>CAUYUJ010014537.1:12500-395936 GCA_963575745.1 Prorocentrum cordatum
CCCCTCGAAAAAACATCGGAAGTGAATGCACAGTCGGTGTCGATTCGTTGATGTTTGGGGCCGCAGAAGCCTCCCCCCCAACTTTGGGGCGTCGTCGTCTTCTGCAAGTGTCAAGTGGGAGCCCCGTTTCTGTATTGAGAACGCGATGTTGAAAGCAGAACCAGCGGGTGTTCTCCATCAGCCCCGCCTTGCGTGGAGCTTTTCGGGGAGCCGAAGGAGCTAGACATGGAGCCACGATTCCAGACCGGACCAGACCCCTCGAAGACGATCCACTTACCCTCCAAAGGACCTGGCCTGGCACCATGCCCTGACATGCTGTGCGGTGTTGTGTTCTGCGCCGCTGCGCGATGCCATGCTTTGCGTTGCAATGCTTTGTGATGCAATGCTTCATTGTGCAATGCCACGCCACGCTATGGCATGCTACGGTTTGCCGCGCTCTTCTGCGCAATGCCATGCCGCAATGCCGTGCTCTACCATGCACCGCGTGCCCTCTCGAGATCATTGCCCTGCTCGACATCCGACTGTGCGGATAGAGAGGCTATCTGCGCCATGGTAAGGGATGGAAGGGAGGGGTAAGACGCCACATATGACGCGAGCGCCCCCTAGCTTGCCCTGTTCCCCTCTCCTCGTCCCTCGGGGCCACTCGGACCGCCGACCCTTCCTCCCCCTCTCCTCCTGCCCTTCCCTTCCCTTCGGGGCCCCTTTCCTTCCTTTCAGGTTTCCTTTCGTCAGGACTCCAACGTACAGGACTTAGTGGATCGCGGACGGCGTCGACGTTCGCCAGCGTGGACACGTGAATTCCATGGTTCCGTCAGGCTCCACGGCAGTCGCGTGCTCACTGTGCGCCCCGTGGGTACCCTAGCCACTCTCGGTTCCAACAGGCTCCGTGAGTGCGTGCGGTGCTCACGGGGCCCAACCAACACGGGGTCATCCCTACTGCCCGCGCCGTGGTCCCGATTTGGTTCCAAGTCGCTCATGCGGCCGTATGGGTCCCCACCACCTTAGCAATTTCTGCTGTTTTGGCTTTGGCATGGGGCCGAGGACGCCTTCATGGACCCTCGGCCAACGAAGACGTCCATAATGGAGGGTCCAAACGTACCTCCACATTCTTTCTATTGTAATCCAACGCACCAGTCAACCAAGTCCACATCTTCCTCCTCCCTCCCTCCGCCCAGGACCGAGGATCAATCGTGGCCCAGGTCCCCATGCCGGGTCCCCTCCAGTGCATTTGCGTCTCCGTTGTCTCCGCGCCTCCCGATGTGAGCGGGTTCAAGGGACCCCGAAGTAGCCCCGCTGGAGCCATCCCCGCCCAGCGCTTGCCATTCCCGCACCCGCTTCCCTACAGCAGCCGATCTTTGGCATATCGCATTGCACCGCCATCCGCAAGCGTGCGGATGGCACGCCTTGCGACCTTACGCCTGCAACGATTGTTCATGGGCTTCCCCCCAGGTGGTTGTTCGGCCACTCTCGGACTCTGACCTGGGGGTCGCCTCTGGAGTCTTGCCCGCGACATGTGCTTGGGCCTCCCAACGCAGGCGGCGGAACCCGACTGCAGGCTCCCCCCCACCAGGGCAGTTTCCTGGGGAGGGACCTTGCGCCATGCGCCGGTTGCCCGCAGAGTTGCGCGAAACGATATTTTGCCCGAGTTGCTTGTGGACCCACACACAACGACCACACCGACCCTCTCACCCCCTCCTCCCGCCCTCCTCTTCCTCCCTCTCTCCCTGCGCGTGCGCTCCCGTGCGCGTCCTCCTCCTCATCCTCCTCCTCTTGCCTCTTCTATTCTCTGTGAGCAAGCTCCTGCTGTCTCCGCAGCTTCTCTGCCCAAGTGCCCCCCGTCGGCCGCGCGTGCGGGCGCCTTATGCAGGCGGTCGCACAAGCGGCTCTCCAGGGCGCTGGGGAGATTTTGTTCAGGGGGCTGCGGGCCGCGCTCTACGAGCGGCTCGTGGCTGCCCCCCTCTCTGTGCTTCAGGACCAGGGGCCTCCATCGCCTGCCTGGTCCATCCAGCAGGCGGACTCGTCCGAGGGTGAGGGGGCCTCCTGCCCTCTCCCTTCGGCGGGTTCCACCTGCCCCGCCGTCTGCCTCGGGCTGGCGGTGGACCTGAGCGGCGGGGTCTCTCCCTGGCTGTTCAGCACGGTCGCCGCCCTCCTCTGGGTGACGGCCGCCTGCAGCGCCTGCGCGGGCTGCTGCCTCGGGCTGCTGGGCCCGTACGTGTGGCGGAGGCTCTGGCCCTCCGCCTGGCCGCGCGGCGCGGTTTCTGCTTCACCTGAGCAGGACCGCCGTGCGGCGCGAGCGCTGGCCTACGGGGCTCCGCCTCGACCTCAAGCGCTCGAGCGGGCAGACGCCCAGCGCGCGGGCGGCGGCGTCCACGGCGGCGCCCACTGATGGCGGAGCTGCCACCAGTTGGCGGAGGGCCCCTTTGGCCCGAGCTCTACCCTTTCGCTGCGCCCACGGCGCGCGACTACGCACGATGGCGCCTAGACGACGGCGACACCAGCTGGGCGGCTATCCCCCTCGCCTCTCGAGAAGGGGGCATCCTGCTGGCCCTGCCTGGTGCCTTTCGCTCTACAGCGGAGCTCGAGGCTGCCGAGGCGGATGGCTTTGCTGGGATGATAGGCCCCTTCCAGCTAGTGGACGTCCAGCTCCAGGGGGCCGCTTCACGGCCGCTCGCCACTACCGCATCCGTCCTCGTTATAGATATCGAGGTTGCCGAGCTCGAGCTCGAGTCGCTGTACCCTCTAGAGGTCGGCGACGACGCAGGCATCGTTCCCTTCGCCGAGGTGCGCAGCCGCGTCTATTGGCCGCATCCTTCGGGGGTTCGGGTGCTTCGCGAGGGCTACGCTCGTTTGCACGGCGCCCCGCCTACCGCAGGGGAAGAGCCTCTCCCAGGGGCCGATCGGGCTACCCCCTACCACTCTGCCGACGAGATGGAGGAGCCCGAGGGGTTCGCGGCCGACGGGGAAGCCGACCGCGCGGCCCCAAGTGCGCGAGCCCCCGCGGTCGCTGGAGCGCCGCGCGGCCCGCCCGCCAAGCGCGCTGGCGCCGCCGCGCCGCCACGGGTCGCGGGTCCTGCTCCGATTGCTCCTGGTGCTCCTGCGGCGTCTCTGGACGACGGGGCACCCATGACCCGCGCCGAGGTAGCTGCCGAAATGCGCGCCTTGCTTGCAGCCCACGCGGCCTCCACGATGGTCGGCGGACCCGAACCGCTGGGCCCCGCTCCGGCTGCCCGGAGCGCTCGGCCCGAGGTGCCTCAGCTTTTCAGCGACGAGGCGGCGCGCCTCGGGCTGGATCCTGCGGGGATCGAGGCCGTCTTGTCCCACGCGCCCGTGGCCCCACATCGGGTCTCCGCGCGCCCCAAGGGACCCACCTCCGCGCTGGTCTCGGCGTGGGAGAAGGCGCGCTCTCTTGCTGTCCCTCGGGCCCCTTCGTCCGCTTCCGGACCGATGGGCCCCCCGCCGCCGCCTGGGCTAGCCCATCCCGCTGCGGTCGACGGCTTTGCCGAGGCGGGCGGCGCCGACGGGTTAGAGCCGCCCCTTGCGGCCAATCCGACGGACTTCAGCCTCATGCTTCAGTGCCTGCACCAGTCCCTTTCCTTGCAGCAGGGGCGGGGCCATCGCCCAGCCTTCCACCCGCTTCTGGGGACCCTGAGCGACCAAGCTCAAACTCCGCCCGCGACCTCGGGCGACCCCGCGCACGCATCGGCTCAGATGGGGGGAATCGCTCGGAGGCGCGAGTGGCAGCAAGCGCTGATGCAGCACGGCCCCGACGTGCGAGGACTGATGAAGGAGAATTTGGCCCGCGTTCTGGGCGTGGAAGTCAGCGCCGTGACCCCCATGGCCATGCATCAGTACTTTCGCGAGCACAGCCCCCTCGGGGCTCGGGGCTCAGCCGTCGACGCACGAGTTGTTGACGCATTTTGCCTTCCTCAGCGCCGAGCTGTGGCGGGCCTGCGAGGAGGGCAACCCCGAGAGGGTCCAGACCTTGCTGACTTGCCAGTGCATGTTCATCGACCAGTTGGCGGGGGACCGCGGCTACCTCGAGGCCGCTTGGTTCCTCACGGGGCTGGAGCCTCCCCCGTGTCGCGTGACCAGTCGTCACACGGAGCGCGAGGCCCAGACCCCGTTTTCACCCCTAGTGGATCCTCGCTGGCTGTCGGCGCAGGGCGAATACATGAAGGAGCTGCAAGCATTTCGGGCGCGCCTCGACGCCGAGCGCGCCGTCGCGCTCCCCAAGCATCCACCTCATCAGCCCAAGCAGCCCAAGGTCTCAAAGCCCCCCTTCAAGTCTCAGGGTGCTCCCAAGGCCCCGAAGGCGGTGCCCAAGAAGGACTGAAGATGCCCTTGGCGCCCGCCTTCTTGGAGGGGGGGCCTTCGCGTGGCCGGGGTACGCCGCCGCAGACAGTCTGCACCGACGCTGCTACGGCTGCTAGGCGTGTTTGGGCGCAGCGAGGGCGTGAGGGTAGGAATGCGCTCCTCCAGCGATGCTGTTGCGGCCCCGCAGGGAGGAGTACGTTCCGCCACCACGCCCCTCGCTCTGCTCCGAACCGCCCCTCGGATCCATTCGGCCATTTTGGCCGTCACCTGCCTCAGTCGAGCGCTCCCCCCATGGGGCCTGCAGCCCCTGAGGTTGGTGTTCTTGCTGGTGCTTGTTCTCCTTCAAGCACCCCTGCTGCTCTTGCCAACGTCGCGCCATTTGTCGCTGACTTGTCTGCCTTGCTGCGCCTGTTTCCAGGCGCGAACATTGATATCACCCACTGGGCGGCAGCGCTGTCCCAGGTTGGGATGGGTGCTCGATGTTCTCTTGGATCTTTCTCCCGCTCATCAATGCGTGCAATGGACAGGGACGACCCGTACCTTTTGGGGCCGCCTCCCCGCGATCCTTGGCCGTGCCCGCCTGCTCCACCTCTTGGTCCCCCGCCTGACGGCTTGTCGGCGAGGCGCAGGGAGCGCTGGAGATTGCGGCGCGCGGCGCGGACGCTCGCGCAGTATTCTGTTATTGCGTTGAACTGGCTCACTTTGGGTCATCCTAGCCTCGCTCCCGCCGAGGCTCGTGTCCGCGCCACGGTCTCGCCCTGCCAGGAGGGCGTCCGCACCCGTATCGAACGGTTGTGTCGGATCGCAGTTCGCCTTGCCCGTGGTGGCAAGAGCGACTTAGGTCGAGCCTTCGCCAAGTTCGACTCTACTGAGGTCTCGCTCCATGGCCTGGCCACCCATGTTGCAGCTTTGGAGGCCTCCTTCACCTCCTCTTCTTCCGTGCCCGCCCCCATGCGGCACTGCCCGACCAGCGCTCCTTCCGTGCCTGGTTCGCTGGCGTCTGCGGCGGCTTGGGACTCCACCCAGGTCGAGCCCTTCGATTTAAAAGTCAGGGCGTCTCGCATTAAGTGGGATTACTCGCCAGTGTTTGATCCCATTCCATTTCTCTCTGACGCTCGAGTCCGCGAAGCGTTCATCAATCCAGAGGAGATGCGGCTCCCGGCGTCAGAGTGGCCTGCTGGCCAAAAGGGGGCGCGTGTCCATATGGACCGCGCCGAGCTGTGGGCCCTGCTCCAGAAGTGGGATGCCTGCGGCGCCCTGTACCTGACTCCTGCTTCGGACCTCGCCTGGGATGAAGCCTGCGGAGCTTTCAGGGTACCGAAGGACAGCGACTTCGACAGGCTGATCCTGAACCCAACGGTCGTGAACAGCCGCTGTGCCTCAATCTCGTCCAGCACCCAGCGCCTTGGCCAGGGTTTCCTGCTGTGCCGTTTGGGTCTGGCGCCTGGGGAGTGGCTGGCAGTTTCTTGCGACGACCTACGGGAGTTTTACTACACTTTCCGCGTTCCTCCCGCGCGCGCCAGGCGTAACGCCCTTCGCGTTCGTCTGCCATCATCCCGCTTCAAGGCCTTTCGAGCCTGGCGCCCCGAGCTCGAAGGTGTGGACGTCGCGCCTTGCCTCAATGCTCTAGCGATGGGCGACAACATGGCGGTGGAGATTGCCAACTCTGCACATGAAGGCGTCTTGCACAGCTTCGGGGCCTTGCGGCCTCACGAGCAGGTTGTCCACCGCTCGCCCTTCCCGCGGGGACCGTTTGTCGAGATGCTGAATATTGATGACCATACAGGTTTTCAGAAGCTCTCGTGGCATGGCTCCGCTCCTCGCCCCGACGACCCCTGTCGTCGTGATCGTGAGGTCTTCGCCGCCTGCGATGCAGGCTACCCGCGCGTGGGCCTGATTCAGCATCCAGGCAAGCGCGCGCGCGGCGAAACGCACAAGGTGGTGGTGGGCGCCGAGGTGGAAGGGCGCATAGGCATCGTCTGCGCTCCCTTAGTGCGGACGGTGGCCTTGTGCAGGCTGACCCTGATCCAAATCTACCTCGGCATCACCACACGCTCCCTGTTAGCCTCTCTTGTGGGCTGCTGGGTCCAGGTGTTCCTCTATCGCCGTCCGATGCTCGCCATTTTCACGCACGTCTACAACTTCCTGTCGCGCCTGGCGACCGAGGAGGGCATTGAATACGACTTGCCTCCTTATGTTCGCGACGAGCTTTTGGCCTGCACCTTTTTAGCCTTTACGGCTATAACCGACCTTCGGGCGCAGCCTTGCCCCGAGGTGTTCGGTGCGGACGCGTCTCTCGGCTGGGGGGGCGTTGTCCGCGCTCCTATCAGCCCGCAGCTCTCCGCCGAGCTGTGGCGCAGATCGGAGCACGGGGGGTGGCACACGATCCTGCACAATCGGAGCCTCCTCGCCGTACTCAGCCGCGGCGTGCCCTTGGGCCCTGAGCTCACCCAACTGCATCGCGACCTGGGGCTCCCGTCTATTGAGCCCCCCGTCGCGCCGCGTTGGGTCACCGAGCTATCAGAGGCGCTGCGCTTTCGGCTCGCGTACAAATGGGAGTTTCGCATGCCCCGTCACATCAATATCCTTGAGACAACGGTGTATAAGAGCTTGTGCAAGTACTGCTGTATTCGCCTCCCTGACTCTCGTATCCCCGTTCTCTTGGATTCAAAAGTGGCTTTGGGCGCGACCGCTCACGGGCGCAGTAGCTCTCCTGGTCTATCTCACGTTCTTTCGACCACTTTGCCCTATGTGATAGGAGGAGGTTTATATATGGGAGGCATGTACGTGCCTACGGACGTGCACAGGGCCGACGACCCCACGCGGAACCGTGCGGTGAGGCCCCCGTCCCGTGACCCTCCCGCCTGGTTAGTTGAAGCAGAGAGAGGAGAATTTACTCGCTTTGATTGCATTGCGTACGCCGACTCCCGCTCGTCATTCCCTACTTGTCTCTGGGGCCGATTTGTTGCGCAGCTTGTGGCTCGAGGCCCCGAGGGGCTGCTCAGCCACCGCTGGGCGGCCGCCCCCCCCCCCTCGGAGGGCGCGGGGATGGCCGCCGACGCCGCCAGCGACGGCGCCCAGGGGGAGGCACCTGACCCCTCGGGCGCCGCCGAGAGCAGCAGTGAAGCTGCTCTCGCCAGCGGAGAGCGTCGCGGGCCTCGCAACGCGCTCTTCGCTGACAGCGAACGGCCTCTCGCGTCCTCGGCAGACGCCACGCCAAAAGCGTCTGCCTCCGCGGAGGGCGGCTCGCCCGGCCCCGACCCTGGCGCCGCCAGCGCAGGATCGGCTCCCCAGGCCGCCAAGCGTGCTCCGCCACTGGCCCTCCGCTCCAAGGCCGCGGCGGCCCCTCCGCCTGCTATCGGGGTGGGCTCGTCGCGCGTCGGCTCGCGGGAAGCGCCAAAGGGGGCCTCAGCAGCTACCCCCCGCACCTTCCAGCGAGCGGCCAGGGTGAGCGCCTCTCGCCAACTGCTTGGCGTAGTGGACGGGGCCTCGCGCGGCACAATTGAGGCCGCCTTCAGGCGCCAGTCCCTAGTCTACCATCCAGACAGGACTCCCGCGCACCTGGGCGCCGACGAGCGAGCAGCCCGCGCGCTGAAGTGGAAGCAGCTCTGTGACGCCAAGTCAGCGTTGCTCCAGGCCGTCTCGCAGGCCGCCGCGCCGCCCGATGTTCCTAGCACGGGCGGCGACGGCCCTGCCGCCCGCGCCTACGCCCGGGCCAAGGCGGCAGGAAAGGGCGCCCGCAAGGGCAAGCTGGCTCCAGGGTCGACCATGGCCCTTCAGGCGCTCGAAGAGGCGGTCTCCTCGCGGGTCGCCCTTGCGAGCGCCGAGCTGGCCCCTCGGGCTGCCCTCCCCGCCTCGGGCGCGCCTCTCCCGAGGGGCGGGGTTTCGTCTGCCCTCGCGACGCGGGCGGCTGAGTCGGATGCCACCCTCGTCTCCGCCGTGTCGCGCGGCCGCGTGGAGCTCGACGCACTCCGCACCGCGCGTGCCGACGCCACCAGGCGCACGGTGCAGGCTCCTGCACGCGGCGAAGGAGAGCGTGCCGTCGCTCGTGCCGAGCTCGCGGAAGGGATGGCCGATCGCGCCTACTTCCGACGCGTGCGCGAGGCCGCCAGTCGAGAGGCCGCGGGCTTGCCGCGCACTGCTCCCGTCCAGCTGGGTCGGGATTGGCGCAAAACCTTGCGCGCCGTCCTGCACAACGCTGAGGTCTCGACGGGCCTCGCCATCGCAGAACGTGCCGCTCGTGCTGGGGACGCACCCGCGTCGTCCACTGGCCGCTCCTTGGCCGAGGTGGAGGCTGAGGACCCGCGCGCCTTGGCAAGGCCCGCCGACGACCCTGCGTCCAGCTTCAGCCGTCGTGAGCGGCGCGCGGTCCGCGCCCGCCTGGGCCCGCGGGATGAAGCGGTCGAGGACCAGCCCAACCGCGGTGGTCACGCGCCGCACTCCGCCTCGCGCACGGGCGCCGCGCGCACCAGGCGCGCCGCCAGGCAGCGGCGGGCTTCGATGGCGGCGCTCCCCGCCCCTGAGGGGGGGGCCGCCACGGCGCCTGGCCGCAGGGCGCGTCGCACTGCCAATGCGCGCCGCTGGGCAGGCGCGGCACGCCCCAGCTCCGCCGCGGGAGTGGGCTCCCCACCGCGGAGCCGCAGCCCTGCCCGCAGCCGTACGCGGTCTCCAAACCCGTACGGGACCGACCGCACCTCTCCCTCGGGGGGCTGCTCGTCGCCTCCCGTCGACGGCCCGATCTCGCCCGAGGAGCCGTCGGAGCCGCCTGCGGGGGAGGCATCGGAGGGCCCGCACACTCCTGACGGGTCCCCGCCCGCGAGCGTTCGCAGCCGCTCGAGAGCGGAGCCCGCGTGCGACGAGGACTCTCCGACGGAGCTCGAGGACGTCGTGCTGAGTGCCCTCGCAGACTCCTCGATGGACCTCGAGCGCGTCGTGGCGGGCCTGAACCCCGAGGTCCTCCGCCGCCTGCAGGCGGCCTTCCCTCGCCGCTCGGGGGCCTCTCCGCCCGCCGCTCGCGCCTCGGTTCGCAGTCGCTCTCGGGGCCGCGGCACGCGTGTAGGCTCCGAGACTCCGCGGCCCGTGCCCCCGCCGCCGCCGCCGCCCCCTCACCACTCTGGTGGGCGTGCGGCGTCGCGATCCCGCGCGTCGACCGCAGGCCAGGGGCTTAGTCGGGCCGTCGCGCGCGGCTCCTCTCGCGCGCCTTCGCGTCAGGCGACGTCGCCTCGGCGTCGCGAGGTGCGCTCCCCTCGAGTCGCTCCGAAGCGGCGCCCGAGCCCCGCTACTGCGCAGCGGCCAGCCACGTCCCGCCATGGTGCGAGCTCGGGCGACGCCCACGCAGGCAGCTCCCGCGCGGACTCCGCTGCTCAGGCCCCTCAGTCTTCGGTAGGCACGCGCTCCTCCAGCGATGCTGTTGCGGCCCCGCAGGGCGGAGGGCGTGCCGCCGAGGAAAGGGGGTCTTCGAGCGGCCCCGCGCCTGGCCGAGATTCAGGGCACGAGCTGCATCCCAGCGGCTCCCACAGCGGCGACGCTGGGAGCGCCGCGGCTGCAGCCTTCGCAGCGCGGCGCACGGCCTCCGCGGCCGTTGAGCAGCCCTTGCCTCCAGGGGCCGCCACCGCCCTAGCGTGGCGTCTCAACCTCGGCGGTGAGAAGGTCACAGTGGTGAGGTGGGGACCCGCCTGGCAAGCTGCCTTCCAGAGCGCGGCGTCGTGGCTGAGGTCTTTCGCACCCGCAGGGGCCGCCGAGCCCGAGGGCAGAGATGACCTGCACTGCCTCCTGCAGGCCTTGCACGCCTATAAGCGCCTGTTTCAGACAGGCGGCGCCGAGCCGATCGACGAAGCCTCGTGGTTGCATCCTTACGTGGCCGCCGTCGAGCCCGAGGCTATCCCCGCGGGCGCTGACCTCCAAGCCATGGGGGCGGGCGCCATCCGTGGCATCGGGCTCGGCTCAAAGATCGAGCACAGGAGGCGCGCGGGCAAGTTGGCCTGCCTTTTCGACCTTCTGTACCACGTGCAGGACGGTCACGGCGCCATCCCAGCAGCGCTGTGGGGATCTCATTCCCCTCCGTCCGAGATCCTCGACGCGTTCGCGGAGGTGGTGCCCGTTCCACATCATTCGGGCCTCACGTCCTCGGCAGCTCGTTCCGAGCTCGCCGAATCGGCCGCAGCTGCGCGCGCCGAGCCGCGCCCGCCCTTTGACTGGGCGACCCTCGAGGGAGGGGGCGCTCTGCCCGCCGAGATCGAAGCAGGGGCTCGCCGTGCTCACCGTAACATGGGCGGATCCTTCACCTCGGCGCGGGCGATGCTGGCGGAGGCGTCGGGGTTCGAGACCGACGGGCGGGACACCCTCGTTCCGCCCTTCTACGCGTCCAGGAGCAGGAGGGCCGCCACGCTGATCAGCTCTCCCAGCCCTGGCCGCCCTGCGCTCATCCTGTGGTGCGTCTGCGGCCTCTGCATCTCTCTGGGAGCCGCGGCGCCGACCGCAGGCCAAGGGCTTAGTCGGGCTGCGCCTTCCGCGCCCGCTCGCCCTCCGCGCACTCCCTTCGTGCGCGATTCTCACCTCACCTCCGCGTATCTCGATCGTCGCTCGAGATCGATTGATGCGTTCGAACTGTGGTTAGCAGAACACACTGGCGTGCCGCCCGCCACTCTTTACCGTAGCGGGCTACTTCTCGCCCGCTTCCTCGCGACCTTCGGCGTGTGGCTTCATGATGCAGGTTTCCCTCATTATATTCTGGTTCATGCCATCTTGGGAATCCAGAGCGCTCATCCGCATTGGAAGGCCTTTCTAACAGAAGCTTGGGACGTAGCGAAACAATGGAAGCTCGCGGAGCCGCCAAAGCTCCGCCCGCCCTTACCTCGCGCTCTGCTGCGCGCTATGGTCGGTCTCTGTTTCGCCTGGGACTGGCCTGTGATGGCGGCCTTGCTGCTCATGGGCTTTACGATGTTCCTCAGGCCTGGCGAGCTGCTGGCGTCACGCCGCTGTGACTTGTCGCTTCCTTGCGACCGCCTCGAAGTTGAAGGGGATGCTTTTCTTTCGATTCTTGTTCCAAAGACCAGGAGAACGTACCCGACGCAGCATGCTCGCTGCTCCGATCGGGGCACGGTGAAGATTCTGAATCAAGTGTTTGGGCGGTTGGCTTCCACCGATCCTCTCGCCCCTTTCGGTGCGAGCGGCTTCCGTACTCGGTGGAATCATTTGCTTTCGGCCCTGGGCGTCCCTCTTGCCAAAGCGGGTCAGGGGCTCAACCTGACGCCCGCATGTCTGCGGGGCTCTGGCGCAACAGACTTCTATATCGCTACGGAAGACGTCCCTCGCGTCTTCTGGCGGGGGCGTTGGCGTCAGGCTTCCAGTGCTGAGCGCTACCTGCAAGCCGCCGCCGCTTCCACAGTTCTTGCTGCGCTGCCCGTGCCCGCACGGGCGCGGATCCTGTTCTTCGCCACCGCCAGCGACCGCCTTGTCGCTTCATTTCTCCAAGTCGGCCCCGCCGCTTGGCCTGCCCTACTTGCGGCCGCCCGCCGAAACCTTGTCACTTCGCAAGGTCCTTGAGCACGGGTATGGCTGCCTCGCCGTCGTCGGCGAGCAGGCGGTCTCCCCCGCCTGACGCGCGGCGCCCCGGCACGAGCGCGCGGGACGGGCCTGCCCATTTTGGGCCGCCCCGCGCGCGCGAGCCGCGGCCGCGCTCGGAGACAGCTCGCTAGCGCGCGAGCGGGAGAATGCCTCTTCTATTCTCTGTGAGCAAGCTCCTGCTGTCTCCGCAGCTTCTCTGCCCCCCTCCCTCCTCTCCCAATCTAAGGCTGATGGGCGCTGCCTCGCCGTCGTCGGCGAGCAGGCGGTCTCCCCCGCCTGACGCGCGGCGCCCCGGCACGAGCGCGCGGGACGGGCCTGCCCATTTTGGGCCGCCCCGCGCGCGCGAGCCGCGGCCGCGCTCGGAGACAGCTCGCTAGCGCGCGAGCGGGAGAATTTTCCTCCCTGTCCTCCTCCTCTTCTATTCGCGACGGATCGGCGACGGGCCCAGATTCCCGACGAAATGATTTGCAACCCGGTCGCTTTTCTCCGAGTTCAATTTCAGATATCCGACGAGTTGGTTTTCGCTGGGTGGGCGTTTCCGCATCTAGCCTCAGACCGTCGACGTGATGATTTGTGAAGCCCGGGCGATGGTCCTAGATTTCGGCCTCTGGGGCCCGTTTTCGGGTCCCGGGGCCTCCGCCGGGACGATCGGCATAGGTAAGGAACGAATGGACACGAAGACCGACAGCATTTCTTGATGGTTTTTTTGAGCAGAACCCGCTGTAGGTGTCGCCGCGGACGTTGTGTATTCGAGACAGAAGGCCGCCTGCCCAAAAGCGGCCGCTGTCGGTTGTGGTGTCCGAACTCTGGGGGCTCTCTTCTGGTTCCGGGGAACTGGGGGCGGCGCGTTGAACAAGTCAGGTCGTCGGATGTCTGGCGGGCGCGTCCTTTTTTTGTGTTTGGTAGGGGGCGCTCTCGGAGATGGGGGGTGCTAAAGCAGAAGTCCGCGACTGAGAGCTTGCCCCAGGGATTGTCAGGCCGAACGAAGGGGGGGGGATAGGGAAAGGGGGTTTGCGAAATCTGCTGCATGCAGCTGGTTTCGGCCCCGCCGCCGGGCCCATTCCTCGATCCATGGGCGCCTCCCGGCGCCGGGAGGCGCTGGGAAAATCAGCTACGCGAGCTGATTCTCGACCCTACCCTGAACTATCCCCCTCTTTCCGTCCCCCCGAGATTGGGTCGAGAGTTCTGGGCCCACGTCTCGGCTGCACGTAAGAGTGGCCCTTCGCCGGAGTGACCTTTGGGTGCGAGGCCTTCGGGGGGCGCTGCGGGGCCCAGCCCAAACCCGCAGGCCGCCACTGTCGCACCGCAGGCAACGGCCAGCAAGTTGCGCACCAAAGGCTACTCTTGCCTAGGGTCGCCTTTGCGGGCAGCCGAACGTCGCGCAAAGCGAGCAATCAAGACGTCGGAGGTATGGCAACACTGGGGGAAGGGACCTCCTGCTGGAGCGGCGGAAGGGTCGAGCAAACGGTGGCTGATGCAATATTCTCCATCCTGTCTGTTGTCAGTGCCAGAGAAAAGGGTAGCCGCCACAGCTTGCTTGTCTCACACGTGCCATGCCAGATCGGAAATGAGTGGGAAACGTGCCGCCTGATGGAACTGGTGGCTTCCCATGTGCGCCAAAGGAAGCAGGGGAAGGATATATATATATATATATATATATATATATATATATATATATACATATATATATATGGATCATGATATCCGAAAGAGCGCGTTCTGTGGTCGTTTGGAGGGGGGGTGGGGTTGAAACCGGACCCCCCCCCCTCCCGTGACCGCGGGGCGGGGGTTTTGAACCCCCCCCCCCTCTCCCTCCTCTGCGTCCCCTCCCCTCGGGCTGGCGCTTGTGTCGGCGACGGCTGGCGACGGCGGCGGGGACGATGATTTCCATTTCTGGGCTGGCGCCGGCGCCTGCGGCGGCGGGCGGCGGTGGCGGGGAGCTTCGACGAGGACGACGGTGGTTTGTGGTGGTGGTGTTGGTGGTGATGGTGGTGTGGTGATTTGTGGTGGTGGTGGGTTGTGCTGCTGGTAGTGGTGGTGGTTGTGGCCCTGGTGGTGGTGGTGTGGTAGAGTGTGGTGGTGGTGGTGGTGGTGGTGGTGGTGGTGGTGGTTGTGGTGGTGGTGGTGGTGGTGATGGTGAGTTGTGGTGGTGGTTGTGGTGGTGGTGGTGGCTGTGGTGGTGGTGGTGGTGGTTGTGTGCTGCTGTTGGTGGTGGTGGTGGGTTGAGGCGGTGGTGGTGGTAGTGGTGGTGGTGGTGGTGATAAATGTCGCTGCGTCCCCGCCGCCACCGGCGCCAGCGCCGGCACTGCTGGCCGCCGCCAGCGCCAGCGCCGGCGCGAGCGGGAGGGGGGGGTTTGAACCCCCCCCCCTTCTGGCGCCACGGGGGGGGGGTTGAACCCCTCCCCCCCCCCTTTGGGCTGCCTCTGGTAATCGTCGTTGCGTCCCCGCCGTGGGCGCTGCTGGCGGCCGCAGACCCCCTGGTTTTGATCGACGGCGCAGAGTGTTGGGTGGGGGGGGCCACCCCCCAGTTCGAAACGCGCCGCCGAATGTTCCCCAGGCAGGCGCCCGTGAAACGCTTTCTCTCTGATCTCCCAATCTCCACATGAATAGCGTCGCGCGGATCGTGATAAGTGATGCTGCGTAAGGATGAATACATGGCGACGGTAATAATGGCCATGCTGATAATGATGACGATGAGGAAGAGGAGCAGGAAGATGATGATGATGATGATGATGATGATGATGATGATGATGATGATGATGATGATGATGATGATGATGATGATGATGATGATGATGATGATGATGATGATGATGATAATGATGCTGATGATGGTGATGATGTCTGTGATGATGGGGAGGCGGAGGAGGAGGAGGAAGAGGAGGACCACTGTAAACCCAAGAGTCATCAACCATGTTGGAATTAACCATCCCTCCGAGCTCCCTCTTCACAGGCCCCTACAACGATTCATTTCCATTGCGGGAGCTGCCTCGTTTGGAGACAACCGTTTGAACACCCTGAAGCATGCCAAAACATGGTTCTCGGGATGTAAACGCCACGGATCAACCTGATTGCTGCGTTCTGACGATCCGGAATCGTGCCAGAACGCCTTTGTCGGAACTCCAACACCGCGAATCAACGTAATTGTTGCACCCGCATCCTGAATCGCTCCAAAACATAATTTCTGGTACGTTGATTAGAAACTCTTGCAAATGTTGAAACCAAATGCGCGCGGCGCGAAGGCGAGAACCACATTTTGAACACAGCCCGCCCTCAATCCGTGAAGTTCCTTCAAAGTTTCAAAACGGATGCGCACGGCGCTAAGGCGAGAGCCACATTTTGAAAACGACCCGCCTTCAGTCCGTGAAGCCCTTGCACACTGTAAAAACGAATGTGCGCGGCGCTTATGTGAGAAACTGTTGTCATTTTTTTTGTTGCGTCAAAGTTCTAAAGGGTGGCGAAGTCTCAGGCGAAACGCCTGGCCGCCCTAAAACTTGGCTTCGGGGTGCGACTGGCAGCAGTTATTTCTAAAGAAAGGAATGGAGGAGGAGGAGGAGGACGATGAGGAGGACCATTGCGCACCCAAAACTCATGCCCCATACAATGGTTCATCTTCATTGAGGGAAATACTCCGTTGGCCGACAACCAGTTGAAAACCACGAGCGAATTTTGCCAGGACTTCATGGACTCCAACGCCGCAAATCACCGTTACTGTCAACGCCGCAATCACTGAATCGTGCCAGATCGTTGTGCCTGGCAACGCCGCGAATCACCGAAGTGTTGCGCCCTGAGAGTCCGACATATTGCAGGCGAACGCCACATTTTGAAAACGACCCGCCCTCTATCCGTGAAGCTTTTGCAATGCTACATAACGGCTTTGCGCGGCGCTCAGGCCAGAGCCACATGTTGACAACGTCCCGCCCTCCATCCGTGAAGCTATTGTTTTTGGACGAATGTGCGCGGCGGTCAGGCGAAAGCCACATTTTGCAAATCACACCCCCTCCATCAGTAACTCTTGCATGCTTTACAGCGATTGTGCGCGGCGCCAAGGCGAGGGTCACATCTTGAAAACGGTCCGCTATTTACCCGTGAAAATGTTTAAGATTATAACTGGTGAGGATGTCTGAGGCGAAACGCCCAGCCCGCCCTACCGACAGGCCGCGGGGCCCCGCAGGGAGGAGTTTCTCGTTTCAGGGAATGGGGATTGAGAGTGACAGTAGTGTTGATGATGATGAGGGGGATGAGGACCAGGATGAGGATGGGTATGGGCATGAGGAAGAGACATACAGGAAGAGGCAGAGTAGGATGGGAGGGGGCGGGTCGGTGGGTGGGCGGGTGGGGGGGGGGCGAGAAAGGCGATGTTGCGGAGTGGGATGAAAAGCATGGGGGGGTTCGCATTTATTACGGAGGAGGAGGAGGTGCAGGAGGGGGAGAGACAGCGGGAGGAAGAGTATGGGGGAGTTGGAAGATAATGGCAAGTGGCAAGTGGAAGGGGATGCGGATGAGGAGGAGCAGGGGGAGAAAAAGTGGAAGGAGGAGGTGATGGATGAGGAGCCGGCGCCGCCCGCAGCCCCGGTGGCGGCTGCAACGGCACTGCTGAAGGGCCTCTGGGTGGAGTTTCCTGGCCGCGACCCTGAGAAAGGAGCCCGCCGCGTTGTCCAGCCAACAAGAGGAGGAATGAGATGGCCGAGGAAGAGGATGCAGAGGGGGGCGGAGGAGGGGGAGTAGGAGGATGTCGGACGAACGAGAGAGATGACGGAGGAGGAAAAGGAGGAGGCGGAGGAGGATGAGGACCAGTAGTAAACCAAAGACGCCCCAACCATGTTGCAGTGAACCTTCCCGCCATGCTCCCTCTGCAAAGGCACTCATTCTTTTTCATAGCATGGCGCTCTATTGAAAGACAATCGTTGTGGAACTTCCAACTGTGCCACAGCACCGTTCCTGGAACGTCAACGCCGCGAATCACCCTCACTGTTGCGTCCTGACAATCCTAAACCGTTCCAAATCACCATTCGTGGGACTCCAACACCCCGAATCAACGTGACATTTGCGTCCGGGCAATCCCAAGCTGTGCAGGAACACTCTTCTTTTGACTTCAGCCATACGAATCCTAGAAACGGTTGCGAGCTTATTCACGAATGCGCGCGGTGCTAAGGCGAGAGCCAAGTCTTGAAAATAAGTCGCTCTCAAATGAGTGCGCACGGCGCTAAGGCGAGAGCCATATTTCGAGAACCAGCCGCCCTCCGTTCTTGAAACAGCTGCGAACTTTTAAGACGAATGTGCGTGGCGCTTAGGTGAGTGCCACATGCTGAAGATCAATCGCGTGGCATCTTTGACATTGTTGCACTATTTCAGACGACTGTGCGCGGCGCTAAGGCGAGAACTGCATTTCGAAAACCAGCGGCCATGAAATTCAAGCTTCAGGGTCACAAGTGGTGAGGAGGTCTCAGGCGAAACACCTGGCCCGCCCTATCGACACGCCTGTGGGGTGGAAAGGAGGAATTATTTAGAAGAAAAGGGATTGGAGGAGGAGGAGGAGGAGGACGGAGAAACGATGAACGGAGCAGCGGGAAGGAGAAGGATGGCAACGGAGGACGAGAGATGATAATGACGATGAGAAGATGGAGGATAATGAGTGACGGCTGGGGAGGAGAAGGAGAAGGAGGAGGAGGAGGAGGAGGAGGAGGGAAATGAGGAGGAGGAGGAGGAAGAAGAGGAGGAGGAGGAGGAGGAGGAAGGACGAACCTCCTCGGCCTCCCTGTCGTCCATCCCCATGGCTGGCCTCGCTGCTCCAGCATCCGCCTTTGCAAATTCCCGCGCTGGCGGCGCCACCGCCGAGGGGCAGCGGGTGGCGCGGCCACGGCCGTTGGCGGGGCGGGGTCGGGCGGGGGCGACGCAGCGCGGCCACGGCCGTGCGGAGAAGGCATTCGGCCGCGCGCAGCAGGCGAACCTGCTCTCGGCCCCCCTCGGGGGCGCGGCCAGCAAGCCTGGCAGCCACGTGCACCGCGAGGAGCGCGTCTCGCGAGCCCTCGAACTGTGCCGCGCGGGCATCCTTCGCACCCAGCATAGGAGCGCAGGCTGCAGGGCCTGCGAGCGAAAAAAGCTGAACCGAAGGGGCACTGGAAAGATGACGGTGGGGCAGGAGGAGGAGTCGGCGGAGGCTGCGGGGCAGGACGAGGAAATGGTGTCCAAATCGCAGGAGTAGGCGGAGGAAGAGGATGATGCGGCGAGGATGGCGATGAGGAGGATGTTGAGGAGGAGGAGGAGGAGGAGGAGGAGGAGGCGGAGGCTTGGAAGGCTTAGAAGGAGCAGGATAAGCTGGAGGCGGGTCACATCGACGGTGGTGACGGTGATGATGTTGGTGGCGATGGTAATGCTGGGCGGTTGCGGTGGACTATGCTGATGTCGATGACGATGTTGATAATGATCATCATGAGGCTGCTGGTGGTGATGTGACGGTAACGGTTACGATGGTGACGATGGTGGTGGTGGTGGTGGGCATGTTTGGTGAGGATGCGGCGGAGCATCAGCAGCAGCTGTGGCAGCGAGCAGATGCGGGAAGCGGATATGAAGGACTGGGCAGCTTGGACAGACGTGGACGAGGAGGGGTCGGGGGGTGGGGTGGGGAGGGGGGGGGGGGGGCGTGGAGTCGAGGGGTGGAAGGGGGGTGATTTGGAAGCGGGAGGGGAGGGGGGAGTGAGTGGGAGAAGGGGGCAGTTGGGAGAGGGCGGAATGGGCGAGCCAGGCGGGTGGGAGGGCTGATGGGGTTGGGGAAGGGGGGCCCCCTCGTCCTTTTCGTTCTCGCGGTGTCTGCTGCCGCTGTGCAGCAGGGCATCGAAAGGGAGTACGCAGCGGGAAAGTGGGGAACGGGAGGGCAATGGCCAGGGCTACGCTGACCGTCCTCGTGTCCTCTTCTTGCTTCCCCCCTCTGCACCTCTTCCTTTTCGCAATGATTGCCGTCGTTGTCCTACATATCCTCCACCGTCCTCGAGCGGTACACCATGTTGGTACACCAGGCCCCTGGTCCCACCAACTGGGTGAAGGCGTCCCAGGGCAATCTCAATTCAGGCTTCCCCTCCCCGCGCGCCCGCCCCGAGCTGCCGACCTGCTCGACTGGCTGACGCGGCGACGGCTGCTCAACTGCCGAACCCTCGCCACCTTCTTCCGCGGCTGCCTGCGCTGGGGGGCGCTGCCGGCGGCGCTCGCGCGGTGCCCCCGCCCCCCGCCGCCGCTCTGTCGCGCCCCGCCCGGCACGGGCCGCGCCCCTCCCCGCCCGCGCGCTTGATCTCCATGCACCCACCTCCCTCTCTCCCTCTCTCCCCTGGGCTTCGGGCGTTTATTGTTATGCTTGCGTGCTTGTGTGCTTGTTTGCGTGCGTGCGTGCGTGCGTGCGTGCGTGCGTGCGTGCGTGCGTGCGTGCGTGCGTGTGTGTGTGTGTGTGTGTGTGCGTGTGTGTGCGCGTGCGTGTGCGCGTGTGCGTGCGTGTTCTTGTGCGTGTGCGTGTGCGTGTGCGTGTGTGTGTGTGCGTCTGTGTGTGTGTGCGTGTGTGGGTGGGTGGGTGGGTTGTGTGTATGGTTGTGCGTCTGTGTGTGAGGGCTTCTCGCTCTTGATACCCTGGCACTCCCCCATCACCGGGCTCCTCAGTTCTGTTAGGCCCATATGGCCGCCCTCCCCAGGAGGACTCTCGGACGTCACGCCAAAGAGCAGGTACCCCACCAACCGCACCATCGTTGCCATTGACGCCAGGAAAGGGCGTTCCCGGCAACCCACGGACTCCCTGCATGCAGTCCCGGCGCCGGGCGAAACGTGGTGCTGGGTCGACAAGCGCCCAAGCCCAAAGCAGTCCTGCAGGATGTGGACAGCAATGCAACGACTCTTCACGCTTGAGTCCCATCCTGACGACATGACGGGAGTCCCCATCCACCAGGTCATCCCAAATTTGATGGCGTTCCGCGTTGTTCCCCCAGAGGACACGGCTAACATCAACTCCGCAAGCCGTCGGGCGGACATGGGAAGCCTACTACGTGCACGGGCAGCCCCCACATTCAACACGCAGGTCACAGACCCAGACGGATACTCTACTCCCCCAGGGGCCCAGCCCATCACCGATGCCGAAGTGGTCGAATGGCCTGGGAACGTATTTCAGAGACCGCTGCTTCCCCCCTCGCCGGCAGACAGCCGAGGACGCTGCCAAGAAACACTGTCTGAACGAGCCCTAGTCTTGTGCTATTGATTTTCCTCGATGCGATGGTGCTCATTGTGCGCGGCCCCCCCGGTACGGGAAAAACCAAGACTGGCAGCGCTTGCCGTCCTCTGGATGGGCTGCACCCTGGATGACTGGACTGTCGGGCTGCTCGCGGGCTCCAGCCAGGGAGCCGACATGCCAGCCAAGCACTTCACCGACGCCCACGGTGCCGGCATATTGACCGAGGTAGGCTGCTTTCCGGACTCAGCGGTTCGTCTTGCCTACCCCGAGAAGGTCACCAACCCTGAGGCCCGCGAGCTGACCCCCGCCCAACAGTACAGCAAGACACATGGCGTGGCCATCGGCGAGATTGGTGTTGGTCGCTAGCGTAGCGTGTGCGAGGAAGCAGGCCCTGGAAAAGGCGCACCTTGTTTTTGCCGCGCTCGAGGCAGGTGCGGAGCTGGACGCGCCTGACAACCCCAAGCTGCTCATCACCATCCTGGACGAGGCTGGGCAGTCCACCGAGCCGCTTGCCGTCATTCCCCTCGCTCACGGCGCGCAGTGGAGGGCGCGTGATGTTATGTGGAGACGAAAACCAGCTGCGCCCCACAGTGCTGTCTGCCCGCGCGGGCGCGCTGGGCCTGAACATTTCTGCGCTGGAGCGCTTCCACGATTCAATGTGGACCTCGCCACAACACAAAGTGCTATTCATAATATGCTATCGTATGCACAACAGTATCCTGCAGTTCCCGTACTTCGCCTTCTACCAAGGCGCGCCGTGGTCTGGTCTAATCGATCCACTCGCGTAGAGACCTATCATCCAAAGGGGCCCCCTGGCGGCCGGCCAATCCGGCCCAGCCCACCCCCCAGGGCCCCCCCGCAGAGGACGGCCCCGACAGCCCGATCGTCAGTGGGACCCATGGCTTCTGCGACGCCCAACGTGGAGCCCAGCCAGGGGACAGGATCAGGGCCCTCTTGGCCCATGAGAAAGCCGCCGCGCTGCCGCTCTCCCTCGTGGAGGGCGCAGCCAACCTGAGGGAAGCGGCTGCCGTCTGTGACATCGTCAAGTCCGTGGAAGAGCACTTCCTCGAGTCAGGCAAGCGCGCCCTGCTTGTCGGGGGGTGCCGTGCGCAGGTGGCCCTAATTAGCGCAGGATGGCCTGTCGACCGCGGCGCTTTCTTCAGCGCTTACCAGGGCGAGGGCATAGGCGAGGGCGAGGCCGCCGAACGGGGCGCCCCAACGCAGTCCAGGGCCCCCCCCCTCCCAACGGCGCCCCAGGATGGGCGGCCCAAGAGGCGCGCCCCCCTCCCCCCCGCAGGCGCCTTCCTCAGTCGCGCTCCCCCCACGGAGCTTAATGGCCCCCAGCTGCCAGTCGCTGGCCCCGTCGCTTGGTCGACCAGGGCCTGATCGTCGCGCCCGCCATTGACGGCAGCCATGGTGACGAGGCGGACCTGGTGATCCTCTGCACCGCCCGCTCTGACTCCACCGGGCAGTGGGGCTTTATGACCCCCATCGCATCAACATTGCCCTTGCCAGGGCGCAGGAGGAGCGCCGCGCTAAGCGCGCGGGTGGCCGCTGCCGCCGTCGAGCCCCAGCTGCGCCCCGTTGCAGAATGGGCAGAAGCCGCTAGGCTTTGGACCTGCTTCGAGGGCGTCCCCGGCCAGCGCGGCGCGCCCCGCGAATCCACCGGCTTCTCGCCCGCCCATGCACGGGAGGCGCGAGAGGGCGCGCGCCCCCCCCGCCCCCCCCCCCCCCCCCCCCCCGGGAGGAGCAAGCCCGGCTTTCAGCCGAGCAGGGGCGGCGCTGCAACAATGGCAAGGCTCAGCGGCCAGGCGAGCAGCGACCTCCATGCATTCAGGCGACGCGTGACTCCACGCCCCCCCCCCCCAGAGCTTAGTTGGGGGAGGCTGAGCGAAGAGCCGTTGGAAACGGCCCAGGCGGTCCCGAAAGCCGCCCCAACGCCCGCCCCGCGCCGCGCGCTCAGCCTGCGCCCCCGCTCGCGCGGCCCGGGGGGCTCGCCGAGAGATCTTTGCGAACAGTGCTGGAAGTGGGTCAGTCGCGACGGCTACCTGCGTAGAGACGAGCTGGGCGTCTACGCCTCCGACCTCGCCTGCGCAGCGGCGCGGGCAGGTCTGCTGCGCGTGGCTGGACTTTACCCTCGCACTGCGCCCGAACGAGCCATCGAAGAAGACCGCCTCCCCCCCGGCGGGAGAAAAAATCCAGCTCTCGATGGAGCTGTCGCGCTGACCAACCCCCATAGGCACCGCCAGGCACCCCCCAGCGGCGCGGGGCACTAGCGCGCGCGAGTGCGCTCGCCATCAGGGCGCCCCGTCTCTGCAACACCTGGCGGCCCTCACCGACCAGCAGGACCGGCCACTCGAGGGGCCCTGCAGCCTGCTCAACGGCAGCAGCGGGGCCGCCATCCAGCGCGCGCGGGCGCACGCCACCTTGGTGCTGATGCTCCTCCTCATCAGGGGGCCCAGGCCCAGTGGCAGCCCCAGCCACATCGTCGATATCCTCGAGGCCACTCTGGGAATTCTACTTCCCGACAATCATGCGCGCATGCGGGTGCGGGGCAGCCTTTGTCGTGCCCGCGGCCTCGCGGGCGCGGATTTCCGCCGGGTCCGCGAGCGCCTGGGGGCCTTCGTCGAGGCGCGCTCCCAGCTGGCCACCGTGGCGCGTCGCTTTCCTAACGTGCAGGGGGACCAAGCCAGCGTGCCATGGACGGGGTGCCTGCCGCAATCATGTTCTCTTGGGGCCCGCTCTGGAGGCCCTGGCCCAGCTCGCCCCCACTGCCGTTTCTTTCCTTCAAACTCACAGCTGCGCCGCCTGCGCCGTCTCGCAGGCCCCCCTCGGGCCTGGCGTGGGCCTCCCCCCAGTGGGCCATCGGGTGCAGCGATTTGTCGCCGGCGCTGCTCTGGGCGCTGGCGCGCAAACCTGTCGGTCAAGGGATTGCCCGCGCCAGCGCGCCTAGACGCCCTTGGTCCACAACGCCCTGGCCTGCGCTGCCCCGCCAGGCCCCCATTCCGGGAGGCTCCCCCGCCGTCCCTGTTCAGAGCAGCACCCCGCTGGCAGACCTCCTGCTGGCCCCGACGGGCCCGCGTGACCCCGCCCGCGCGCGCGCGCCGCCGTTCCCGCGTTTCGCGCCATAGACGACGGGTCCGGCAGGAATCTCAGTCGCGGCTTCTGGACTGCCAGTGCGATCGCTGCCGGGGCGACTTCCCAATCAAGCAGTGCAGCTGCCGGGTGGCCTTCCCGCCCCCATGGGCAGTGAGCGTGCGCAGGCGTTCGCCAACATGCAGTGGAGCGCCACCTGGTCAAAATATGCAGGGGGTCGCCTCTCCCCGGCCTCAGGACCTCGCAGGAACCGAGGCGGCGCAGCGGTCCCGTCTCCCGACGACGACCCGCTGGGGGCCTGGGCCACCCTGCCGAAGACCGACGTCCCCCAGCAAGATCGCGAGGGCCGCGGGCACCTCCGACCTGGGCGCCTCCCCTCGGGGCAGCGCCCCCGCCCGCGGCCGGCCACGCGGCGGCTCCGCAGCCTGCCTGGGGGCACGCGGACCGGGCAACGTCGACCCACCCAGGAGCAGGCCCACCACATATCGGTATCCGACCGTTCCCCCGATGACCACAGGGCAACCTCGCGTGGGCCCCCGACCGCTGGCGGTCACGGCACCTCGCGGCAAGCCTCCACGCGGCGGGGCAGGGCGTCATCCAGCGGCCGCCCCGCTGACTCTCCAGCCCTCTCAACAGGGCGCGCCGCCAGCCGAACAGGTCTGCCTCGGCGCCGAGGGCGCGCGGCGGCGCGCGGGCGGAACGGACAGCCGACCCCGCGACGCCTCCCCCTAGCCTCCTGGATGGCGCCCCTAGCGTCAATCCTCCAGCGTGTCCCGCCTGAATGTGAGAGCCATTGCCACCCTGCAGGCCGCTGGGCGCATCCATCCTGACAAGACGATTGGAAGTGCACATGCTGACGACACAATCGCACACGTCATGGTGGCGTTTGCCCAGACAGTCTCTCCAGAGATGGGCGAGCGTTGGAGGGCGTGGGCGGCAAGTAGCGCTGACTCCTCGCTACGCCAGCCCATGCCAGAGAGGGGGGCCCCCTCGGACCCCAGAGCTTGGCCCGAGGCGTGCTGCCAAAAGTTTCTGGCCTCCGTGTGCGGCGACTCCGCCCCGCAGTCTGGGGCCCCCGCAGGAGTCCAATGGGGCGGTGCGCGCGCCGCCCTGGCCCTTCTGGCCCACCACCTGCATCGCCAGAACTCCCGAGACCCCCCAGCTCGCACAGGGCGCCCGACGAATGGGATACGCACCGCAGCAAGCGCGAACTTCGAGCGCCCAGGAAGGGACGAGACCCGGCGCGAGAGGAGATCTTGTTCGGCTACTTGGGCGCAAGGGGGCGACGTCGCTCCAGCGCCCGCGGGCGCCGGGTTTCCGTGCAACCGCGGCAGATGAAAGGCTCGCATTCACAGGAGCCCTCCCTAATGCCCCCCCGCGGGCGGCAGCTGGCTGTCCTCTCAGATCCGAGTCCAAGGGGGGCTCGGCAGCCCAGCGCCCCAGCGACGGCGCCGCGCCACGCGGAGAAACCTAGACTGCCGCACCCCCCAGCGCCCCCGAGGCCAGACCCGGAGCGGCGAGCCTCCAGCTCGAGCTGGAAGATCATCCGCCACCATCTCGGGACGTGGGCCGGCGCCCTGCCCCGCCGCGGCCCTTTGCCTCCTCGGGCGTCGGCCTTCTGAAGGTTCTGTCCGGGCGCTGCCTGCAGCGCCCCGCCGGCCTTTGCCTCGCTTCGCCGTCCGAGCGACGCTCGTTGCATTGCCCGTGGCCCCCCTCTGCCCGGTTTTCTGGCCACCTCCCCAGCGCCGGATACCAGTGCCCCGGCCGCTGCCGCTCCCGCGGCACCGCGCCGCCGTCGGCTTCCGCCCAGTTGGCCCGTTGGCCTCGGAGCCCACCTTGTTCGCGCCACCTGGCCCGTCGCTCCTCCATGGGGCGTGGCCTCCTCGCGTTTCCCACCCTCGGCTGACGCTCGTCGCCGCCTGCCGCCGCCTGTCTCCACGCTTGTGCCTCTTTGGCTCGCCTGGGCTCGGCGCTCGCCCTTTTGGTTTCGGCGCCCACTTCGGTCTGGGCGTCGCCCCACCCCCGCCCTCTGGCGCCCGCGGTGGCCGCCGCCCTTCTCGCCTGCCGCCGCCTTGGCGCCTGCCCGCTGCCCTGGCGCCCCTGCGCCGCTCGCGGACGCTGTTCCATGAGGGGCCGGCCGCTTCATTCTTTTTCCCAACCATCCTGTGGTGTTGGGTCTTCGTTTTGAAGAGACAGCGCCCCGCGTCCCACCTCCTTCCTCATTCCTCCTCCTCTCCTCCTCCTCCCTCCTCCCCCATCCTTGCCTTTGCTCTCCGCATGTCTCAGCTCACCCCCTCCTCCCATCATCATCATCATCTTCATCATCATCATCATCATCATCATCACCATCACCATCACCATCACAATCACCATCATCGTCATCATCGTCATCATCGTCATCATCGTCATCATCGTCATCATCGTCATCATCGGCATCGCCATTGCTGATTCGCGTCGTGGCCCCATTGGGAGCTCCACCGAAGGCCCCGGTGGGGGGGGGGGGGGGCGCATGCGTCCCCCACGCTCAGGGCAGCGTGTCGTGGCCCCATACGGAGTTCCACCGAAGGCCCCAGTGGGGGGGGCCGCATGCGGCTCCCACGCCCAGCACACCGTTTTGTGGCCCCATAGGTCCATCGAAGGCCCCCTGTTGGGGGGGGGGGCGCATGCGTCCCCCACGCTCAGGGCAGCGCTTCGTGGCCCCATACGGAGTTCCACCGAAGGCCCCAGTGGGGAGGGGCCGCATGCGTCCCCCACGCCCAGCACAGCGTTTTGTGGCCCCATAGGGAGCTCCACCGAGGGCCCCAGGGGGGGGGGCCGCATGCGTCCCCCACGCCCAGCACAGCGCTTCGTGGCCACATACGGAGCTCCACCGAAGGCCCCAGTAGGGGTGCCCGCATGCGTCCCCCACGCCCAGGACAGCGCTTCGTGGCCCCATAGGGAACTCCACCGAAGGTTACAGGTCTGCCGTCCGCATGGTTCCCCCCCCCCACACAGTACAGCGTGTCGTGGCCCTCCTCCCCCTCCTTCTTGCGTTTCACCCACCCAGTACAGCGTTTCGTGGCCCCATAGGGAGCTCCACCGAAGGTTCCAGGTCTACCGTATGCATGCGTCCCTCCCACCCAGTACAGCGTTTCGTGGCCCTCCTCCCCCTCCTCCCTGCGTTTCACTTACCCAGTGCACCGTTTCGTGGCCCCATGGGGAGCTCCACCGAAGGTTCCAGGTCTACCGTCCGCATGCGTCCCCCCCACCCAGTACAGCGTTTCGTGGCCCTCCTCCCCCTCCTCCCTGCGTTTCACCCACCCAGTACAGCGTTGCGTGGCCCCATAGGGAGCTCCACCGAAGGTTACAAGTCTACCGTCCGCATGCGTCCCCCCCACCCAGTACAGCGTTTCGTGGCCCTCCTCCCCCTCCTCCCGCATGCGTCAGCCACCACCCAGCATGCGACAGCCACCACCCAGCACAGCCCTTGTTCCCTGCGTTTCACCCACCCAGTAAAGCGCTTCGTGGCCCCATAGGGAGCTCCACCGAAGGTCCCACTGGCACCGCCCGCATGCGCCGGCCACCGCCCAGCACAGCCCTTGCACCCTGCGTTTCACGCACCCGTTGCAGCGCTTCATGGTCCCATAGGGGGCTCCAGCGAAGGTCCCACTGGCATCGCCCGCGTGCGTCCGCCACCACCCAGCACAGCCCTTGCTCCCTGCTTTTCGCCCACCCAGTGCAGCGTCCCGTGGCCCCATAGGGAGCTCTACCGAAGGTCTCAATGGCACCGCCCGAATGCGTCAGCCACCACCCAGCACAGCCCTTGCTCCCTGCGTTTCGCCTACCCAGTACAGCGTTTTGTGGCCCCATAGGGAGCTCCACCGAAGGTCCCAGTGTCACCGCCCGCATGCGTCAGCCACCACCCAGCACAGCCCTTGCTCCCTGCGTTTCACCCACCCAGTACAGCGCTTCGTGGCTCCATAGGGAGCATCGAAGAAGATTATTCATAATTGCGGCACTCACAACTGCATATGGTTGGGTCCTTCGCCAGGCTAACTCTTTTTCCTCTTCGGCTACTGGGCTCTCGCGCGGTTCTTCGCCCGCGGGGGTGGGTGGTGAGGAGGTGCTCCCGCTCGCGACGACCGAAAAGTGTAGAATGCATATACATTCACATACATATATATATATATATATATATACACACATCTATATACACAAATATATGTATGTATGTATCCATGCACATTAGTATGTACATGTATATGTATAAATCTATGTGTGCTAGTTTGCGTGTGTGTGTGTGTGCGCGTGTGTGTGTGTGGGTGTGGGTGCGTGTGGTTTGACTAAAAAAGAAGCAGGCCGTCAATCTATAGATCGTGCGTTTTCTGTCGACTCATTGAATCCGTAATACAGAACGTATCTGAAGGAGTTTTTTTTTCTCGGAACACGCCGTACTGAGGGTTCCTTGTTGGAAGAGGTTGAACAGTCATTCTTTTGAGTCTTTACCAGAGAAGTCTTTAGACTTATAGCGAGCCAGGAGTCATTCCTGAAGAGTCCGTCATACGATGCCACACCTTATACTGATCGAAAAGATCCTGAATGTCGGATCCTGCCTTGGAGAATCAGTATTGGCACTCTTTGATACGTAATCATTCTCAAGGAATCGTTACTAAGGAGTCTTAAGTAAGACGCGATTAATGCGGGCGAACTTGTACAGATTCTTTTCGAAGGAACCTTTTTTTCCAAGGATCCCATAACAAGGGATCATAGTCAAGTGGCTTAGCGAATGGCCCATACGATGTAGTCCTTACTCAGGAGCCCTTGTTGGACAGTGCTTCGTACAGAAACTTACCAGATAATTTGTGTGGAGGGATTCATAGTAAGCAACCCTTCCTGAATCACTCCGAACGACAGAACCTTCACTAGATAATCCGTCACGGAGAACCGTTTACATAACAACTCTTGGCTAAATAATCATTGCCGAAGAACCCATTACGAGCAATCATAATAACTCCTTCAGAAAAGATCCTTGTCGAAGGAAGTCCCTGAGGAACCCCTTTTGTAAGGTTTTTCATGTTATATATATATATATGTATAAATATAGATATATATAAAAAGTCAGTATTATTAGAATCGTGAATATCTGAGCGCCACCACTATTGAATCGTATTACTCGAATCGTAGTATTTGAATCGGACCATGAAGCTCTGTTAAGAATATGTGTTCGAGGTTCGGCGGCCGGCAAACATACTGATTCACATGTTTTGGTTTTACAGCTTTTTCTTGCTCCCCCTGCCAGTGAATCTACCCACTTGGGCGCGTACGTATCCACAACAAGTGACAAGCCAGAGCACACACAAAAGGAATAGCACGTGTGTTTGTTTAGTGTGTTTGTTGTCTCTCTGATTTGACAGATATGTCTTGTACCGTGTTTGCTGACAATCTTGGTTTGGCACGAGGTACCACGAGCAAGAGATATTGGAATATTTGTTGAGGATGCTTTGCTGGAGTGCTAGGGAGCCCCGAAGGAATTCGTTCTAAGGAATCCAGTCTAAGGAAACCGTACTTCCTGAACGCTACCAGGCTACAGGACTAAACCGCCAACAAGGTGCCGCGCGAGCGGGATCAGACCAGCAACCACTGTAGAAAGATGTGTGTCAGGTCCGAGGGCCAGCAGACACTGAACATGTCATGTTTTGTGTCGGTTGTTGTTTGTCTGGTTTTCGTGAGTCTATGTGTTTGACGCACGCAGTCTAACAAAAAAGATAAAGCATCTGAAACGCATGCTTTGTTATTGTGTGTTGCTGGCCCTCTGGCATGAAACACATGTCTTTAACAGCGCTTGCTGATTCATGGCGCGCGGTGCAAAGGAGACCAGGATCCTTTTCCAATAGACCTTTGCTGGGTAGTCCTTCGCACAGAGCCTTCCCGAGAACTTTTTGGCCGAGGAATATTTTGTCATGTAACCTTTTTCTGAATCATTCTGGACACAAGAGTCCCCATCGCAGAGTCCGTAACGAAAAACTCTTGACGAGCGAACTTCTTAACGAGGAACTGTTGCCCTTAAGCAGCCCGCGCTAAGAAATTCTTCTCTAAGGGATCCTTATTACTCGAGCGCCACCATGCTGAACGTCGAAAACCCCCCAAGCTCTGCCGCACGAGGAGGCTTGGAGCATCAACCATTGTAGACACCATGTTTCCCAGGTCCGATTGCCAGCAAACACTGTACTTTTTTTCGGGGTGCAGATTTTCGTGGATGTATCTACTTGGGCACGCACAGGTCAACAAAACATGGAACACCTGAACATCATGTTTCTGCATGTGTTCGCTGGCCCTTTGGCATGGCACATTGTCTTTCACATGTTGTGCTGACCCTTTGGCTTGACACGAGGCGCCGCGAGCAAAATAGATCGGGGATGTAAGACTATGTTTGTGTGTCTTTCTATGCCTCTCTCTCTCTCTCTCTCTCTCTTCTCCCCCTTTTACCCACACAAGGACACTCCCAACACCCAGGCCTGCATGCCGTTTCCAGCCCCCTCTCATTCCCCTCCTCCTTTTTGCCCCCTGCCCCATGGAGGGAGGGAGGTGGGTCCATTTGAGGGTTCCCCGTTCCCTCCTCCTCCTCGTCCTCCTCCTCTCCTCTTCCTCTCCCTCCTCTAATGGCTGCCTTATGCCCCCTCCACTTCCCCACTGCTCCTCCTTTATCATTTTCCTTTAGGAGTGACGCCTCCCTCTCGCGCCCCCAGCCGTGTCGGTGGGATGGGCCGGGCACTTCTCTTGAGACGTCCGCACCATTTACACTGGGGGCCTGTGCCAAGAAACACCCTGCTTGCCTCCAAGGTGCCCTGGGTATCTTTGGTTTCGATGGTTTTGCAATGTAAAGCGTGACGTTCCCACATCAATGGGCGTCCTGGGGTCTCAGGACTGGGCTTCTTGTGGAAGGTTTCTTGTGGACTGGCTTCCACTGTAGGTTCCTGCTTTGGGAAATTTGCGATAGCTTTTTAAACGGAGTTCTTATCTTAGCGCCGGGCGTGTTCGTCTGAACAGCTTGCAGCAGCTTCAATGATGGAGGGTGGCACGTTTTCAAAATTCAGTTATCGCCGAAGCGCACCGCGCATTCGTCTCACATTTTCCAGCCGTTCTGAGGACTGAGGGCGGGCAGCTTCCAAAGTGGAGTCATTGTTCCAGCGCCGCGAGTATTCGCCGCACAAGTTTGCAGCATGTTCAATGATGTAGGGCGGCTTGTTTTCAAAATGTAGTTTTCTCCGCTTCTAATATGCTATAGCCGCTTCAAGGATGGATGGCGTGCATTTTCAAAATGCAGCTTTTGCCCTATCGCCGCGCACAGTCTTGTTGAACTTTTGTAACAATTTCAATGGTGGAGGGCGGCTCTTTTTCAAAATGGTGCTCTCGCCTTAGCGCCGCGCACCTTTATTTTAAACGTTTAAAACAACCTCCAGAAATGGTGGTCGGAGCCTTTTCAACGTTGGGCGCTTGATTGCGACTTTTTGAAACACAACAGCTGACGGGTGAAAGGCGCTTCTGTTTCTATCCGGAAAGGGTTTTGCCCTTAGCCGCCAGCCCCGTTGCTATCATACTGGGACGTGTCAGAGCTACTTATGTCGAGATGCCTGGGCGCCGACTTGAAGCAATATCGGAGTCTCTTGCGAGGGCGGCTTGTAATCATCACGTCATTTACAGGGGATCTTGGCCTCGGCAGAGCGAATCTGGAGTAATTTGCAAAGGATCGTCGCCCCAGGTGCGCCAATCTGGCGTAACTTAAGGAGGATTGCGGCTTCGAGGGAGCAAGCCTGGTGCAATTTACGAAGTATTCTGGCCTGGGGGGGCGCGGATCTGGACTGGAGTAGGGATTCTGGCCTCGCGTGCGCGAGCCCAGCGTAGATTGCAAGACGCACGAGGTTTACGACCCGAGGATTGTGGCCTCGGGAGCGCGAACCAGGTGCAATAAAAAAACATTTGAGCCTTAGGAGCGCGAGTGCCAAGCAATTTGCGAGGGGTTCTGGCCTCGGGATCGCGAGTCTGTTATGCTTTACAAGCGGTTCTGGCTTCGGCAGCGCGACTTCGGCGTATTTTTCAAAAGATTTCGGGGATTGTACAATCTGAGTCATGCGTGATCTGCGGGGGATGATTGCTGCTGGAGCGCGAATATCATGTACGGATGTGTATGTGTATGTGTAGGATTACGGGTGTATATATATACACACACACACATGTCATGTCCCAGCGCCCGCTTGGGAATTTTGAGAACCGGGGGACTGGCAAACAGCTGATTTTCGGTTCCCCCCCTCGCGCGGACAGCAGCAACTTACAGTATGAAGCGTATTGTAGTACCAAACGTTGGCACTGGAAACTGGAACTAGAGCATGCAGCAGGAAACCTCCCCCGCGCAGCATGGTGGCCCCATAGGGGTGCCGGTGGATTTTGGGCGTTTGCTTGGCATGTCTTCAGTTTGACCAGATAAAATGACAGATGTTACAGCTGAACGGATGAAGGGCGGTTCGTTGTCAAAGTGGGGAAGACGCTTGAGACTCACTCGATGCTCATGGCAACGATTGCACAGGTGGGAGCGGTTCTCTCTCAAAACGGAGATATCGATGGAAACCTCGTTGAACTGTATGATCACACACTCGCTGGAAGAGTGAAGGCAGTGACTTCCTTTCAAACACGGGGGGGCGTGCCTGAATGGTAAGCCCATGGGACGCTCGTCTTTCAAGGACGCGCCTTTTGAAGTGTAGAGGGAGCTGTTTATGGACTAATGAGGGCAGCATCGTTGATGCTTCTTGGGTTTGCTCTGGTCCTCCTCCTCGCTCCTGCAGGAATGGGGGGGAGGTGGGGCCGCCCGAGAGGTACTACGAGTGGAGAGAGCTCGGCCTGACGCACGGCGGCGGCGCGGAGGAGTCTGGCTCTGGAGGCGGGGCTGGGACGCGATCTCCTTCCCTGGAGCCTCCTCGCTGCTTCTTCCTCCCCCCCCTCTTTCTCATCCCTCCTCCCTCCTTGGTCTTCCTATACCAATTGTACAGAAGACAGCTGGACAGAGAGTTGATGTGTATTCGAGCTCCGCAAATGCGCATGCCGACGTTCAGCAGCAGCTTCCGTCCTCCCTCCTCCATCCTCCCTGCTCGCTCCCTCCTCCCTGTTCCCTGCTCCCTCCTCCTCCTCCTTCCGCGCCGCGCACATTCGTTTAAAAGGTGTGTAGCAGCTTCCAGGATGTAGGGCGGTTCCTGTTCAAAGGGTTGCTCTCACCTTAGCGCCGCGCACATTTGCCGTAAACGCTTACAACCGTTTCAAGGATGGAGGGCGGTTCCTTTTCAACATGTGGTTCTCGCCTCATCGTCGTGCGCAAGTGTTTTAAACGTCTGCAAGAGTTTTGGTGGCTCGTACGGTTGAAGTCCCACGACTTATGCTGCGGCATGGCTCGGAATTGATCGAATGCAAAAGTCATGTTGGTTCGTATGGTTGAAGTCCTAAGAATGGTGTACTGGCGCGGCATAGGATTGCCAGGGCGCAACAGTCACGTTTATTTGAGGCGTTGAAGTCCCAGGACTGGTGTCCTGGCATGGTTGAGGGCTCTCAGACGGTTGCCTTCCAATGGGCCACTTCCTGGAACGCCACCTTGAGGCCTCAAAAGCGCATCGCAAGCGACACGGTGAGAAGGCAATCATCACTGACTTGCCTTGGGTGTTTCAAGGCTGTTGGCCTCTTGGGGGTCTTGATGAGGGCTCCGGGAACACTTGGAATAGTCTTGTGGCCCTTGTCAGGTCTCTTGGAGGTATGGTGGAAGTGGAAGTTTTCTTGAGCCATCGTCTGCTATCTTGAGCCATCTTGGAGGCCATCTTGGAGCGTCGGGGGTCACTTGGATCCATCTTGGGCGCCCTGACCGATACACGCCCTCCCAAAACGAACACCTCAGGGAAGAGGGGGAATAGGTTTGTTGAAAGAGGACAGGCATAATTCGCTACACCATCTGAACCCAAAGTGCTGGCAAGGTTCTTGCAGGGGTAACGAAGAGGGAACTAGGAGGGAGGGTTTATTGCGACATCGGTGATGCGTCTAGGTCCTCCTCCTTCTCCTCGTCGCGCGAATCAGAGTGCGATGCGGTGCACCACAGAACGGGGTATTACGTTTTTCTCCACCTCTTCGCTCTCTTGTTCGCGCACGCGAGCGCCGATGGGGTAGGGGGAGGAGGAGGGGGAGGAGGAGGATGAGGAGGAGGAGGAGGAGGAGGAGAAGGAGGGGCGGGCACAGGAGGCCCCACTCCTGGCACCCCCTTCCCCTCCTCGCACCTCTTACCTCCCTGACCTCGCTCCCCCTTCCCCTCCTCGCTCGTCCTCTTCATTATCCTCCTCGTTCTGGTGTTGCCTCAGCAGCGAGTGATATAATGGGGCTCCACTTCATGTGAGAAAGGGTGATCCTGAAGCCTCGCATGCGAAAACACGATGCCGCCAGCGCGCCGTGCCGTGCCGTGCCGCGCCGTGGTGAGCAAAAAGGTGCCGTGCCGTTCCACGCCTGCAGGCCGTTTACGAGGGGCGATTATGAAACCCATGTAGTCGGGGCGCTGTAGTTGGGGAGGGGCTCCGTGTTCCTTAATTGTTTCACGGCTTGCCTCAGGTTTGCCTCAGGTCTTCGATTCGGCGAGGAATCGAAGCTTAACTTATGGGGAAAAGGGGCCTCGTTCCTCATTCAGATTTCGGATTCCTTAGGTCAACGCCCCGACTGTAGTGCAACAAAAAGGTGTCGCCGGCTTTGCCCTGCCGTGCTGTGCCCCGTGAAGTGCCCGCGACATGCCCGAATCTTCTGGAGTGCGGGAGAAGGGGTTCAGGAGGGAACAAAACCACACACAGACAGCTTGAATCGTCGATTCCCAGGAATATATGCGAAACTATGGGAAGTGGGGGGGAGACGAAAATCCCCAAAATATGGAAACATATGGGGGATCCTGGGATCTGTGTGTATTTCTTTGTGTGTGTCCCTGGGCCCCTTCAGAGGTGCCGTGCCGTGCCGTGCGCGTGCCCGCTTGGCGTGCCGTGCTAGCGTGCCGCGCCGTGCCAGAATCCGACGAAGGGGTTGTGGGCGGCGTCTCGCCGCCGAGGAAAAGGTGTTTTTCTTCGACCATTGGATTTAAGTCGGGCCTGTCCCTCTACAGGAGGAGTAAAAAAATAGAAAAAAAGAGCCTGGGGACTATTTTTAAAAATGTATGTGTTTATTATGGTTGCGCATTTTGTCATGTTTCTCATTTTCGCCCAAAATCCACCTGTAGGGGGACATGCCCGACCTAACGTGCGACGATAGGGGCGAATAGCCCAGGGGCGGGCATTACACGCGTTCGCCCGGGAGCCCTTCCGATGACATGGATCATCGGCGCACCTGAATGCATGTATTGCTCTCCCCTGGGCTATTCGCTCCTGTCGTCGCCTCTGAGTAGGGGAACGAAGGGTGACAGAAACATAAGAACTCGGAGGTCCGCGCGGATTTCTCGGATCCGCGCTGGAGCCCCCTGGCGGCGCCTCCGGCGCCGGCCCTGGCGAGCTCCGCGCGCCAGGGAGGGGGGTCCAGCGCCGATCCGAGAAATGCGCGCGGACCTCAGAGTTTTTGTGTTTATGCCACCCTTCGTTCCCTTAATTCAGGGTCTCCTGGGAGCCATCTTGGGTATTCTCGAAGGCTCTGGGAACCGTCTTGAAGTGATCTCTGGACATCTCGGGAGCAACACGAGGGACGACCACCATCGCTTTTTACAGTGCATTGTTCTTCCTCTCGGGGGCGTCTCGAGGCCCTCATGTGGCATCTGAAAGGCAACATGGGGACGTATTCGGCGGTCTGGGATATTGAGGCCTTCTTTGGAGCTTCCCAGGGCCGTCTTCGAGGGGCCTCTTGGGCTCTCGTGGCCCGTGCGGTGGTGTCCCAACGGGAGTTCTGGGGAAATCTAGAGCGGGCAGACATTGATGGGACCCCATTCCCTTTCGGTGGGAGCGTTCGTTAGGGAATGTGCCCAGGAGGCGTCAGACCCTGGAGGATTCCTCGTCTGATGAGGGCCGCAGCGCTTTCCACTGTCAATCCACAGTTGGAGTTCCAACCGCTTCCAGACCCTGGATTCCTTAGTTAACGGTTCATCATCATCCAATCGCCTCACCGTGATTTCTTGTTGACGCCGCGGATCCCCGTGGTACACAGTAGAAACAAGACAGCGTTGGAGAGACAATAGGTATCATCAAAGCCAGGAGGCAGCAAAGTCCAGCAGCAACCTTCACAGCCTGGCGGCCTCGATCGGATGTTGCCAGGATTGCCCCTGGCCCAGGGTGCTCCCAGGATTCCCAAAGGGAGTTCCCCACGGCCTCCAGAGTACCCCTCACGAGGCCCGGAGGGCTCCCGGGGCTCCAGCGTTGAGTGGAAAGCCTGGTGTTCTTTGGGCAATGGGGCACCTTTGCAGCAACCCCCGGCCCCAGGCGGCCAGCGGAGTACGCAGACGTGGGCCTGTTCGCGCGTCACGGTGTCCGCGCGAACGGGGCTCGGGCGATCGGGTCTGGCCGATCCCTAGCAGCTTGAAACATAACTCGATCCCTATGCTTGGCATCACCTTACATCGGTCCCGATCTCAAGGATTCCCTTAGTTTCTGAGGGCGCATCCCTGAGATTGTCATCGCCTTGGGGTTGCCGATCTTGGGCATGGGGGTCAGTTTTCGAGGCTGGTTCGGCACGGATCTGGGAGCCACGCGGGGCCGACCCCCTTGTCCCGACCCTCCTTCGCCGACCTCGGCCTGAGAGCAGCTGTACGGCCAGCTTGGGTGTAGCAGCGTGGCCTGGCCTGGGTCCAGCGCCCCCGCATGGAGGAGGCCATGCGCGGAAGTCGCGCGGTTTTCTCCTAGCCGGGCAGTTCTTGCATGGTGGGGACCCTTCCCATCAGTTGGGGAGCTGACCGTTTTCTGCATCCGAGCTGCACCTCGTTGCCTTTCCTCGCCCTCTGTCTCCTCAGGGGGAGAATCAAGCTTCCTCCTTGCGATCCGACATTGCAACAAAAAACCTGCATCATAGTAAGAATCACGACCGAAGCGCTAGCCACATCTGCGGCACTGTTCGAGCTGGATCGATCCGTGATTGCCCCTTGCCCCCGGGGCCGACAGAAGACGAAATCGCTCGCTGTGTAACACATGTTACGCCAAGCTCTCAGGGTTTGGAGCTCCGCGGCCGATTGGCAGGGCCCGACGGTTTGTGTGCATGCCCTCTCCCACTTCCTTCCTCTCCTCATCCGTTGCCCCATCGTCTCAGATGTTGATACTGAGATTCTCACCGCCTCAGAAGACAAGCCCTGTATCGTCTTCATCCTTCCAGTCTCCGGTGGGGTAGCTACGGTGGGGGCGTCCGTTAAGGAGTGTGCCCAGAAGGCTTCAGACCCTGGAGGATTCTTCATCAGATGAGGGCGGGAATTCCATGGCAAGCCTCAATTGGTGTTCCACTGGCTTCAGACCCTGGGTTCCTTATCCAAGGTGTTTTAGGTTTGTTTTGTATTATTGTAGGTTTTTTAAATTACTCGTTTTTTTATGTTTAGGATTTCTGTTTGATATTGTTTTTTGTGTGAAGTTTGTTTTCTGTTACTCGCGGCCACCTGGGCCAGGCACGGCGGGCGGGGACTTCCACTTCGACTACGCGTCGCTCGAGTATCTGGCGACCAGCGCTCCCCTCGCGCGCGGAGGGAGCCTGCACGCACCAGAAACGAGGGTCGCCGAGGACGACGATGGTGATGCCGAGTGGTGGTGGTGGTGGTGATGACGAGGATGAGGATGCTCGTGATGGTCTTTGTGATGATGGTGGTGATGGTTGCAATCATGATGAGGATGGTCATGGTGGGGAGAGGAGTCAGCCGTGGTCAGGATGCTGGCAATGACGTAAGCGGAGCACTGGGAGGAGCGACATAAGCAGGAGGAGACTATCGATCAGGCGAATGGAGACCAACCGTGAATGCAGAAGACAAAGAAGATGATGCTGATGATGAGGAGGAGGAGGAGGATGATGATGGTTATGGTGTGATGATATGATTGTGACGATGGCGATGGCGATGGCGATGCAAGCGATGATGATGATGATGATGATGATGATGATGATGATGATGATGATGATGATGATGATGATGATGCTGATGCTGGTGATGGTGATGATGATGCTGATGATGATGGTGATGCTCCGTGTGGTGGCGGTGCTGCTGATGATGATGCAGATGATGAGGATGATGATGTTGCGGATGTTGATGATGTTGATGATGCTGATGATGATGATGATGATGATGATGATGCTGATGATGATGTTGATGAGGTTGTTGATGCTGTTGTTCAAGAAGACGATGGTGACGATGTTGTTGGTGACGATGGTGGTGGTGGTGGTGGTACTGATAGTTATGATGATATGTATGATGCTGATGGTGCTGATGATTAGGACTGTGCTGCTGATTATGCTGATGCGGATGCGGATGCTGCTGACGACAACGGCAACGACGACGATGATTACGATGGTGATAGCGACGATGAGGATGAGGATGAGGGTGGGGTTGGTGATGATTTTGATGTTGATCATACTGATGGTGATGATCATGGCGATGATGTTGGTGATGATGATGGTGATGATGATGCTGATGATGATGATCACGACGATGCTGCTGCCGCTGATGATGCTGCTGGTTTTGATGATGATGCTGATGATGATGGTGATGATCATCAGCATCATTGTCGTCATGGTCATGTCCTGATCATGATCATGGGGAGGAGGAGGAGGCCCCAGCTGATGATGTGAATGAGTCGAGATATGGAGGCGGAAGGGAGAGAGGGAGAGAGAGAGAGAGAGAGAGAGAAAGAGAGAGACAGAGAAGAGGAAGACGAGAGGGAGGAGAGAGAACGTATGAGGGAGGAGGGGGCAAGGCGAACGGGGGAGACGGGGGAGAAGGGGGAGGGATGCGATGGGGGGAGGGAGACGGGGGAAGAGGAGATGAGGTGATCAGGGAAGCGGGAGGATAGGATGAGGAGGGATGAGAAGGGAGAGGAATTACAAGGTGATGGATGGGTACGGAGACATGCGCTTGGAGCGGTTCGTGATGGTCCCCGCGATACTAGTTGTAGCAGGAGGAGGAAGAGGAAGCGGACGGATGGGGTATGGTGGAGGAGGAGGAGGAGGAGGAGGAGGGACGAGGGGGACCGAGAGATGGACAAGGGAAGGGGGGTTGGGAGGGGCAGGGAGGCAGGGAGGGAGGGGGAGGGGCGAGGGGGGGAGGGGGGAAGAGGGAGGGGTGATATGGGGGAGGAGAGGAGAGGCTCGCAGGCAGAGCCGGGGGAGGGAGGGCGCGGACCCGAGGTGACGCTGTGCCTGCAGCTCTCCAGGACGAAGGAGGCCATGAGGATCTATCGGGACTTCGAGCGGCAGGCGCCCAGCTCGACTTGCCCTGCTCTTCGCCTGGCCTGCTTTGGCGGCCGCTCCCGGCCTCTCTCCGGAGCTTCGTGGTAAGGGTCTCTGTTGCGTCGGCTGTCACGGTCCTTTCGAGAGAAGATAGAAGCCCCCTTGGGATGTACCGATTCACCCTTGCACTGCACACATTACATGTGAGTCTGCCTCATCGGGTATTTTCCACATGAGTTCAGGCCATCTCAGCCAGACCAGTATCGTATGGACCCCCCCTCGACCCTGCAATGCCCGCGCACTCATCCTTTGCATCACCCTTTGCATACTATGACGCCAGGTCCGCACGCGCGCTCACATGTTAAAACCATACGAACCACACATTAGTACTGCAAGGGTCTTAACATAATAACGCTACGTTTGCCATCACACTTACTGCACACCTCTTGCGTTATCAAGTAGGACCGTGCGGACCACACGCGCGCTCCGCAACGCGAGCGAGCCGAAATTCGTCCAGCACCGATTGTTTCTGAAGCCTTCCAACGCGGATTTTTCATCAACGCATGAGCAGCTACATGTCACACAAGTTAGATAGGGTTTTTGGGTTTCCGCGGGTGCGCACCTCCTAACCATCACTCTCATCAGCACCCCCACATCACGTCATCGTCATCGACAATCGCCGCCATTGCCGCCGACAACATTCAAATATTTTCATCATCGACCCATTGACGCCATCAACATCGTCATCGGCGTTACCAACATCGGCGCCGTCATGTGCCCTGCAGCCGTCATCGTCATCATCGCCACCACCCTCGCTATGATCAGCATCGTTGCCGCCGTTGTTGGCATCATCATGATTCCGTGCCCGCCCGAGTCACCGACCCGCACCGGTGTGCCCGGCCGCCAGCGCGGCCTTAAAGACGCGCTGGGGAGTTCTCATCGGCCGGCGCCATGGCGGCCGCATCAGCTGTGCCACACCAGCTGGCCGCTCTTCGGGCGGGCTTGCGCGCGAAAGCGCGGCCGCAGAGATGCGCGAGCCAGGGCCAGGCCACTAACGCAATCGCGGCTGCTTGCGTTTTGCACATTAAGTTGCGGGTGGGAAAGTGGTATGCTTGCGCGAACAACAGATTTGATAACTCGCGGGTTGGCGTGAGTTGCTCCCTTTCAGAGTAATAGGCTCTTCCACCCTACTCCCCGGACTTCACAGTTCTCTTTGGGACACGACAGGTTTCGTATGTTTCTGCCTTCGAGCTTATTCGTATTGTTTTTTGTTGCAAACAGTTCATATGATCCCAGGCAGGCCAGATATTGTTCTCCCCTTAACCCTGTCAGATAATAGTATGCACGCGAAGTCGCCTACCGCAGAAACCGTTTGCAATAACTCATTGCGAAGGATGGCATCACGTCCATACGCGCGCACATGCCGAAACCATGCGAAACCCACCAGTTCCGCACGGACTGCAACATACAAACATCAAACAACCTTTCTAGTTGTTGCGTCACAGATCGTATACATTTCCTGCCCGGCGTACAGGTGCTGAAGTCGTTGGGAAACCATCTGATTGTAGCAATGCCGCCCAGAACCCGCGTTCTCATTTCACCACGCGGTACATCCGTGTTCATCCAGTATGCGTCCAGCACGCACATCCCTATCAAAGCATACCATGCGAGCCACGCACGCGCGCCGCTATGCGAGCGTGTCGAAATCTCTGAGAACCATTTGGTTTCGAAGCGTTTCGCTATAGAATTTTCGGCAATCGATGGAAAACCCAATGCTTTTCAACAGGAAGCTTGCCCAGGCGATTTGATGCCCGCGCGCGCATTTCCTAACCATCACCCTCATCAGCACGGCGTGCCACGTCACCGTCATCGGCAATCGCCGCCATCCCCGTTTCACTATTCAAATATTTCACCATCGATCCATGGACATCATCATCGTCTCCGGCGTTACCATTCTCGGCGCCGTCATTTGCCTTGCCGTCGTCATCGTCATTATCGCCACCACCCTCGCTACTATCATCATCGTAGCCGCCGTTGTCGACGTCATCGTGATACCACGCCCACCCTAAACACCGACCTGCACTGAAGTGCCCGCGCGCCAGCGCGACCTTTGACACGCGCTGGGGGGTTGCCACGGGTAAGCGCCATCGCGGCTGCATCGGCCGCGCCAAACCAGCTGGCCGCTTTGCGCGCGTGCCTGAGCGCACCAGCGCGGCCGCAGAGATGCGCCAACCATGGCCAAGCAGCCATCGAAGTGGCCGCATGGGTTCTGCAAGCAAATTGCGGGTGGGAGGATGAGGCTATTGCGGGAGAAGTACGGTTCACAACCCATGAGTCGGCAAACGTTACAAACATCGTACGTTTCCCCTCCCTCCTCTTCCCCTTCTCCAGCTCCCTCTTCTCCCCTCCCCTTCCATTTGATTCCCCCTCTTTCCCTTCCCCTCCTCCCTCGTCCCATCCTCCTCCACCTCCTCCTTCTTCTCCTCCTACCCCTTCTCCTCCCTCTCCTCCTCCTCCTCCTCCTCCTCCTCCTCCTCCGCCTCCTCCTCCTCCTCCCCACCATGAAGCGGCGACGGCCTCAATGGGGCCCCAAGTCTGGTTGGCCCTTCTCTGCCTCCCTTTCCCCTCCTCGTCCTCCTCCCCCTCCTCCTGCTCCCCGTCCTCCCCCTCCTCCAGCTCCTCACTCCCCCTCCTCCTCCGCCTCCTCCTCCGCCCCCTTCCTCCTCCCCCACCTCCCCTCCTCCTCCGCCTCCTCCGCCTCTCCCCCTCTGGACCTCCTCCTCTCCTCCTCCGCCCTTTCCTTCCCCCTCGTCTGTCCTCTGCCTTGGCCGCCTCCCGGATGGCCCCGCCCTCGTCCTGCGGAGGTGTTGCTGCCCGCCGGGCCGCCCGGCGGTGGGAGCACGGGGCTGCTGCGGCGCTCCCACGCGGGCGCCGCGCGCCCTCGCGGGGTGGGGGGAGGAGGATGAGGACGAGGAGGAGGAGGAGGCGGAGGAGGAGGAGGAGGCGGAGGAGGAGGAGGGGGAGGAGGAGGAGGAGGAATGCTATTAAGAATAATACTGCCAATTCTAAGGATACGAAGAGTCTAAATATAAATTATTGTGCGAGTCATACTAACACTGATCATGCCAATACTAGTACCACGAATACTAATAGTAATAAGACAACGCAAAGTTGTTGGACAGTCTTTGGCGCATTTGATGAAGGGGGTGGGCCCCTCCCCCAGGCAACGGTTCGGGAGGAGTTGGCCGGGGTCCTGCCCACGCCGCCCTGGCCAGGTCTCATCGTCCCTGGCGGGCTGCCTTCTTTGTCCATCCCGTTTCGCCTTCTTGCCCCTTCCCACAGCGTAGTGCGGCCCTCGGGAGCTGGACTGCTGCGCCAGAGAGTTGCAGGATCACTGGACGATGAGTGCGAGGAGGAGGAGGAGGATGCTGAGGAGGAGGAGGAAGAGCATGATGAGGAGGAGGAGCAGGAGGAGGAGGGAGCATAAGGAGGAGGAGGAGAGGAGGAGGAGGAGGAGGAGGAGGAGCAGGATGAGCAGGAGGAGGAGGATGATGAGGAGGAGGATAGTAAACGAGGGCAAGGAGGGCGAGGAGGAAGGCGAGGAATATGACAAGGAGGGCGAGGAGGAGAAGGACGAACCTGAGGAGGAGGAGGAGGAGAAACAAGAGCACGGGGTAAGAGAAGGGCGGGGAGGAGGATGAGGACGAGAACGATGCTGCTGATGGTGATAAGAACGATGATGATGATGATGTTGGTACTGATGATGATGGTGATGCTGATGATGATGGTGATGATGCTGATGATGATGCTTCTGCTGTCGATGATGACGACTGTGATGGCGATGATGATGAGGAGGCGGGAGAAGAGGAGGAGGAGGGGGAGGAGAGGCCAGGATATCGATGAGGGCGGACGAATCGGATGATGATGATGCTGCTGTTGATGATGAAGGTGTTGCTGCTGCTGATGATGCTGGCGATGATGATGATGATGATGATGATGATGATGATGATGATGATACTGATGATGATGATGATGATGATGATGATGATGATGCTGATGATGCTGGTGATGATGATGATGACGGTGATGATGCTGATGCTGGTGCTGGCGCTGATGCTGATGTTGATGATACTCATGAGGGAGAGGAGGAGGGCGAGGATGATTATGATGATGAGGACCATGCTGTTGACGATGATGATGCTGCGACGGTGATGGCCAATCGTGATGATGAGGATAAGGATGGGAATGCTGGTTACGAGGACGAGAATGAGGATGGCGATGGTGATGGTGATGTGGATGCTGATGCTGAGGCTGATGCTGATGCTGGTGCTGCTGCTGATGCGAATGCTGCTGTGCTGCAGATGCTGCTGTTGGTACTGGTGCTGCTGCTGCTGATGATGATGATGATGATGATGATGCTGATGCAGCTGCTGATGATGACGATGACGATGACGATGGTGATGCTGGTTCTGATGCTGGTGGTGATGAGGATGCTGATGATGAGTGAGGTTGTATGAGGATGACGATGATGCTGGTGATGATGCTGATGATTGTGATGACGGTGATGGTCGTGGTGTCGATTCTGCTGCTGACGATGACGATGATATTGCTGATAATGATGACGACGATGATGAATATGATGTTGCTGATGATGATACTGCTGATGATGGTTGTGATGGTGATGATGATGATGGTGGTGAGGGTGAGGATTGGCGATGCTGATGATGGTGGTGCTGGTGAGGCTGATGCGGATGCGGATGCGGATGCTGATGCTACCGCTGCTGTTGCTGCTGCTGCTGCTTCTGATTGTGATGCTGTTGCTGCTGCTGCTGCTGATGATGATGCTGCTGCTGCTGCTACTGCTGCTGATGATGGTGATGATGATGACGAGGATGAGGAGGGGGGGGCAGGAGAAGGAGGAATAGGAGGAGGAGGAGGAAGAGGAGGAGGAGGAGGACGAGGAGGAGGAGGAGATAGGAGGTGGTGGACGAGGAGGATGAGAACTTGAAGTGCTATGGCTTAAGGGGCGCCTTAACCCCATGTGGTATGGCCTGCGGCTATCTCCACCCCAGGGTTGACAGGGGGACCTGCGCTACAGCAGGCCACCCTAGGGGTGACAGGACGAATGGGACCTCCCCAGAGCCCAACAAGTTCTCGTTGGATCGAGAATATGCGTGTCAGACCTACGTGTCTAATGTAACTTGCTGTTTTGCATGGCACGGCACGCGCACTCCATGCGCGCGATCCCTTCCGCCAGAACTGTTTTAACAGTTCTAACGCTGGTTTGGGGGAAAACTGCTTTAACAGTTTTAACGCCTGCTGCGCCGCACCGTCCTCGTGACATTTGCAGCGCCTTGCGTGGCGTTGGGAATCAGCGAATGGGACGGTACGCCTAAAATCTTGGTAGTTGCAAGTTCCCGTGCTGACGATTTGTGGTCTTTGAGTGAGCAAGAGGTGCGTCCCTACTCTGGGGCGCGGTGCGGCATGGATTCACGGATACGCCGGTACACTCACAAGTAAGTCCAAAGTGGCGGCAACAAAGTGTGGTTCTTTTCCGCGCTGGTTCGGCCCATACGGAGGTTCGGGGTGAAGCACCTTATCCTGAGCGCGCCCGAACGTGAAGCAGGATCGTGACATTGTCCCCGCTGCGTGGCCGATAACTTGGGGGTGAGGTGTCGATGCTATCCCTCCTGACCTCACAACGACATGTTGGGTCCCACGAAGTGGGATCTGGATGTGTGCTTGGTCCACTCCAGGGGGACGCAACAAACAAGAACCAAAGCGCGCGCGCCTTGCGGATGACGGCAGGATTTGTCCGCCCCTGGGCGGCGGTTCAAGCTAGAATCCGAGCGTGCGCGGTTCTCATCTGTGTTGCTCCTGTGCGGGCTGCGTGGCCGACAACTTGGGGATGAGGTGTCGATGCTATCCCCCCTGACCTCACAACGACATGTTGGGTCCCACGAAGTGGGACCCCAGATGTGTGCTCGGTCCACCCCAGGGGGGCGGAAACAAGTTAGAACCAAAGTGCGCGCACCTTACCGAGGGGGGGGGGGCAGGATTAGTCCGCCCCTGGGCGGCGGTTCAAGCTAGAATCGAAACGTGGGCGGTTCTGGTATGTGGTGTTGCGTCTGTCCTGGCTGCGTGGCCGAAACTTGGGGGTGAGGTGTCGAAAGCTAAAATCCAAGCGTGCGCGGTTCTGAAATGTGGTGTTGCGTCTGTCCTGGCTGCGTGGCCGAATTTTTGTTGGGTGAAGTATTGATGCTATCCCCCTGACCTCATAACGACATGTTGGGTCCCACGAAGTGGGACCCGGATGTGTGCTTGGTCCACCCGAGGGGGACGCGACAAATTAGAACCAAAGCGCGCGCGCCTTGCCGATGGGGGCAGGATTTGTCCGCCCCTGAGCGGCGGTGCAAGCTAGAATCCGAGCGCGCGCGGTTCTGATATGTGGTGTTGCGTCCTGCGTCCTGATCGCTTGCGCCACATATTGCGCCCGAGCGTGAAGCAGGCCCGTGAGTCACGACAGCTTGCACCACGTATTGCGCTGGAGCGTGAAGCAGGACCCAGAGACACGATAGCTTGCACCACGTATGGTGTTGTTGATGTAGGCCTTGAGTTTGCGCTGGAGTTCATCGAGACCTTCGGAGTGGATCAAGTAATGAAATGTGCCATGCTCGTGTTGACAGTGATGGACGCGTGACGATGGGAGCGACAGGCACGTTTTTTTCTCTTGAGAGCGACCAGAGACTCAGAGGAGGGAGGAGGCAGGGAGGTACTCGCCCATGCGAAACGCAGGGCCAACCTTTGAGTTCGGGTGCTGCCCACGGATACAAAACGGTCCCAGGAGTACCGCGCTCCATTGGACGTGAGCTCCATGTGGCAATCCTTGCCGAGCCTCCTGAGTGCGCCTGTTTCCGAATATTCTCCTGAGTGCGCCGGTTTCCGAAAAATTACGCCCAACGGGTAACTGGAGATGTGCAGCGTGAGTTTCCGAGGGTTCGCTACCAGGTTGCTCAAAGGGGGCGCTGTGCCCCTGGCAAGGGGATATCGGAGGCAGCGTTGACAGCGCGAGCGCTTCCATGCCCAATCATGGCCTTCCACAGTTGCCGCGACGTCCGCTGTTGCTTCGGCTGGCGGGGGCGGCGGGGGAGGGGGAGGAGGTACGGGGGGTAACGGCAGGATTTACCGCGCGGCGCCAGTGCCAGTGACGAAGCCTGGCTGACGCAGAAGCCGCTTAAATGTGGACCGCAACGCCTTTGTAGGCACCAGCCTGGGGAACAACAGGAGCGCTTGGACCACATACTTCGGATATCAACGCAGAGATTCCGACTCCTGAATCCAAGCAGCGACCTCCGAGCCCGACGGCTGCGCTAAGGTGAGGGCCCCTTTCTTGGCGTAGCGGTCTGCAGAGTTGTTGCTGACCGCTTGCCACCACTCGAGGAGCAAATGTGGAAAGTCGTCAGGGCTCACATGGGCCGGAACCTTCAGGATCTGGAAATTGTGGGCCCACGAGGGCGAGCCTCGCATTTGAACGTGGAGCCCGGCATAGACGTGTTGTCACGCCGTAACTTGGGCCCACGGCGCGTTTGCCATCTTTACAAGGCTGAGGACATCTGAATAGATTAGCGTCGCACGCGGGCAACGCTACATCACTGCCAAAACGGCGATACGTTGTGAGGTTTGGGGATCGTCGGCTCCTACCGCACCCCACAACGCAGCGAATAGCACCCCTGCTGGCGCGATCTTCAATACAGCCCAGCCGGCTGCATGGAAGGTCACGGGGCCGTCCTTAAAAGCAGGAGGAGGAGAGGGAGAACGAGGAGGATGATGATGAGGAGGATGAGGAGGAGAAGGAGGAGGAGGAGGAGGAGGGCGAGAAGAGCAAGCAGGACGAGCACGACGCCAACCGAGGAGCCCCGCGGCGCGCCCCAGGCGTCTACGCGCGCCTGCAGCTCGCGCTCGCCAGGACCCGGATGCTGTCCGGGCAGCTCCCGGCTGCCCGACGCGCCTTAGCCAGAGTGGCGAAGGCCCATTCCTCCTCCATTTCCTCCTTGTCCGCGTCCTTCTCCTTTTTCTTGTCCGCGTTCTCCTTCTCCTCCCCTTCCTCCTCCTCCTCCTCCTCATCGTCCGCGTCCTCCTCCTCCTCGTCGTCCGCGTCCTCCTCCTCCTCCTCCTCGTCGTCGTCCTGCTCCTCCTCCTCCTTCTCCTCCCTCTCTTCCTCCTCTTCGTCCTTTTCCGCACTTTTCGCTCTTCTCGTCGTCCTCCCCCTCCCCCTGGTCTTCTTCTTGTTGTTAGTAATAGTATTTGTTTTCCTCTTCCTCTTCCTCCTCCTCCTCCTCCTCCTCCTCCTCCTCCTCCTCCTCCTCCTCCTCCTCCTCCTCCTCCTCCTCCTCTTCCTCATCTTACTAATGTGTCGTCATCAGCCATTTGGGCCAACATGTTCGTATCCATTTAGTACGCAGTGGAGACCATTGATCCGAGGCAGACAAGGCTGTTCAGCCTGGAAGCGTATTCCTTCCTTGACAGATGGTCCGCCCCAGCTTGTCGGTTGCCTCCTGTGCCCACAGGAGAGCAGGACACAACCAAGTGGATGGTGAGTGCGCCATGGCAATGCGAGAGCAGTCCGCGTGCAATTGGTATTCCATGAGCTGCAGGAGTGTGCACACGGGGAAGCAGTGGTGAAAAATGGCGCTCGCAAAGAATGTGTATTTTGCTGGCTGGAGAAAGGAGTGACGTCCGTGGCGAATGTGCAACTGACGACGCCATCGACCCGCAAGCCCAGCAGTATCATGCACCCATGGATGGCGGACGCGCCCCCGCACCAGGAGATTCGATCCAGGATCTTTGCGTTGCAGGCAGCGGTCAAAGAACTGCAAGCCGAGAGCAAGCGGGATGGAGCATTTCTACGTGATGCCGTGCATGTTGGTGAGTTGCCCCACGCTGGGGAGGAGATTCGGCTGTACGTGGGCCAGAAGAAGGTCGAGGAACAGCTGGCGTTCGTCTCCAAGTACAGTGGCGAGTCCAAGGCGCGTGAGTACACCGACGACTCGCGTCTGGAGAAGCAGCGTTTGCATGGTTTGCTCCAGTCTTCTCGTTCCATCTACGCTAAGTAGCATACGATACCAAGTCCGCTTAAGACGGCGGAGAAGCGAGCTGATGCATCACGGGAACTGGTCGCGGCGCGCTAGGCGCAGCTCGCGGAGGTGCAGGCAATCTTGGCCAAGCGGGAAATGACCTGGCGCAGCAGGAGAAGGAAGTGGTGCCGTTCAGTGCACATGTTCAGGAACTCGCCCAGTTGGCGCCGCTGGGTCCCGAAACAGCTTCGTTGCGCTAGAAGGGGCAGACCATGCAGGCCGACGTGGAGGCGCTAGGCACCATGCTGCAACAGCAGGGCTTGGGCGATCAGGCTCCTGTCTTGGCAAAAGGCGCTTGCTGCTCGCGGTGCCGACTAAGGAGGCGCCGGGGCAGCTCCTACCGAAGGCGGCTCGAAAGCTGGCAGTGGGGTAGGTGGTGGCCAAAGCTCGGCAACAAGCGCAGCCAACCAGGCTGTCGACTCCGTCAGCATCGACGCAGTCATCGTCCGAGGAGGATCTGCGAACGTCCCTGGATGCACTCTATCCACGTGACCTTGCGCTGCGTGTGTCAAGAGACCTTCTGGGCCCCCGTGCTTTCGCAGGTCGTCTTGCCCCCGTTGCTTTTGTTCAGCAGTGCCAGACAGCGGCTGTCAGTCGTGCAGAACCGCTGTCCGGCGCCACCCGCGACGTGGGCGGGCACTTCCCAGGGGCGGGGGGGGCCTGAAGGGGCCCGCGACAGGGCAGACCTCGAAGGTTCATGTTGCCTATTCACCCCGTGGCGATCTGGCGTGCGCTGGGCAGGTTTCGAGGGCCGCCGCGTAATTGCCCCTCCGATGCTCGGCGCCTCTAGCTTGAATTTTGGGCGCGACGCCCCTCGTTCTAAGGGGGCCCCAGTCGCGGCCCCCCTTAAAATGACAGCCATTCGTCTCTCGAGAGCTACCGCTGCGACGTGGGCGCCAGCTTCCAGGGGCATTTGGCCAGGCGTTGTTGGCAACCGCATAGTTGCTCTTCCGATACGCGGCGCATCTAGCTCGGATTTGGGGTGCGAAGTTCCACGCTCTCAGGAAGCCCGGGTCGCGGCCGCCCCCCTGGAATGTCAGCCACTGGTCTCTCAAAGGCCACCTGTGCGACGTGGGCGCCAGCTTGCAGGAGTGCTTGGTCAGGCGTTGAAGGCGGCCGCGCGATTGCCGATGGGGCTCTTATTTCGGTTGCTGGGTTATGCTTTGCGGGCAGCCGCATAATTGCCGCGTGGTTGCCTTGCTTCGGGGGCGGAGTCAGGAATTGAGGGCATCTGCGTACTGGCCCACGGGAGTCGTGCTCCATGGACAGGCCCAGGCTTGGCATTGGGAGCAACCGCGCAATTTCCCCATGTGATGGCTGTGTGTCTGGAGTCTGGAGATGGCCTCGTTTGTGGAGGCCCGAGCTTTGGGGTATCCATTGACGCGGCAGCTGGCCGCGTCATGCAGAATGCCGATGGCCATGTAGGCGTTCGGGTGGGTCTCGTGTTGGGGGATGTTGGCAGGGCATTATGCCCGGCTGTTCCCGCGCCGCGACGTCGCCCGCTGCGCTCGTGATCCGAACGCGCGCCAGTGCCCGGAGGCTGCGCCCAACGGTCTCCCCCAGAGCCTTCGTCGAAGAAGGCGCGCTGCAGTGGGCGGGCCAGGGCGTCGGCGAAGTTGCCGAAGCCAAGTCTGGCATAAGAAGGTTGGGCCTGCCGGTTCAGACAAGTCTCTCCCGTGGGCACGCGTGCTGAGGTTTTCGCTGGGGAGGCAGATGGGGAACCTCGGTGGCGACGTGGCCGGAGGGGGAGGTCACTCGCGCGGTGGCGAAGGCTAGATTGGCCAAGCTAGGTGCTCGGATGGGTCGTGCAGTGCTGTCGCAGAAGGCGGCGGGCGCCAAGATTTGTGCACTGTGGAGAGCGGGGCTGCTTGCGGCAGCAGCCGTAGCCGGCAGCTCAGCGCCTGGCGAGCCTGATTGCGATCTTTCGAGGTTGGCGCGAACAGCTGGGCCGTTGGCGGGGGTGCGCGCGACAGGAGCGGCCGCCGCATCGCGCCTTGCTGCGCGGGTGGGCCCGATTCCCGACGCGACGCCCAACGTCTTGACCTCTCATGCAGCGTTCGTCTTTGGGCAGCGCGTTGACGTAACAGCGCAAAGATCGCAGGTCGATTGGCGGCTTGGGTCACATGTTGCATGCTTGCCCGTATATGTTGGAGCAGGATGACGCGCGAGCGCCACCTGCTTTGTCTGTAGAGTTGGAACGGAGGGGAGATTCATATTTAGTGATGAGGCCGTGTGTGTTCTAGAGAATCACATGTTCCGTCTGGGGTTTAAGGCTGGGTTCTTCCAGGCCCGTAATTCCCCCCGTGCCCTCTTCTTGTTCTCCTTGCCCCCTTTTGGGGTGATTGGAGTTCTGCGCCCGCTTCCTTCTTCGGCGGGCCGGGAAGGCGCGCCCCCTGGCCCAGACTCGCGAGGCGCGGGTGGGCCGCCGTCCAGATGGGGCCGGCGAGGCTGCCCGCCCGCGCCTTTTTTGGGCCCTTGCTTGCCCCCTTGCTTGGCCCCGTCCAGTCCGCGGGCCGCACGGCAAGATATGGGCTGATGAGGGGGCTTCAGTTGTACCCCATCCCTAGGCCTTGCTGTTTCGGACCTCCCGGGCGCGGTGTTAGCGGGGGCCGAATGGTCGAGCGTGCGCGCGGCGGCCGCGGACGCCCGCGCAGAGATTTGGCGTCGGACTGCGGCGTCAGATGTTGAGCGTTGACCGCGGCCGCCAAGGTTGGAAACCGCCTGTGCTCGAATGGGGGCCAGCGCGCCTTTCGCGGGAGGACTGCCTGCGCAAAGGCGACCAACCCGCGGTCATGCGTGGGCCGATTTTCTCCTCTGAGATAGAGGCTGCATCCCATTGGGTTTCGGATTCAAAGGTTGACTTTGAAGCTGGTAGGCTGCATCTGCTGGTAAAGATGCTTGTTTTTTGTTTCGGATGGGCAGTGGCGCAGTTTGGCGCAGTTGGCTGACCACAAGAATGAGGTGGGGGATCAGCTCAAGGCGCGCCGCGGGGTGCCGGCAGTGACTGGCCCGTCCGTTCGAGCGCTCAATATGTTCAACTTCCAGGAGCATGCTTGTCATGAGTCTGGCCTGCTCATGGCGTGTACGTCGTACCTTGCGAAGGCGCGGAAGGAGTCGGCAAGGGAGCTGCTTGCCCGAGGAAGCGACGGCGCGCGCGGCCCGCCCCCGCTGCAGAGGGGGCGAGCGCGTCAGACGTTTGGCCCTGCTGGGCTGCACTCTGCAGCCGACCCCCTGGCCCAGCTTAAAGACGGGCGCGTCCCTCTACAGGAGGAACGTTCACAAATAGTAGTAAAACAAATGCCGGGGGACGATTTTTGACTACCTTTGAATAGTTTTGGGCACGTGCCAGTTTTTGTTCAAACATTCTGGTTTTTACCCCGAATCCGCTTGCATGGGGGCGCGCCCGACCTAAGGCTAGGCCCGAGACGGTCCAAGTGGCGCTTTCCTGGGCCTCTGAGGTCCTCGGGGCTGCGCGTGGCATTTCGGGTTCGTCTGGGGATGTCGGGCGTCCTGCAGGCGGGCCGCCGTCGGAGCGCGGGGTCTTCCTTGAGGCATGTGAAGGAGAAGGGGCCGGGCCTCCCATCTTTTGCGTCGCCCGTGGCCAATCGTGCCCCCATCGGGCGGGGCCCAGTTTCGGATGATTCGGGTTCTCGCTCGCCTCGGGCAAACCGCCCGCAAGTGTGCGGAATTCTCTCGCGAGAACCCGCGATGGCAAACACCCGAAGTCTGGTGCGCATTTTGTGAGTGGGTCCGTCGGCTCCGGGCATCGGCGCGGCCGTCGTCCGACGCCGCCCCCCGCAGCCCGCGTCTTTCGCCGCCCTGGCGCTGCAGATCCACGGCGGCGTTGCGCGGGGAGGAAGGGCAGGCTCGGCGGGGAGTGGGCGGGGCCTCTGTCGTCTTGAGGGCGATTGCGGGCAATTCGCTTGTGTTCTCTTGATTGGAATATGTAGAATCGCCCTGGCCAAAGTGGCGAAGGGCCATTCCTCCTTCTCTTCCTCCTCCTCTTCCTCATCCTTGTGCGCGTCTTCCTTCCTTCTCCTCCCCGTCATCATGTTCCGCCTTGCTTCCCCCCTCCTCTTCCCCATCCGCGCCCCCCTCATCCTCAATCCCTTCTCCTTGAAAATAATTTCTCTCCGCCGCACTCCGAAGCCAGCTTGTAGGGCGGGCTGGGCGTTTCGCCTGAGACTTCCTCACCACCCACGACTCTGAAGCTTGAAAATTGGCAACAGTTTCACAGATGGAGGGTGGGTGGTTTTCAAAATATGGCTCTCGCCGCAGCGCCGCGCGCGTTCGTTTCTAAATTATAGACGCTTCGCGTATCCCCACCAGAGGCCGCTCCCCATCTGAGGCCTCGGCCGCGCTTAGTTGTCGCCTCGCCCGTCGCGCTGTTCCTGCCCGTCCCCTGCAGCTCGTTGCGTGCGTGCTCCCCTGGCAGTGCCGCTACCCTGGCAGCCGCCGTCAGCAGCCTGCCCCCGCTCGCCTACCTGGCCGCCGAGGAGCCGCGTGAGGTTTCGGCTTGGCTTTCGCTTAATTCGTCTTTGCGCGCCCCGCTGTGACTGGACACGCCGTCGGCGCCTTCGCCTACGGCCGCTGACTAAAAAGTATCCCCACCAACCTCGTCTTCTGTTCCTGGTCGCCGCTCTCCCCGACTTCCTGGAGCTCCCGACGCGTTGCATACGTGCACCCTGGCAGTACTGGTATTCAGCTTCAGCCGGTCCCTTCCGCTCGCTGGTTCGCCGCCGAGGTGATGCGTGAGGCTCCGCCCCGCCGCTTTCGGTGTGGCTGCGTCCCGTCGCTTTAGGTTACTTCGTCGTTGCGTGCCCCGCTTCTACTGGACCCGCCGCTGGCGCGCTCGCCTGCGGCCGCTGACAACAAATAGCCCCACCTGCCCATCCACAAACGATGTCCAGATGAGTTGAGGTGATCAGGGAAGTGCGGCAGCAAAGAGGATTACGGCCGAACCGTGCAAAGGAGTGATGAGGAGAAGGAGGAGGAGGTGGATGGATGGATGGATGAGGGAGTGGGAAGAAGGAGGATGAATAGGATGAGGAGGAAGCGGAGGAACAGGAGGAGGAGGAGCAGGAGGAGGGAGAGAAATAATAGGAGCAGGAAGGAGGAACAGGAGGAGGAGCAGGAGGGCAAACACAAGGGCCACAGGTATCGTGGATGGCTCTCGGAGCCTCTTGGGGTATCTTTTGGGCGATTATCGGTGACCTCTTGGGACGTCTTGGGGGCTTCTTGGTGGTCCAGGGGGGGTTATTCGGGGTCTTGGGTGCCTCGGGGGGGGCCTCCTGGGGCCGCTGAGGGCCTTCTTGGGGGCCTCCTGGGGGCCTCTTGGGGCCATCTTGGGGCCATTTTGGGACCTCTTGGGGCCTCCTGGGCGCTTCGTTGTGACATTTTGGAGGAGATCGATCAAAGAAGAGCGGAGCTGCAATTAGGGTTGCCCCCCCAGGAGGCCAACATGGGGCCAAAACCATAGTAAAATCAATGATTGTAGCTCCCTCGCCGAGGCCGCTTTGGACGCTCTGACCGCTCGCGGCCCCCCCCGTCCAGGTCCACGGGGAGGGGGGAGGGGGAGGGGTAAACCCTTCCCCGAAGGGGAACAGGGAGGGGTGGAAGAGGAAACGCCCTAAACCACCGACGCCCAGAGGGCTGGTGGATTACTCCGACGGAAAGACCCCACATGATAACCCGTTCGGTCAATTTGGAGAAAATCCTCACCGTCGGCCTCGTGATTGGTGAAACATCCTTACTGTCTCTTCTGCGCATATTGCTTCTCGCCCCGGCGCAGGCCCTCCTCCCGCTCCCTGCGTTTCCCCCGTCCTCGCCCTCCTGTTCTTTCGCGCCCCGTCACCTCATCCCCATGCTAATGCGTGAGCGCGCATGCCGATGTTCCTCGGCGCCGTCGCCGCCTCGGCCAGCACGGGCGCGTTCTCTAATTGCCATGTCGCGCAGCCGTTGGGACGATCCCGCGGGCCAGGGCGCCGGGGCAACCGCGCGAGCCGCTGGCGCGCAAGACCAACCCCGCGGGCTTCGAGCGGGGCGCAGCCGCGCTCAGGCTGGAGGCAGCACGAAGCTCAGCTATGCCGCGAGTTGCTCCGCCTCCGCCCTGGGCCACCCCGCTTTCTTGTCGAACTCCTCGATCGCCTTCCGCAAGGGCGCTGGCGGCCCTCGCTCCAGGAGCTCTCGCGGCGGCGGCCGCAGGATCAGCATGTTCCGCATGCGCGTGGCGCGGGGGGGCATGACGTAGAGGTGCAGCCGCCACTGCTCGTCCGACATGCCCGTGCGGCCAGCGTCCTCGTCGCTCGCGCAGTCGATGGTGACGCCCTAGCGCGGCGTCTGGCCCTGCGACAGCGTGGTGTTCAGGTAGGGCGCGCGCGCGCGTCAGGGTAAACCCGAACGGCGCACGGTGTGCGGCCCCGAACTCTGCCATTTGAGCAACTCCTGCCCGCCTGAACATCAGCAAACTCCGCGCTCGCGCCTCGGCCTGGCCGTCGTCGTCGGCATCTTCGGCGCCCTGTGGCAGCACCTCGGCGGCCTCCTGGTAGATCGAGCCTCGTGAAAGCCGTGCACCTGCAGCCAGATCCCCTGCGGTAGGAAACGCGGGCGAAATAGCTGGCTTGCCGAGCGCTGCTCGTGCCGCTGCTCGTGCCGCTGCTCGTCCTCGTGGTGGAACCCGAAGGACACGATGGTGGCCCGTTGCTCCTGCACGAACCCCAACTTGTTTCAGCTTTTCCTGCGCGACCGTGAACCGCACCTCCATGCCGACGTGGGCGGACAAGGCGCCATGGATGTCCCCCGTCTTGTGCGTGCTCGGGACGTCCAGGAGGCGCCGACCCGCGGGATCGCCCCGAATCGAGCTGCACTCGTCCACGGCCTGCGAGAAAACGAGGGGCACGCCCAGGCGCCGTGCGTCGCGACGAGCGCGCGTGTTGATCCACCTTGCCAGGGTCTCCCAGTATATGCTCATGCCGTAGCCGAGCCGAAAGTTCTCATTCTGATGCTAAGGGTCCAGGGCGCCGTGGCTGTCCGAGGCCAACGTCTTCTCCCAGGCGGACCAGACCTCCTGCGGGAAGGGCTTGCCCTCGCGCGTGCAACTCAGGAGCGTGATCAGAGGGTCCCCGGGCTCGAAGCGCTTCGCGCCCTTCAGCTCGAAGACGCAGGGAATCTGGGAAAAGACCTCGATGGCGTGCTCAATCTCCACCGTCGGCGGGTCCGCGTACTTGTACGGCCCGTCGTCGTCCAGGCGCTCGCTCGGGTCCGTCAGGAGGCCAACGCTGCCAGTTGGCCTCAGCGGCAGGAAGTCGCCTAGGTGCAACGCGATGGGGACGCGCCCGAAGTGGTGGTGCGGCCGCTGGCACGTGGACTCCTGCACGTCGCGCGTGTCACCGAGCGCTCCGAACACATGTAGCACGAGACCCGAAGGGTTCAGCGCTCCGATCACAAGCCCCGGAGGCTTCAGCGCCGAATGTGTTCCGAGCACGAGCCCCGCAGGGTTCAGCGCTCCGAACACATGTGGCACGAGCCCCGAAGGGTTCATCGCTAGTGGCACGAGCCCCGGAGGGTTCAGCGCCGAATGCGTTCCGAGCACGAGCCCCGGAGGGTTCAACGTTCCGAACACCAGCAGCATGAGCCCCGAAAGGTTCAGCGCTAGTGGCACGAGCCCCGGAGGGTTCAGCGCCGAATGCGTCCCGAGCACGAGCCCCGGAGGTTTCAGCGCTCCAGTCGCATGTGGCACGAGCCCCTAAAGGTTCACCGCTGGCACGAGCCCCGGAGGGCGCAGCGCCGAATGCGTTCCGAGCACGAGCCCCGGAAGGTTCAGCGCTCCGAACACATGTAGCACAAGCCCCGAAGGGTTCAGCGCTGGCACGAGCCTCGAAGGGTTCAGCGCCGAATGCGTTCCGGGCACGAGCCCCGAAGGGTTCGTGCTACTGGCGCGAGCCCTGGAGGGTTCAGCGCTACGTGGATACCCTTCAGTTTGATGCCTCCAGTGCCTTTAGCAGGACCGTCATTGAGTGATGGGTGTCGGCTGCCACAGTCATTTGTAGAGCAGAGGAGGAAGGACGGAGGGAGGAAGGAGGAAGGAGGAGGATGGAGAGGACTGAAGGAGGAGGGGGGAGGGAGAGGCGGAGGAGGGGGGAGGGATAACTAATCAGAGGGAGAAGGGGGAGGGGGAGGGAAGGAACTAGAGGAGGAGGAGGAGGAGGAGGAGGAGGAGGAGGAGGGGGAGGAGGGAGGAGGGGGGAGGAGGAGGACGGGGGGGAGGGAGGAGGATAAAGGAGGAGGAAAGGGAGGATTGAAGAGGAGGAGGAGGAGGAGGAACAGGGGGGAAGGAGGAGGGAGGAAATCAGAGGAGGAGGAGGAGGAGGAGGAGGAGGAAAAGGGAGGGAACTAGAGGAAGAGGAGGAAGGAGTGAAGGAGGGAGGCGGCCCAGACGCAAGCTATCGAACCGAAGCCCGCCCGACCACTCACGTGCAACACGGCACGTAGAAGGAAAAAGTGAAACCCATGTGGTTCACGTGCGACGGGAGGACTTTCTTGCATCAGCAGACTTGTTCGCACCGGCATAGTTGTTCGCACCAGCGTTGCGCACTTCCCTTCGGCAGGCCGCTCGCGCCAGCTGACTTGTTCGCACCGGCGTTGCGCGCTTCGGGGCGTAAGCCTAGGTTCGAGTAAGTCTAGTGGACTCAGAGGGATACGCTACATATCTCTAAAACGAGGAGGAGGAGAGGAAGGAGGAGGAGGAGGAGGAGGAGGAGGAGGAGAGGAGGAGGAGGAAGGAGGAGGAGGAGGAGGAGGGAGGGAGGAAGGAGGGGAGAGGGGAGGGGGCCCAGACGCAAGCTATAGAACCGAAGCCCGCCCGACCACTCACGTGCAACACCAGACATAAAAGAAACAAATGGAGGTCATGGGGCTCACGTGCACGGGAGGTCTTTCTTGCACCAGCAGACTTGTTCGCACCGGCATAGTTGTTCGCACCAGCGTTGCGCACTTCCCTTCGGCAGGCCGCTCGCGCCAGCTGACTTGTTCGCACCGGCGTTGCGCGCTTCGGGGCGTAAGCCTAGGTTCGAGTAAGTCTAGTGGACTCAGAGGGATACGCTACATATCTCTAAAACGAGGAGGAGGAGAGGAAGGAGGAGGAGGAGGAGGAGGAGGAGGAGGAAGAGGAGGAGGAGGAGGAGGAGGAGGAGGAGGAGGAGGAGGAGAGGGGGGGGAGGAGGAGGAAGGAGGAGACCAGAGGAGGAGGAGGGAGGGAAGGGAACTAGAGGAAGAGGAGGAAGAAGTGAGGAAGGGAGGGGGCCCAGACGCAAGCTATAGATCCGAAGCCCGCCCGACCACTCACGTGCAACACCAGACATAAAAGAAACAAATGGAGGTCATGGGGCTCACGTGCACGGGAGGTCTTTCTTGCACCAGCAGACTTGTTCGCACCGGCATAGTTGTTCGCACCAGCGTTGCGCACTTCCCTTCGGCAGGCCGCTCGCGCCAGCTGACTTGTTCGCACCGGCGTTGCGCGCTTCGGGGCGTAAGCCTAGGTTCGAGTAAGTCTAGTGGACTCAGAGGGATACGCTACATATCTCTAAAACGAGGAGGAGGAGAGGAAGGAGGAGGAGGAGGAGGAGGAGGAGGAGGAAGAGGAGGAGGAGGAGGAGGAGGAGGAGGAGGAGAGGGGGGGGGGGGGAGGAGGAGGAAGGAGGAGACCAGAGGAGGAGGAGGGAGGGAACTAGAGGAAGAGGAGGAAGAAGTGAGGAAGGGAGGGGGCCCAGACGCAAGCTATCGAACCGAAGCCCGCCCGACCACTCACGTGCAACACCAGACATAAAAGAAACAAATGGAGGTCATGGGGCTCACGTGCACGGGAGGTCTTTCTTGCACCAGCAGACTTGTTCGCACCGGCATAGTTGTTCGCACCAGCGTTGCGCACTTCCCTTCGGCAGGCCGCTCGCGCCAGCTGACTTGTTCGCACCGGCGTTGCGCGCTTCGGGGCGTAAGCCTAGGTTCGAGTAAGTCTAGTGGACTCAGAGGGATACGCTACATATCTCTAAAACGAGGAGGAGGAGAGGAAGGAGGAGGAGGAGGAGGAGGAGGAGGAGGCGAGGAGGGGGAGGAGGAGGAGGAGGAGGAGGAGGAGGAGGAGGAGGAGGAGGAGGAGGAGGAGGAGGAGGAGAGGGGGGGGAGGAGGAGGAGGGAGGGAACTAGAGGAAGAGGAGGAAGAAGTGAGGAAGGGAGGGGGCCCAGACGCAAGCTATCGAACCGAAGCCCGCCCGACCACTCACGTGCAACACCAGACATAAAAGAAACAAATGGAGGTCATGGGGCTCACGTGCACGGGAGGTCTTTCTTGCACCAGCAGACTTGTTCGCACCGGCATAGTTGTTCGCACCAGCGTTGCGCATTTCCCTTCGGCAGGCCGCTCGCGCCAGCTGACTTGTTCGCACCGGCGTTGCGCGCTTCGGGGCGTAAGCCTAGGTTCGAGTAAGTTTAGTGGACTCAGAGGGATACACTACGTATCTCTAAAACGAGGAGGAGGAGGAGGAGGAGGAGGAGGAGGAAGGGGGGGAGGAGGAAGGAGGAAACCAGAGGAGGAGCAGGGAGGGAACTAGAGGAGGAGGAAGGAGTGATGGAGGGAGGGGGCCCAGACGAAAACTAGTAGAGTTTGTTTGGATTTCGGTGAAGCCCCGGACCGGGAGAGAGGGAGGGAGGGAAGACGACGATGACGACGGGGCTACTCACAGACGAAGCCCCGCTCGATACCTCTGGCAAATTCATGCACGGAGAGCCCAAAAGTGACGACTGTTACTAGAATCGAATGACCCGCTCGGATTACCAGCGGAGCCCAAAAGTGACGACAGTTACAAAAGTTCCATGACCCGCTTCGGATTCGAACATGATCTGCGGGCCCCTTAAAGAGGGGGCTCCCGCCTGAGACTTCCTCACAATGCACTCCCAGACTAGGCTCCCGCCTGGCACTTCTTCCATATTCAGGCCTGAGTAGCCCAAAAGTGACGACGGTTACTGGAATTATATGACACGCCTCGGATTAGTAACGTGATCTGCGGGCCCCTAAAGAGGGGGATCTCGCCTGAGACTTCCTCACAATTCATTCACAGACGAGGCTCCCGCCTGATACGTCTTCCAAATTCAGGCCTGAGGAGCCCCAGAGCGATGACAGCTACAGGAATTCTATGACCCGCCACAGGTTAGTAGCATGATTTGCGGGCGCTTTAGGGAGTGGGCTCCCGCCCGAGACTTCCTCGCAATTCGCTCACAGACGAGGCTCCCGCCGGATACTACCTCCATGTTCAGAACTGATGATGATGGTGAATGATCGATGGATGATGGTGTTGGCGATGATGCAACTGATGATGATGAGTAGTGATAACGACGAGTGCTGGTCACGCGGTGTTGGCAATGACAATGCTGATGATAATGAGTAATGATAATGGGTGTGTGATTGAGTGAATTTGTGAGTGAGTGAGTGGGTGTCTGAGTGAGTGAGTGAGTGTGTGTGAGTGTGTGGGTGCTCCTGTTCCTGTTCTGGCGCGGGGTATCCGAAGAAAACAAGAATCTCACTTTGGATGGGGGGAACAATTGCAAAAGCTTCGCGGATTGAGGTCGGGTAGTTTTCAACATGTGGTTCTCGCTTTAGCGCGGCGCACATTCGTTTAAAACAATTGCAAGAGTTTCACGGGTTGAGGGCGAGTCGTCTTCAAAATGTGGCTCTCGCCCTAGCGCGGAGCACATTCGTTTTGAAAAATTGCAAGAATTTCCCGGATTGAGGGCGGTTCTTTTTCAATCTGTGGTTCTCGCTTCAGCGCCGCGCACATTCGTTTACAATATGTTTTAGAGTTTCACGGATGCCCATCATCAACGTACCAGCGATGGTTTTTTGGAAGGATTCAGGGTTACGCGGGTGCAACAGTTATGCTGACTGTCGGTGTTGAAGTATTAGAAATGGCGTTCTGGCACGATTTCAGGATCGTCAAGACGCAACTGTCAGATTGATCCGTGGCGTTGGAATTCCGAGAACAATGTTTGGGTATGCTTCAGAGTCATCACACGGGTGCCTTGCAACAAGGCAGTTCCATCAATGAAAATGAACCATTGTAGGGGCCTGTGAAGAGGGAGCTTGGAGGGAGGGTTTACTCCAACATCGTTGATGACTCTTGGGTTTGCACTGGTCCTCCTCCTCCTCCTCTTCCTCGTCGTCCGCGTCCTCGTCCTCCTCCTCCTCGTCCGCGTCCCCCTCCTCCTCTTCCTCCATCTCCTCTCCTCCTCTTCCTCCCTCTCGCTTTTCTCCTCTTCCTCTTCGTTCGCGTTCTTCGTTCTTCTCGTCGTCCTCCTTCCCTTCGTCTTATCCCTCCTCCTCTTCCGCCTCCTCCTCCTCGTCATCATCCTCTTGGTCTTCTTCTTCTTCCGACGACGACGACGACGACGCCGGAGTGGAGAAGGCACGGAGGAAAGAGGTCCCAAGATTTGTCGCCCGTCTCCGCGCTCGCGACCCTGCGTGGGTTTCGGGACCGAAAACAGAAGGATTCGAGAGGAAATGCTGATCCCGTGGGGACAGCGCCGTGGTCCAGGACCCGTTCCCTTCAGGGAAGGCTGGGCTGGGGTCGGTGGGTAGACATGGCATTGTTGTCATCGTAGCTCTTGTGCTCGGGCTAGGTGTGAAGGAATTCGACCGCCCGTCGCACTTTCCCGAGAAGTACAGCCAGAGCGAGATTATGTTCGTGAGCGAAGTTGTGCACAGCAGCCCCATGCTGTGTGGGAAAACGCCCTGTGGTCCAGGACTCGTTCCCCTCAGGACCCGTTGGTTTCATGCATTTCCTCCTCCCTCCTCCTCCTCCCTCCTTCTCCCCCGTCTCTTCCTCCTCCGCCTCATCCTCCTCTTCCTTCATCATCTTCCTCCGACGACGACGACGAGGACGACGACGAGGACCCTAGATCTCCCCGATGTCTGGCACGACGGCGGCTGCGACGACATCGTCGACGTCGAAGGCCTCCGCCTTCTCTAAGGTCGGACGGCGGGGGGGGGGGGGAACTGGGCGGGGGTGCGAAGTCAGCTGATCGAAGCTAGCTGGCTTCGGCCCTGCCGCTGGGCGCTCTCCTCAATGCTTTGGCGCCCCCGGGGCCGAGAGGCGCCGGAAATCAACACTGCATGCAGGTGGTTTGCTACCTCCGACGGCGGCGATGGCGACGGCGGCGAGAAGATGTCGGACGCCGTGGGGGATAGCAGGGCGAGGAGGCTTAAGGTGGCCAAGGCCTGAGGGCCCTGAGGGCCAGGACAATGGCATACATTTATCGCCATGAGGGATCCGGAAAGGGGTCCTTAGGAAAACGGGTCCTAGACCCTCTGGGTTTTCCCAGGACTTTCTCCATCCTCCCGACGCTGTTTTAGATAGTCAGGCGATCGCAAACATGGATCAAGGGGGCGTGGATTAGCGACAGGCCCTGTTTCCATGGGGAATCGCGGATTTCCGCCGCCGAGCGAGGCGGCACCGGCCGCACTTTGGGGAGGGCACCTCCCCCGATCCATGGATTTGGCAACCGCGCGCCAAATCCATGGATCGCTAATCCATGTTTGCGCCCACGAATTACCGCCATGAGGGAAAGGGGTCCTGAGGAAAACGGGTCCTAGACCCTGGGGGTTTTCCCAGGACCACTTCCATCCTCCGGACGCTGTTTCCCTTCCTGCGGGCCGTGGAGGGCCCCGGGGGGCCTGTGAACAGCGAGCAGCCTCCATGGGACCCCTCTCTTCCAGGGCCCGTTTTCCTTTCGTGGCAGGTGCAGCCGATTCGCTGCGTCCCCCCATTGCCATCCCGACCCTTTTTCCCTGGGTCGCCAACCCCCCACTCCACCCACCTCCTCCTCTTCATCTTTCTCCTTCTTCCCCTCCTCCTCCTCCTGCTCTTCCTCCCTCCTGAGGGAAAAAAAGAGGTACCAATACCGCTGCTCCCCAGACCTCTCCCGTGGTGCGTTCTGACTAGAATTTCGAAGCGGCTGCAGCCTTTTCGACGAGGGCCTCAGGATGCATATTGAGCCGAAACCGATGGAGGCCCTCCCACCTCCCCCCCATTCTCCTTCGTCCTCCTCCTCCTCCTCCTCGTCCTTCTCCTGCTCCTCCTCCTCCTCCTGCTCCTCCTACTCCTTCTCCTCCTCCATCCATCCTCCTTGTTGCTGGCGCAGATTCTCTTGAGGACTCACAAACTGAAGAAGAGCCGGATCAGCGCCGCCTGGGGCCTGCTTGACAGGGCCCGCAGTTTGTGGTCGCGTGTGGCCATGCTTTCTTGCTGCCATGTAAGCGAGTGTGCTGGCAGCGTCTAGTTGCGCTACCCAGTCGGTATCCATGGGTGAGGTGTTGGCAGCGACCCACAGCCAACAAACGGTCCGATGAGGGTTCGACCAGTGCGAGATGAGACGGCGTCTGGTCGGAGACATCCTCCTGGGGCGTTGCTGTGCTCTTGCTCGCTAGAGCATTTGACATGTGTGCGGAACTATGCTGTCAATGCCACGCTTCCCTGTGGTTTTGCTGTCCTCCTGCTCGGAATGCACGCCGCTTGAAGCGGCGGAGAGCTTGAGAGATCAATCTGACAAGTGGCATCCTCCTCCATCCTCCTCCTCCCCCCCTTCCCCTCGCCCTCGAGCCCCCGTGTTTGCCTCGAATCGAGCTGTGTTCCCTAGGGGATCCCCTTGGCACACAGGTCTCACCCGAGGTCAGCTGCTGGCGGAATTCGTGCGCTTCGTGCGCTCGGCCACGAGCGGCATGAGGAGGAGGAGGAGGAGGAGGAAGAGGAGGAGGAGGAGGACGGCCAGCAGCTGCAGGAGGAGCATGATGGAGGGTGTGCCCCATCGTCCCAATTCGTTTTTCTTATGTCTGAGGGCACGCTGGCTTGGACAGCGTGCCCGCTCTTCATTTCATTGTATGCCATTTCCACTTTATTTCCTCTCATTTCATTTCATTATACCTTCCCCTCCCCCATCCCCGTCCTCCTCTTTCTCCCTCTCGCCCTCCTCCATCCTCTATCCTCCTCCCCTCCCCCCCCTCCCCCTCCCTCCTCCATCCCTCCCTCCCCCTCCCTCCTCCATCCCTCCCCCCCTCCCCACAACTCCTCCTCCATCCTCTGCCCTCCTCCCCCTTCCTCTCCATCCCCCCCTCCCGCCTCCACCTCCCCCTCCCCCATCCTTCATGTCCCCCTCCCTTTCCTCGTCCATCCCGCTCCACATCCCCCTCCATCCTCCCTCTCCTCCTGCGCACCTCCAAACCTCCCCTCGCCGACCCAGCTGGACCTCGACCGCGGCTGGGCCTTCTGGGACCTGTGGGGCAGCGGCGGCTCCTCCGGCTCGGACGGCGGCCGCGCGCGGCACCGAGGGCGCCGCGCGCCCCGCCCCCATACGGGGAGGCGGAGGGGGACGGGGGGGGCGGGAGGAGAGGGGCAGGGGAGCGAGGACGGGGGAGTGGGGGGGAGGAGGGGGAAGGATGGGGAGGAGGGGGAGGGGGATGGGGGGGGGGGGGAGGAGGAGGAGTTCGAGGAGGAGGAGGAGGAGGAGGAGGAGGCGGCGGAGGATGCCCTCCGTGCTGACCGCCTCAGTGCTGAACGCCTCAACGTGGTTTCTGCAGAGCCCCTCAATGTCGAACGTGCAGGGCCCTCAGCAAGAACTTGCGTCACGTGATCGTCAGGTGTATGAGATGCTCAAACAGGCTTCGTGGCCGGTTTCGTTTTACAGTGTGTTGCCGCCAGGGGGTCGACCTATCCGAGGAGTCGGAAGTCTCCGAGCAGCGAGTGGGTCATGCAAGCATTCTAGCATGATTGCAAGCTGTCGTTGTTGAAGCTTGTCCTTTCGTAGCCCGATTTTGGTTTCAACGTGCGAGCGCATTGATAGGTACACATGTCGTTTGTTCTGCACATGGCGTGTACGTATGCGTTCGTTTATGATTGTGCGTATGCTAGCCATTTCAGCTTGTACAGGGTTTTAGGGCATTTGCACTGGCGCCGCAACCGAAGCCTGAGAGCTGCAGCAGAGGACGCGCAAAGAGCACCTGCTCCTGCCAGTGCCCCTAAACATCCTGCAAGCGTTGATTCGTATCCAGCTTTCTTCATAGGGCGAGGGACGTCCAGGCAGTGACGATCATCGAGTGGGAGTGGTTCTGCTCATTTTCCTCTGAAGGAGGGGGAGGGGCAGGAGGGGGACCAGGAGGAGGAGGAGGGGAAGGAGGATGAGGAGGAGGAGGAGGTGGTAGAAGGGCCAGCCCACAGAGGTCCCTTGGAATTCCCAGCCCTCCAGAGTCCCCAGAGGTGTGCGTCGAGGAGGGGGGGGGTGAGGCCGTCGCCCCCCTCCCCATTTCGGCGGCCTCGGAAGTCTAAGACTGCGCCAGTGAGGCCCCGCGCACCCCGGATGCCCGCGAGATCCCCGCGGAGGCTGGAGGCTCGGGGAGCCTCTCGGAGGCCCCACAGAAGCCCGGCAGGCCAGCTGCGTGGCTCTGTTCTCTGACCACGGTCGTCCTGGGGCGGAGGGCAGCGTGAGGCTCACCGGTTGCGTTTGAGGGGTGGGCCGGGGCGATCACGTCTGAGGGGTGGGGGGCGGCCGCCTGTCACCGGGGGGAGCCCCACAGGAGCCCCCCAGGGGCCACCTGCTGGGTTGCATCCCCCGAGGGGGCAGGCGGTATCAGGTCGCGAGGCGTGCTGAGCCTCGCCTGGAGCGCTTTCTGACCAGGATTTCGAGGCGGCTCCATCCGTGCCACGAGGGAAACACCGAACACGCAGTAGGGAGGAGGAGGGTGAGGAGGAGGAGGAGGAGGAGGAGGAGGAGGAGGAGAGCCAGTGTAAACCCGAGACGCGTCAACGATGTTGCCACACATCCTCCTTCCACGTTCCCTCTTCGCATGTCCCTGCGAGGATTCATGTTCACGGCGGAAAGTGCCCCGTCATATTCAACATCGCGAATGAACGTTACTGTTGCGTCCTGACGAACCTGACGATCCTGTATCGTACCAGAACGCCGTTCCTGAGACATCGACATCACGATTCAATGTGAGTATCGCGCCCTGACAATCCGAAATCATAGCAAACAGACTTTCTGGGACGTCAGCCATAAGGACCGTTAAAACTATTACGACTGTGCACTTGTAAGACGAATATGCGCGGCGCTACGGCGAGAACCACATGTTAAAAAGGAGCCGCCCTCCATCCGTGAAGTTCTTGCAAGTTTTTAAGACGAATGTGCGCGTCGCACAGGCGAGAGCCACGTTTTGAAAACGGCCCGCCCTCCACAAGCTTCAGGAGTATCGTTAGCAAGGAAGTCTAAGGCGACACGTCTCGGGGTGCAACAGGGAGGGTTCATCTAAAAGGATACAGTTTGGAGCAGGAAGAGTAGGGGAGGAGGGGAGCATGAGCTGGGGGATGGGGATGAGGAGGAGGAGGAGGAGGAGGAAGAGCAGGAGGAGGAGGAGGAGAATCGGAGGAGCAGGGGAGGTGAATAGAAGAAGGATGAATGGACGGACGGACGAACGGACGAACGGACGGATAAATGATAAATATTAGCATGGAAATGGAGATGAAATTGCTTATGATGACGATGATAACGATGACGAAGACGATGGCGAGTGTGATGATGATGATGCTGATGCTGATGCTGATGCTGATGCTGATGCTGATGCTGATGACGATGATGCTGATGCTGATGATGGTAGTGGTAAGGATTACAGCGTTGACGATGGTGATGTTGCCGATGATGATGCTGATGATGTTGCTGAGTATGCTGATGTCGATGCTGTAGTAATGATGATCATGCTGGTGGTTATGCTGATGCTGATGTCAATGATGATGTTAATGATGTTGATGATGCTAATGATGGTGTTGATGCTGATATTACTGATGAGTCGAATGTTAATGAGGACAGCGATGATGATGATGGTGATGATGATGATGATGGCGATACTGATGAGTATGATGATGATGATGACGATGATGCTGATGATGATGTTGATGAGGACGATGATGTCGATGGTGACGAGGCCGATGATGCTGATTACAATGATGATGTTTCTGCTGATGGTGGTGATCGTGATGGTGTTGGTGATGATGGTGATGATGATGGTGATGATGAGGAGGAGGAGGATGCTGATGATGACGACGATGATGATGATGATGATGATGATGATGATGATGATGATGACGATGCTGACGCTGATGATGACGCTGCTGATGATGATAACACTAGTGATGACAATGTTGATGATCCCCGGCAGACGTTGCGCGGGACAACCGTTCCTGGCAACCACGTTGCCCATTTCATCCAGTACCGAGCGCGCTCCGCTACTCGCAAAGTGCCGACTCGCAAACGCCCGAAACAACACGCCTCCATGTACTGGATCGTATGTCCACGTGCCGGGTACAGGCCATTTGCGAGTAGTTCCTTTGCGAGTCGTGGAACGCGCTTGTCGAATCCATCTCGCTTCCCTCTGTTGCATTGCATTCGTTCTATTCGATCCTGGATTTGTGGATTGACCGCTGAGCCAGTGAGTTTGAACTCAGCTCTGGCCCGACCCGGCTGATACGCTTGTGGCGGATATTCTTATCTACAGACCAGTGCTATCTATTTCCCCCTCGTTCTCTTCCTCATCTCATCTCCTCCCTCCTCCCTCCTGTTCCCTCTCGGTGATGTGTGTCGGGGATATCGTTAGCCGTTTGGGCCTCGGGGAATATTCACGTGCATGCAGAGCAATTGCATTGCCGATCGGTTGTCCAGGACACGATTCATAGTTTGTTGTCGTGGGTTGCCAATTTATCTTTCGATTGTTGGCGTGGTTGTGTTGCCCATGATGTTTTGCGAGGTGGTGATGATGGTGGTGATGATTATGGCGGTGATGGTTCTGGTCATGGATGGTGATGGTGATGGTCATGATGATAATGATGATGCTGATGGCAATGCTGGTGAATTATGATGATGGTGGTGGTAAGGATGATGACGGTAAGGATGACGGATGTGCAGATGATGGTAATGATGTTGATTACGTTGATGATGATGATGTTTATGTTGTTGATGATGATGTTGATGACGATGATGATGGTGATGGTGATGGCGATGCTGATCATGCCAATGATGATTGTGTTGATGATGGTGATGACGATGATGAGTAGGATGAGTCTGGCGATGGTGATGCTGAGGAGGAGGATGTTGCTGCTGATGATGATGGTGGCGATGGTGGTGGCGGTGATTATGATGATGGCGACGACGACGATGATGCTGATTATGCTGATGGTGGTGGTGATGATGCATTCTTACGATGGTGATGTTGTCAGTGGTGGTAGTGGTGGTGGTGGTGGTCATGATGATGATGCTGATGCTGCTGCTGCAGATGATGACGATGATGATGATGACGATGATGACGATGATGATGCTGATGATGATGATGCTGATGCTGGTGATGATGATGATGACGATGATGACGATGATGATGCTGATGATGATGATGATGATGTTGATGATGATGATGATGATGATGATTATGATGATGATGATGATGATGATGATGATGATGATGATGATGATGATGATGATGATGATGATGATGCGACGACGAAGGCGACGGCGATGGTGAGGATGGGGGGCGGATTGCTTGGAAGATGAGGATGAGGAAGAGGATGATGAGGATGAGGAGGGGAGGGATGATGAGGAGGATGGGGAGGGCGCCACGTCGCCCTCCCGGGCCCGTCCTGCTTCTTGGGGGCCTCTGGGGAAGCACCCTCCTCGCTTGCCAGCCCAGACCCCCAATTTTAGGCCTCCAGGGGCCTTCGCCCGGCCCTGGGACCGTCAAAACGTACTCGGGATGAAACGCCGCTCACCGGGAAGGGTGTCCAGACCTCTGGGGCCCGAGGGGCGGCCTTCACTAATCCGGGCGTTACCTTTTTGTCCACGCGGTACGTTTTCGCCAGATTCCCTTCCTCCTCCTCCTCCTCCGCCTCCTCCTCCTCCTCCGCCTCCTCCTGCTCCTCCTCCTCCTCCTCCTCCTCCTCTCTCCTCCTCCTCCTCCTCCTCCTCCTCCCCCTCCCCCCTCCTCCCCCTCCCCCTCCTCCTCTTCCTCCTCCTCGCCCTCCCCTCCTTGGGTCGTCTACGGCCCCGGGGGAAACCGTCCAGGGCGGCCTTCCCTAATCTGGGCGTTACCTTTTTTCCACACGCGGTACGTTTTCGCCAGATTCTGGGCCCTTCGGGGCCCTTCATGTGCGAGGAATGCTGCAGGGAAACTGTGTTCACGATCCCCGACCCCATTTTACACGGTGTTGCAGCTTTCCGCGTCGTCGGGTCCCAGGGTTCTGAGAAGGCGGGGGGGGGACTTGCAGAGGCTTCCAAAAGCCTTCCTAGAAGTCGGAAAGGGCTTCTACGGCCGCTGTTTTCTCAGAAGCCACCCCGTCTTCTGGGAATAGGTCCAGACCTCCGTGGGCCCACGTCAGTCACCACGTCATGAAGAGACACGACGTCGGGGGTATGGGAAGCTGGCCTTCCACGCGAGGTGCGCTCCCACGGGCCCGATTCTCGCGCCCCGTTTGCGAGCGCTGCGGGTACGCCGCAGCTTGGTGGACACGTGCGCGCCTCCAGCGTGAGCTGGGCGTGCCACGCTGCAGGGCGTGCCACACAGAGTCCCAGTCGCTCCAGCGACTCGACTTCGGCCCACTTCTCTTCAAGCGGCCTGTGCTCCGCCTTGCCACACGGGTAGGTGAGAAACTCGGGCTCTCTTCGCCCAGGCGCTCCGTCGTCAGAGTCGGACCGTCTCTCCTCCCCCCCGCGTCGCTTCCCCTCCCCCTCACCCTTCCCTTCTCATTTCCCTTCCCCGTTCTCCTTCGCCTTGCCCTTTCACTTCCCCTGCTCTCCCCCTCTACCTTCTCCTGCCCCTTCGTCCCTTCCTCCCCCTTGCACTCTCCATTCCCCCTCTGCTGCCCCTTCCCCCTGACATTTTCCCCCTTCCCCCCCGTCCCCCTCTTCGCCGCCCAATGCACACTTCGGCGGCGAGTCCAGCTGGGAAGTGGGAGGGGGCACACCTTCTCAGATGGCGGCGGGGCTTCTCAGAGACCATCGCGCCTTTGGACAAGTTGCCCGTATCTCCGGAGACGGCTTGGAAGATTTCTCAGAGGGCTTGCGGGTTTCTAAGAATCCCCGTCGCCCTCTGAGAAGACCGCCCCATCTCATTTCCCCCCGGGGGCTCGCCGCCAAAAGCTGCACTCCCCCTTCCCAAGGAGAGGCATTCATGTCGCGCAGCTCCTCTGGCTCCCCCTGGCCGTTTCCCCGACACTAACACCCCCGCCGCCCCGCGGCAAGGCGCCGAGGAGGCCGACGAGGCCGGCGCGGGCGGGGCGCGGCGGAAGGCATCCTCGCTGGACCAGTTCGTGGCCCACCAGAAGTCAGAGATCAGGACCGGCCAGGGGTCTGCCCAGGCATGCTCGGGTCGTGAACAAGAATCACGGCGGGCGGTCTCTGGCCGCTTCCTTCCTCTGCAGCGAGCGGCTTGAATAAGGACCATTTGCTGTTCAAAAGGGGCTATGTCGTTCGTTAGGCTTGCATGCGCTATTGTTCGCTCCTCATGCGTTACTTATTGTTTATCCTTCCTTATGCGCTACTCCTTGGAAGAAGTGGGCTTCGTTCCTTACTTATCGTTCCTTCGGTCAGGCCGATAACTGTATGGGCCCTCGCCCTGCCCAGGGGCCACAACAGAAACGACTCGGGCTGAGAAGCGGCCCGGGGGAAAGGGTCGGGGCTTCAGGGGACCAGGGGCCCAGTATTGAGCCAACATCAGGACATCGGATGTCTGGGCGCGTACTCCAAGTTTCTTAATGGGCGTGGGGGGGGGCGTCACCCCCGCCGGCAGCCCCGCATCGACCCCCGTCGCGGGCAGCCACCGCGCGTCGACAGCGCTCCGACCCCCGTCGCGTCGTGACGACGAGGCGAGGTTGACCACCGTCGGGCGGGTTATCCCCCCACGCTTATTAAGAAACCCAGGGAGTAGGGTCAGGGCTCCTCCTCCTCCTCCTCCTCCTCCTCTTCCTCCTTCTCCTCCTCCTCCTCCTTCTCCTCCTCTTCCTCCTCCTTCTCTGGGTGGGGCCCGTCGAGGCAGTAAGCCAGCGGCGCCCCATCCCTGCGAGCCTGGGGGCGCGACGGCACAGCAGGCCGTGGGGGCACGCGAGGGTGCTGCACCGTGTGGCGTGCTCCAGGGGGCCCTTTTGACGCAGGGAGCCGCGGCGCCCCACCCCGCAGGGCCCACGTCGATCGGGTCGATCTGGTCTCGGCCTGCCCGATCTGATTCGAATCCGATCCCACCGCCCCCCAAACCACCCCCAAACCCGACCCGAAGGCCCCGACCTGCCCTCCACTTCCAGTAGGGGGGGTCGGGGAACAGTGACAAAACCACATGTGAAGCCCGTGCCCCCCCAATCCGAGATTCTTGTCTCCGGGTTGGGTTGGGGTGGTCTGGTAGGTAGTCGAATGCTCCGATTAAGTCGAGCCTGTCTCTCTACCGGAGGAATCTTCAAAAATAGTAAAAAAATAGTATGAGGACGATTTGTGTTAGTTATGTGTTGTTTTGCTGTTTGGGAGCATGTGTTAAACAATGTTTGTTCTTTCGCCTCAAATCCGCCTGTAGGGGGACATGCCCGACCTAATGCTCCAATGATCCGATGCGGCCTGGCGCTGTGCGGCGGCACGGCGCCGTTTTGCCTCCTGGTGCGGCCGACCCGGTCCGCTCCCCGCCCCGTGCGTGCAGGTGCGGCCCGCCCCGAGGCGCCTTCCCAGGCTTCCAGCGGGCTGTTTTTTTGTTTCGATCCGCGGGCCCCAGAGGTCTCGTCCCCATCCTTGGGGGCAGTTTTTCTTCCTGGGTTTGCTTTTGATCGTCTTGGGGCCGAGCAGGGTTTTCGAACGCAGAGGTGTGGGAAGATCTGGTGTGCAGAAGCAGGGAGGGGAGGAGGAGGAGGAGGAGGAGGAGGAGGAGGAGGAGGAGGAGGAGGAGGGATGTGGAGGAGGAGGAGGATGGAGGAGGGGGAGGAGGAGGAGGAGGAGGAGGAGGGAAGGAGGAGGAGGAGGAGGAGGGAGGAGGAGGAGGAGGCGAGGGAGGAGGAGGAGCAGGAGGAGGAGGAGGAGGAGGAGGAGGCGAGGGATGAGGAGGAGCAGGAGGAGGAGGAGGAGGAGGAGGAGGAGGTGTAGGTTTCGTTCGATTCGATCCGATGCTGACTGCTGGCGGCGCCCACCAGGGGGGCGGCGCGAGGGGGGCGAGCTTCCTGTGAGGGCGGCGGGGCTTCTCGGAGGGCCGGGTGGCTCCTGAGAAGTCCGCCCGCCTCCCGAGAAGCCTTCTTCGAAGCCTGCGGTGCCTTCTAAGATCCCTAAGGGCTTGTCGATTTTTCGCCAATCGACTTGTGGGAATCGAGCCACGTACAGGTAAATCGAGATGCATCCGGGTACATCCAAGTAAATCCGAAAATCTCCAGGGAAAGTTGGAGCAACTCTCGGCCGTTCCAGCGCGAGTCGAAGGACGGCAGAAGTCATTAAGCCTTTAATGGTAAGAGGGCCCGTGTCTGCTAAGGACCCCCTCCGTCTTTTCGGTAAGCCGCCCATCTTGCTCCACCCCACTCATGTACAGGCGCCGCCACGTCCGATCGCCCGATCCAATGCTCACTGGCCCTGCCTCGCCCGCAGGAGAGATCCAGCGGAGGCGCGCGCTGCGCGACTGGCCGCGCCAGCGCCCCCTCAGCGTTTCATGGCCCTCACTCGCTCCTACGAAGAACTCCCAGGAGTTGCCTCCTAACTAACTAGAACCATCGCGCGCGCTTCGCGCGCGCTCAAGTTCTAGCTAGGCTTGATCGGCCAACTCATGTAATCTCATGTTGGTCGCTTCTTGCGCCCAGGGGCTCCCTTGGAGGCCCAGCGCAATCCTCGGAATCGTATAGAAACGGAAGTGCGGAAACGCAGAAATCATTAAATTCCTTTGGGTATTCAACGTTTGGGGCCCTCAAATATTTCCTGTCTTTCCCCACATCCAAAGTGGGGTTCTTGTTTTCTCTGCACACCCCCCGCGCAGGATCTCACACCCTCTCTCTCTCTCTCTTCCTCTTTCTCGCCATCATCATCATCAGTCATCATCATCATGACCCACGCCTCTCCTCCTCAGCACCATCACGCTTACCCATACACCACTCGATCGCTCACTCACTCACTCACTCACTCACTCACTCATCATGATCATCACATGAGGATATCATCCGTTGGCGTCACACATCACTCAGTCAGTCCGTCACTCACTCGAGTATCAAGCGGGAGCGTCGTCTGTGAGTGAATTGCGAGGAAGTCTCAGGCGGGAGCCTCTCCCTATGGGGCCCGCAGATCATCTTACTAATCCGAGGCGGGTCATCGGGATCCTGTAACTGTCGTCACTTTTGGGCTCCTGGGGCGTGAATTTGGAGGAAGTATCAGGCGGGAGCGTCGTCTGTGAGTGAATTGCGAGGAAGTCTCAGGCGGGAGCCTCTCCCTATGGGGCCCGCAGATCATCTTACTAATCCGAGGCGGGTCATCGGGATCCTGTAACTGTCGTCACTTTTGGGCTCCTGGGGCGTGAATCTGGAGGAAGTATCTAGCGGGAGCCTCGTCTGTGAGTGAATTGCGAGGAAGTCTCAGGCGGGAGCTTCTCCCTATGGGGCCCGCAGATCATCTTACTAATCCGAGGCGGGTCATCGGGATCCTGTAACTGTCGTGACTTTTGGGCTCCCGGGGCGTGAATTTGGAGGAAGTATCAGGCGGGAGCGTCGTCTGTGAGTGAATTGCGAGGAAGTCTCAGGCGGGAGCCTCTCCCTATGGGGCCCGCAGATCATCTTATTAATCCGAGGCGGGTCATTGGGATCTGTAACTGTCGTCACTTTTGGGCTCCTGGGGCGTGAATTTGGAGGAAGTATCAGGCGGGAGCGTTGTCTGTGAGTGAATTGCGAGGAAGTCTCAGGCGGGAGCCTTTCTCTATGGGGCCCGCAGATCATCTTACCAATCCGAGGCGGGCCCTCGTCGGCGCAGGACAAGGGCGCCATGATGGTCGTGGCCTTCTCGAACGCGCAGGCGAAGAACATCTCCACGGAGACGGTGAAGGCCAGAACGCTGCACAACGCCTGTGCCCTGCGAGTCCAGAAGTACATCAACGCGAAGATGAGACCGGGGAGCATGCAGAAGAGATTGCAGTGGTTGTGGGAGCACGTCCGCGTCCTGGTCATCGAGGAGGTGAGCATGGTGGCAGCTGCTCTGTACAACGCTCTGGACCTCCGCGCCTGCCACGGGCGCAGTGACACGCACGACGTGCAGGAGTCCACCTACAAGAGGCCGCACCACCACTTCGGCCGCGTCCCCATCGTGTTGCACCTCGGGGATTTCCTGCAGCTGAAGCCCACCGGCAGCATCGGGCTCCTGACGGACGTGAACGAGCTCCTGGACGACGGGTCGTACAAGTACGCGGAGCCGCCGACGGTGGAGATCCAGCACGCCATCAGGGTATTCTCTCAGATCCCCTGCGTCTTCGAGCTGAAGGGCACGAAGCGCTTCGAGCCGGGGGACCCTCTGATCGCGTTCTTGGGCTGCATGCGCGAGGGCAAGCGCTTCCCACCAGAGGTCTGGTCTGCCTGGGAGAAGACGTTGGCCTCTGACAACCACGGCGTCCTGGACCCTCGGCACCAGCACGAGAACTTTCGGCTCGGCTACGGCATGGGCATCTACTGGGAGACGCTGGCGAGGTGGATCAACACGCGCGCTCGTCGCGACGCGCGGCGCCTCGGCGTCCCCCTCGTTTTCCTGCAGGCCGTAGACGAGTGCGGCACGATTCAAGGCGAACCAGACGCAGGCCGGCGCCTCCTGAACGTCCCGAACATGCACAAGACGGGGGACATCCACGGCGTCTTACCGGCACACGTCGGCATGGAGGTCCGGTTCACGGCCGTGCAGGAGGAGCTGAAGAAGAAGTTGGGGCTCGTGCAGGAGCAACGGGCCACCATCGTGTCCTTCGAGTTTCACGCAGACGACGAGCGGGACTACGAGGAGTGCGCGCCGGGCCAGCTCTTCCGCCCCCGCTTCCTACCGCAGGGAATCTGGCTGCATGTGCACGGCTTCCAGGAGTCCCCGATCTACAAGGAGGTCGCCGAGGTGCTGCTGCAGGGCACCGAGGGCGCTGACGACGACGGCGAGGCCCAGGCGCGGGCGAGGAGCTTGCTCATGTTCAGGCCCAGCGAGCAGGAGTTCACGTGGCAGAGCTCGGGGGCGCACACTGTGCGCCGCTCGGGATTCACGCTGACGCACGCGTCCTACCTGACCTCCACGCTGTCGCAGGGCCAGACGCTGCGCAAGGGCGTCACCATCGACTGCGCCAGGGATGAGGACGCTGGCCGCACGGGCATGTCGGACGATATGTGGTGGCTGCACCTCTACGTCATGTTCTCCCGCGCCACGTGCATGCGGAACATGCTGATCCTGCGGCCGCCCGCGCGAGAGTTCCTGGAGCGCGGGCCGCCGGCGTCACTGCGGAAGGCGCTCCAGGAGTTCGACGAGAGAGCGGTGGACTCCAGGGCTGAAGCGGAGCAGCTCGCGGCAGAGCTGGGCTTCGTGCTGCCGCCCGCCTGAGCGCCGCGGCGCGCGCGAGGAGGCCCGCGGGGTTGTCCCAACGGCCTGGCCCGCGGGGTTGTCCCGACGGCCTGCCCTCGCGCTCCGGCGGCCCGCGGGAGTGCCCCGCAGGCATGGCTGGCCCGAAGGGTTGACCCGACGGCTTCGCGATCTGGCCGTCGGCAAACGCGCGCGTTCTGACCGAGGCGGCGACGGCGCCGAGGAAAATCGACTTGCTTCCCCCGACCGGGGGGAAAGGGACGTGCACGTGGAAAAGAGGCAGGAGGAGGATGAGGACGGAAGGGGTATGGGGAGGGCGATGATGAGGAGGAGGTGGAGAAGGAGGAGGAGGAGGAGGAGGAGGAGGGAGGGGGGGGGAAATAGAAGAAGAGGAAAAGATGGCAGAGGAGAGGGCGATACGAGGGTGTTTGCCATGGCCGGGAGGAAAGGGATAAGGGAAAGCTAAACAGATTATCATGTGGGGTCCTTCCGTCGGAGTAATTTTGGGGGGAGGTGAGGGGGTCTGAATTGTGGTCTGTTGTGCAAGAGTAGACCGGGGGCCAAACTTGAAAAAGCAGGAATTGGGGGATTTCAATGTTTTTCCAGTTCCTCGGCGCTGTTCGGTGCTGTTTTGTGTTTGTGCCTCGCGGGTTTTGTTAGCCGGGCCCCTCAGGGGTGTGGGATCTTCCAGACTCCCTGGGGGTTTTGGAGGCCTCCTGGAGGCCTGGAGAGCCGTCGGAAGGGTGTCTCGGGCTGCGCGGGAGCGTGTTGAGCCGTTCTTTACGTTCTGGGGGCTCCTTGCGGTCGTCCTGGGCTGTCCTTTGGCGTCTTGGGGACCACCGGGAAGCCGGGAGACGCGGTACCGGCCAGATGTCAGGGGATGTGTGGGATCTCCGAGTCGGAGTCCCAGTTTAAACAATTGGAATTCTGGGATTTTTTGTAATCATAGATCTTCGAGGGTTGGAAGCGGGAAAACGTGAGAAGGCGAAAGACATTAGAAAAACAATGGGAAATCAATGATTTTACCCTCTTTGGGCTCTCTCGGGACGGCTCTCGCAGCTCTCTTGGGCTGTTCTTGGAGCCTCGTCGGGGTCTTTTTGGGCCTTCTCAGGGATCGGGGGTTTGTTGGGGGCCTCTGGGGGGTCCCGGAGGCCTCTTGGAGGTCTCTGGAAGCCTCCTGCTCCCGCTCTTGGGCCCATTTTGGCCTTGTTCTGGGGTGGTCTGGGGCTGTCCTGGGCGCCTCTTCGGCATTCTTGGAGGCTTCTTTGCTCGTCTTGGGGCCGTCCTGAGGGTCTCTTGGGTGGTCTTGGGGCGGTCTTGGGAGCCTCTTCGGCGCTCTTGGACCATTGGAAGCTCGAAAACGCGAGAAGCCAAAAACATTGGAAAAACAAGTGACCATCTACGATTTTGGCCTCGTCGGGCCGTCCTGGGACGCCTCTGGGACCTCTCTTGGGGTCTCTTGGAGGCCACCTGGGAGCCTCGAGAGCCGTCGGAATGCTGACTTGGGCTGCTTGGGAGCGTTTTGGACCATCCTTTCGCATTCTTGGGGCTCCCGGGAGGCGTCTTGGGCTCTCCTGGGGCGCTGTGGAGGCTCCCCAGAAAGGCCTCTTGGGCTCCTGGGGGGCGTTCTTGGGCTGTTAAGGCGTCTCGTGGGCCGTCTTGGCCCCCTCGTGGGGCATCCTCGACCGTCTTGGGCGCCTCTTGGGCCGTCTTGGACGCAGTGGAAGCCCAAAAGGCGAACACGCCAAAAATATCAGTTATCCAATCGGAAATCGACGATGTTTGCTTATTTGGGGCTCTATTGGGGTGCCTCTTGGGGCGTCTTCGGGGCCTCTTTTCATGTTTTTTCGGGTCTCATGGGGGCCTCTTGGGGCTTCTGGGCCCCTTCTTGGTGCCTCTTGGGGTCTCCTGGCGGTCTCTTGGGCCAAAAGGCGCGAATTTCCGGTTCCTCGTCCCCGTCTTGGGCGCCGCCCTGGGGCGTTCTCGGGCGGTTTGGGCGCCTCGTGGGCCGTCTTGGCCCCCTCGTGGGCCGTCTTGGGGCCCTCTTGGGGGCATCCTCGACCGGCTTGGGTGCCGTCTTGGACGCAGTGGACGCCCAAAAGGCGAACACGCCAAAACGATCAGTTTTCCAATCGGAAATCAACGATTTTTGCTCATTGGGCCTCTCTCGGGGTGCCTCTTGGGGCGTCTTCGGGGCCTCTTTTGGTGCTTGTTCGGGTCTCATGGGTCCTCTTGGGGCTTCTGGGCCCCTTCTTGGACTTGGGGTCTCCTGGGGGTCTCTTGGGCCAAGAGACCCGGATTTCCAGTTCCTCGTCCCCGTCTTGGGCGCAGCCTTGGGGCGTTTTACTCTTAGGCGGTTTGGGCGCCTCGTGGGCCGTCTTGGCCCCCTCGTGGGCCCTCTTGGGGGCACCCTCGACCGGCTTGGGTGCCTCTTGGGCCGTCTTGGACGCAGTGGACGCCCAAAAGGCAAACACGCCAAAAATATCAGTTTCCCAGTCATGGGAGTCGTCTTGAAAGGCGTCTGGAGCCATCGCTGCGGCCACCTGGGGCCTCCCTGCAGCCTCTTGGGGCCCTGTTGGCCCCGGGTCGCCGAAACCTAGTAAAAACACAGGGGCAACGACGCCCGGGCCCCACATTTGTGGTCGTGGCGCCGGCCCCCGGCCCCCGGACCCGGTCCCCCGTTATAATTATGTATATGGTGCGGCCGCCCGATCCGACGCGCATTCCGATCCGTTCCGTTTGTTCCCTTGACAGCGTTTCGACATAGGGTTTTGATGGAGGTAGGTGTTAGCCAGCGTGGGCCCCAAGCAGTGTTTGTTTGAGGTCTTTGCGCTGGTGCAATCAATGTGGTGCAGATGCAATATATGTATTGCAGAGCAATGCAGCGCAATGCAAAGCAATGCACACCAATGGAACGCAAGGCAACGCAATGCACAGCGATGCAATGCGATGCAAAGCTATGCGACGCAATGCAATGCAAAACAATAAAGAGCAATGCAGCGCAATGCAAAGCAATGCGCAGGAATACAACGCAATGCAAGCCAATGCAAAGCAACTGCAAAGCAACTGCAACGCAATGCAACGCAAGGCAACGCAACGCAAAGGAAAGCAACGCAAACCGATGCAACGCAATGCAAAGTAATGCAACACGGTGCAGCGCAATGCAAAGCAACGCCAAGCAATGCGACGCAATGCAAGGCAATACGACCAGCGGCGACGTTGGGAGACGGGCGGCGACGAGCCGGCTCGGGCGGCACTGGGGCTCAGTTACCAGCGGTGACGGGCGGCGACCAGCCGGCTGGACCGACACTTAGGCTCGGTTACTTTACCACGTAAGAAAAGTAAGAACCCCTAAGTGCAAGCACTGCTTCGGGAAAAAGGACCACAGAAGAGTCCCACAGGACCGCCGCCCGAGACTGCCCAGTCCGGCAGCCGCCTCGCCCGAGACTCCCTCAGAACTTGTATGCAGAACCCGTTCTCTCGCTTCAATGCCGGTTGCATGTTGGTCCAGACAGTCACGATCCCCTGTGCAATTCTTTGTAATGTGTAAATGGCCGTGCTCTCGCCCCTGTCCCCGCTGTAGCCGGCCTACTCTTCGACCCGCCTCTTCACCTCTGCTGCTATGAGAGCGGTTCGCTGGGGCACTGGTCTTTCCATCGCGTGCGTTTTGCATTCCTTTCGGCTTGCGGGGCCTGTGCTCTACTCTCGGGGGATTATCAACTGCTGTAGGTGGCAACGCCCGCTGACTGGTACGTTAGGTTGCCTGGAAAGCGGGCAGGGCCGCATTATCAACACATCCAAAATTGATGACTCAGGCTCGGGCTCTACGTATGTCTATTGTACTTGTGGGACCACCAGGTTATTTCTGGAAACACGGTCCCATACGAGATGCCACTGCAGATCTCTACTTGCAGGTCATGCGTATGCGATGCTGCCATTTCGGTATGACATACGACCGTCCACGTAAATTGCCTAGCGGATCTAATCTGCAAGTGGCAACTACCTACACGCGTATCCCAACCAACCTGTGGAGATGCAGGTGTCAAACTGCAGGGGAACCTGCCCAACTTGCTGAGCATGAATTGGACTGGTATGTATGGCCAAGGCGCTCAGAAGGCAGAGTGGCGCAACAAAACATTGGCTAGAATGACCGCGATATTGATTGATCAAATGGGTTTACACAAAACCAAAAGAAGCCACACGAGTGCTGTACACCTTAGAATTCACACACGAGTAGATAAAAGAGCTCGACCTTACGCTCAGTCTCCAAAGAGTGGCCCTGAATGGGGCCATGTCGTAAGACGGGCAACGATGAACCTGGACGACAATCAGATTACACAAGACATCAAGGTCCATGGCCAGCCTATCGGGTACACTTACAATGCACCGTTACCGAATGGTGTCGCAAACTTTCGTAGTCGGTTAGACTGGGAGCCGCCAGAACCGGCTCTCATCGGACAAAAGGACCAGCGACCACGCCCAAGGCAAGCTGCGTTCGTCGATGACGATCGCCTTCCCCCCCCTTCGATTGAGCGTGGCCGCGTGCTCCCCTCTATTTCCGAATTCCCGACGCTAAGTTCACCTGATACTGGACAACAGACAGAACGACCGACCGATGCCCGAATCAAACAAAAGGAAAAACCGAATGCCGATCAAGAAGCGGACATCCAGCCACGCATGATACCCAAGGTAGTCGAAGAAGGCAGCGACGACTGCGGGGATGACCTCAGAGGTCTCGGATGTAGTGCTTACTACACCGACGTTCCCCTTGACTCCGACACGGGAAGCGATGATGAAGAGGAACCATGCATCACATGACCTGCGGGGCCACTTGCTGAATCATACGCAGATGTCTTCTCCATACTCCCAACGTTATGCTATGGACGTCGCAACAAGGTTGACATGTTGGAATTGTGTGGAGGAAGTGGCGGTATATCGCAGCTAGCGTTCAGCCGAGGTCTACCTTCCGGTGGAAACTTAGACAAACCCTCGTATGTTGACCTTGGAATCAAGGATGTTCAGGACGCCGTGATCCACTATCTAGACGTGTGCTTCGTCAGTGCTGTCATACTACAACCCACCTGCAGAACGACCGGACCAGCTTCATGTTTAATTTCCCAAGTCAATTAGGATACTTGGCATGAACATCACAAAGAAGATCTTCAACATATCAAGTTCTGTAGAAAGGTTGCCATACGTCAGAACGACCTTCGGCGGTTCTGCTTACGAAAACAACCAGTGGGTACTTGGGGATCAGATACCACCATGGACCACATTGGCCACATGCAAGGGCACTTGCAAGGTGAACCTGGATCAATGTACTACCGGCTTACGTGATTCCCATGGGGTATTGATTCGAAAACCGACCGAGATCATGGTAACCCACCGCCTTCTACTTACACCTTTTGAACGAAGGCTGTGTGCTGGCCATCATCAAGATGCGTCGGTCTGTAACAAAGACCTGTCCATGGCTGCACATTATACTCCAAGGGTGCAGTCTCTTTTCGCCGACGCAGTTCAGATCGCGCATGATAAATTCCAGGTAGACCGTGATCCCTTTCATGGTCACCATTACTCTTCCACCGTGCTAGTCACCAGCGTGAGGGAATATGATTTGGACGCTTCAATTATCATTCGACAACCCGACGGGTCGGTCACGAGACCGCCCTCGGGAGGGCCAGGATGTCCTGCGCGCGCGGATGATGTTAACATGCGCTCTCCCTTACATGACAGCATCCTCAAGCATTGCAGGTGGTATGATAAAGAAGGCAACCATTGGGAATGTCCGAGCTGCAAGAAGAACTACGGCCAGCACAAGAATGGACGTGTACGGATTCTTGGCAAATTCAAGTTTGCCAAACCTTGGAAGCTGCCCGACAATCACGGACAGGCACCGCCGGCCCTTGCCAAACCTGCAGCACTACCGCCTGGGGCACAAGCCGCACCACCACATGCACGGCTACGAGCACCAAGACCCGTCTCTAGAGCCGGACCCATGGCGGGCGCCAGCAGCCATGACATTACAGTAAGCAGACATGTTGCTGAACTTGCTACGGGGCAACCTGCCTCGAGTGGAGCTGGTAGTTCGGATGGCCACATCCGACTGCCATAAGTCAGAGTCAGACGTGGCCGACAGCAAGGGGAATATCCACCTCCACCGCCACCTGCGGGTAACCCTGCTGCGCGGCCACGAATTCCAGACCGGCCAAAGTTCGACGTGCCAAATCAGTCTACAAAACTTACGAAGGCTTGATCCAAGCGCGGTAACACGCGAGTTGCGGAAGCTACATTTTCGTTGGCCCCATGCGAAAGAGCGTAAGATGAGACTCACCTTAACCCAGATAGGTCCAGACAGCGTCAGACTCAACCTGATCAAAGGTGTCTGCGACACGTGTCGGGAGTGCAGGGCTCGGGACAAGCCTGGGCATGCGGTTATGCGATCTACTGCGCTGCCCGGCAAGTTCAACGAAGAAGTTGAATGTGACCTTATGTTCTACAAACAAGAACATAATAAATTTCATATCGTCGATCGCTAGATTCGCTATACTACTGGAACGGAGATGCCCGACAAGACAATGACCAGTATCCTGGATGCGCGCCATCAGTGCTGGGTGCAGTTTGGACCTGCAAAGGAATTCTACTCCGATGGAGAGGGCGCCCTCAACAATGGTACTGCGAAAGCTGTCCTTAAGGCAAGGGGCACTGAACTAAGGATACGTGCGCCTGGGGAACGCGCTACGACGATCGAAGCCAGAAATGGCATACTGCGCCATCTACTTCATGTCATGGAAGCTGAACCCGACAGGTTAGACATAATTCTTGTGTTGACACGACTACTGCATGAAGCATTGTTTGCCGCCAGCGCGTTCACCTTCTATAATGAGGTGCCTCCACGCGACGCCCTGTTTGAACGGCAAACGGCAATGCCCCCCTGTCTTTCCTTTCCTGGATCACGAACAGCCGACGGAAACGTCGGGTCATTCTCGTGAACAGAAGATACGCAAGGTACGCATTGGAGCTATCACGCAGGCCACTGCAGCAGCCAAGACCTATCGCGCATTGCGCACCGAGACAACTATCACCGGTCAGCACTACTACGGCGAAGGAGATTTAGCTGATTACCCTCGCCCCACAACCACGAAGGACGACTGGGGAGGCTAGAATGGCCCATTCCTAGTATTAGAAAACGATCCCGGCAGGGGTCAAGTCATCGTACGAGTGGGAAACCGCGACGTTCAGGTACAATGCGGCAATGCACGACATTCACTGTATATTGAAGCTTTGATAGCCAGAGAGATTGGCTCCGACAACTTAGCACTACGGACAGCGTTGACGTTCGCGGCCAGTTTGTCTGCGGAGAGACCTGCCGCGACATTTGGCAATGTCCCGACCGAGAAGGGGGCGCTTCAGATGACAAGTGCAAGCCGACTATCTTCTACGGTACTTCTGTTTTTGCAGTACCTCATCAGAGACTTCTTTTCTTCCGCATCGAGAATGTAGAATGTAGTTTCGGTTAGGTTAGCCAAGAGTATCCACAAGCTGCCTCCGGTGGCTTACGCTGACGGTTGCACATTGGTCCACTATGACAGCGAAGTGAATCCAGAATTTCAGTATTATGAAGCAGAACGCACCGCTCTTAAGATTCATGATATAACTGGATCAGAACATTCAAGAACCATCCAGTGCCTGAAGTCCACCAAACCTCAAGCGGGCTTTGACCAGGATATGACGATGTTTGAAGACTTGGTGGATATGCCGACACAGGACGGAACCGCAAGAGAAGCCCCAGAAGCCGCACCACCACAGGAGGACCGACGGCTCTCCACGCTATATGTGGAAACGGAGGCGGATCTCGAGGCACATTTTATGGAAGTGTGGTACACACAACTGCATAATGAAAGGGAACTACTGGAGGCGACTCCACTAGAGGACCTTTTCACAGTACCCACACTCGACGAGACGCATCATGTCCCATTGTGTTCCACGGTGGAAGACTGCAGGTACAAACTGGGCTCAGACGAAAATGGACAATGTATAGAACTCTGCTTTACGGCAGCAATGCCAGAGGTAGTCCTGTCCGAACAACAGCACTGGATATTAAATGTCGACCGTGTGACCACCATGCGTGTATATGTCGCCGCCACTGCAAAGCGAGCTGCGGTCGTCGAGGAAGACGACCTCCTCGCGAAGGCTGACGTCCAGGCGAACCCCGAGAAAGTATCGAAAGCCCCATGCACTGAATGCAAGACACGGTTTGACAACAAGTGCTTCAACACGCAATATATACACATATATATGTATATGTATATATACATATGTATATATACATATATGTGACAGTATGACTTCGAGGTACGTGTACACATGGAGTTTTGTAAAGAATGAGAAGGGCGAGATGGAACGTACCATCGGATTGCGCCTGGTGCTTCGAGGCTTCATGGACTTTGAAGCCGTCGACGTGGAAACCTTCTCGGTGGCAGCGCGGCGGTCAATCCGGAGACTACTCGCGAGCACGGCAGCGTGTCAGAAGCAATGGGTCATTGCTTCTTCCCTCGACATCAACATGGCCTTTCTGAAAGGGTTGACCTACCAGGGACTTGCTGAGGAAATTGGTGAGAAGAGCGCGTGGTGCGCCGCCTGGATCGGGCACGGCGCTTCGAACTCCCCCAGGGTTCCAACGCCGCGACGAGTCGAAGCACTGCTTGCAGTGCCTCAATCCAGGTACTGGCACCAAGGACGCACCTCGAACTTTCTCATTGAAGCTCAGAAGGACCAGGAGAGGTTTCGGTCTCACACCCGCGTCCTACGACGAGGAGCTCGAGACGAGCGGCAACCTGCTCACTGCCGAACATGCTGATGACATCAGCATGGCCGGCACAGAGGACACCATTGACAAGTGCGTCAAGAGCGTAGAAGGCACCATTGGCAAGTGCAAAATCAACAAGCACACATGCACCAATTGCGCAGTGATATATACCAAGGATGAGACGGCAGTGTTACGTTGGACCAAGGCGAATACATCAAACAGCTCCGTCCGATACAACACCCTGAACTTACAGGCGCCGACGCTGACGCCCAAGCATTCAAAATGGTTGCAGGCATGTTCGTCAGCCTTAGAGGCGCGCTGGCGCATGCATTAATCACCCAGGTGCGGTTGGTGGCGCATATTGTCTCTCTACAACGTGCCCAAGAACCGACCGACATACAAGTGCGACGACTGTGCGCGATCACCAGGGAACTGCAGGCCTGCCCTAAGAAGATCGCCTACCCGGCGATGACTCCCACGGGCGAAGTTGACCTGCACAGCGACTCAGGTTATTGACGCCAGAGTGGAGATGCCGATGACGAAGTCAAAGGCTATGGTGCTCGCGGGGCAAACCTGCTACGGCGTGGAAGCGCGCCATCCGGCAAGCCCGTCGTTCACTTGATCGATGCGCACTGCAAGTCTCACCGTTTGCAGGTCCGCCCGAGCTATTTAGCAGAGACGCTAGCAGCAGCCCGCAACTTGGAGGACTGCTATCCCACGATCGTGACTCTGCACAATCTCCACGCAGGGCCGTTAACTCCCATTCAGTTGCAAGAAATACTGGAGATGGGTGGCCTGAGTCAAAGTCACTTTGACCATAGATGCTGAGTCTGTCTTTAAGCCCTTGTCAAGCAAAGGCTTGAAGAAGCCGGCTGGATGTACCCTTTTAGGACACGTCAGCTGGATACGACAGGTGATGGAGCGGGGAATCGTGCACAGTATGCAACGGTGCGACACCCGCGACATGACCGCGGACGGGCACACCAAGGGGAGCATCGGCAGATAAGTGCTCCTACGGGCCACGGGAGGCACGCAATCCTTCAAACATGACTTAAAGCGTCATGCTCCTTATCGGGCGGGCCAGATATCTCGGTCTGTAGCCGCCTGAGGAGTACTCGCATGCACAGTAAAGCGCAGGCAAGGCAATTTGCGCGCGGGCCCACCTTCCTTATGGCCCCCCTCTTTTGCTGCCCCTTTTGTACATAGTAGCTGCTGTTCCTGCTGTATAGAGGCGGCGGACTCACGCTTCGTCTCCCTCCCCTCCCGATTCTAAAGTGAGCTGGGCGTTGCACGTGAGTGGAAGCGAGCGTGCATCCGTGGCTGCTTGGCTCAAGGCGGCCAGCCGCCTAGATCTGATTACGCCACAGTGCGAGGTGCACTATTTGCCATCGATCGCAATGCTGCTTGAGATGGCTCGCCTCCGACTACTGGGACTATCGCTACTACGGTGCAACAGAGCTGGAGCTTGGCTTCGCCTAGGGCGAAGCTGCTGGTTGGCCTCCCAACCCCTTTTCAAACTTCTGGGGCCATCTCGGAGGCCTCTTGGGCGATCCTTCGGCGATCTTTGGGGGCTCTGGGGCCGTCTTGGGCCGTCGGAAGGCCGACGAGAAGCAAATGTCAAAATCCGTCAAAGACCTAGTGACAATCAGTGTTTTTGGCTTCTTCTGGCCTTCCTGGAGGCCCGCTTGGGGGCCTCTTGGGCCGTCTTGGGCCAGCTTCGAGCCAACTTCGGCCATCTTGGTGGGTTCCTGACACGTCTGGCGCCGTCAGGGGCCGTCTTGGGGGCATTTCTTGGCCGACGTGGGGCCCTCTTGAGGCGCTCCGGGGTCGTCTTGGAGGCCATATTGGTCGTCTTGGAGGCCATCTTGCGCGTGCTGGAGGCGTCTTGGGCCGTCTTGGGGCCCTCTTGGGGCCGTCTTGGAGGCCACTTTGGCAGTCATGGGGCCCTCTTGGGGGCCTCTCGGGCGATCTCGGGGCAATCTTGGGAGCTTCTTGGGCCGTCTAGGGCCGTCGGAAAGCCCAAAAGGCGCAAATACCAAAATCCTTTTTAAGAAACCAAAGGACAACCGATGATTTTGGCCTCTTCGGGCCTTCCTGGAAGACCTCTTGGAGGCCTCTTGGGCCGTCTTGGAGGCTTCTTGGGCCGTCTGGGGCCATGTTGAGGCTGTCGTAGGCCGCGCCGAGTGCATCTTGGCTCTTTTTAGAGGCATCTTGGAGCCATCTGAGCCGTCGTGGAAGCCATCGGCACGCCAGGCGCCCCTGCGATGAATCGACAGGGGGCGGCGGATCCTAGTGGCCTTCGGCCCATCCGGCCAACGTGCGTGGGTTGTGGGTCTGCGGCCTGTTGTATATGTGGTGGAAGAAGTGTCGCGGGGAGCCTCGCTGGGGCGTCTTGGACGCGGTGTGGGCGCCTCTTGGGGGCCTCCTGGGGCTTCGTGGCGTATCTTTTGGGCCTCTTGGCGGCCCTCTTGGGGCCTCGCGGTGCTTCTCGGGGCTTCTCGGAACGCTTTTTGGACCGGCCGTCGGTTTGATTGTGGAAATCAGGGATGCGTGACTTTGGCGCAGCAGCCCTCCCGTCAGACAGCCATTTGGGCTCGCGAGGACGGGTGGGCGGGTGTTTCGCAAGTGGACAGCCTGCGAGACAGGCCGATCGCGCTGGAGCGGACGTCTACGAGCAGCCAAGAACAGGGCCCCCATAACCCCATATGTTTTCATTTTGGGAGCGAGAGCTTTGGTTAGAAGGACCACGGCGAGAAAGCGACGAGCCCGTCATCTCAAGGACGTGGAGCTGCTGCAGGTGGCCCACGACGGCCGCCTACGGCAAAATGTGCCGACCTGGGACTGTTTGCTTCAATAAGCTTCAGTGCGAAGCGGGAGAAGGCACCCCCGACTGGGCGGCGCCCTGGGAGGCCCACGAGCGGGACCTCCTCGCGCAGTTGCAGGCAGTGGATCAATCGGTGAAGGAGGTCGTCGCAGGACCGCTGCGGACCTGGTGGTCTCTACGCCGATCGCGCCTGACGCCCACTGTTCGCGGCGAGATCACAGCGGCGGCGGGCGGGGGCTATGATCTCGATCGGACATGCAAGGCGCTCTGCGCGCGGTATCCCATGGGGCCTCTGCGAGATCTAGACGGAGTCAAGGATCGAAAGGATGAGCGCGCTGGGCTCGTCGGCGAGACCGATGAGTACAACGACGGGATGAGGGGCGCTCCGAGATTGCCGACATCGTGGACCAGCTTGTCAATCTTGCAGATGATAAGGACGAGTCTCCGGTCGGAGACGCCGATGAGTCCGGAGATGCCAAGGACGGAGTTCACGCCGAGTTCAAACAAATTGGCCGCAATTTCGAGGGGGCTGACGGCTGGACTCGGAAGCTAAATGTTGTTCGCGACTACTGCCCGGTGCCGGCGCCTCGATCCCACGAAGCTCGCGGCAAGCGTCGTCGGCGGACTCATGACTCCCAACGGCCCCCTCGGCAAGCGAGCGCTCAGTGGCCTGCGCGAGACAGGGAAGCGTTACGTGGCTGCTTGCCGTCTCCATCTCGAGCGACAGCAGACGGATCGCGGACCTGATAGCCGAACCTTCCGAGATGCCGGGCTACTCGGAGCCGGCCGAGACCGGCCAGACGCGGCCGAGGAACGTGCCAACGACGGGCGACCTCGAGACTTTCATGAATGCGACCGAGAGGCATCTCAAGGAGCTCCAGAAGGAGGTCGGCGACAACCTTAACTACCTCGTTCAGCACGGCCGCTGCGACGTCCTCGACCCTCGAGGTCTGCGCCCCGCCTGCCTCTCGTCTCTCTGGCCGTAGTCGACATGGGCGGACGGGCCATCGGAGCTGGTGTCCGCGACGGCTGCGATCTCAGCGCGAAGAGAGGGGTGCGACGACTTGTCCACTGGACGCGGCTCTATCGGCCCCGACACGTCGTCGCGAGTCCGCCGCGCGCCGCCGACTGCCAGCTGCAGAGCTGGAACCAGTCAAACTGCCAGGCTGTCAACCGACTTCGAAGGAAGGTCAAGCAGACTCGTCGCGCCCCGGCCGGTTGCGAGACCATCCCTCCATCGGCCTCTTAGTGCAATGGGTCCGAAGTGGACCTCGAGCAGCCTCGTCGGTCGCAGTGCTGGACTCATCTGGCCTCCCTTATCAGGATCCGAGAACAGACGTGCGACAAGCTGGTCACGGGGTGCGCCCATGGACTCACATGCCCTCGGAGTGGATTGATGCTGTCTAAAACGCGGAGGATCTGTTCTGCCGGCGCCGAGCTCTCTCAGGCTCTCGGCGAGAGCTGCGGCGACGGACCCGGTCGACGCGACAGCCGCCAGCGCCGCGAGATCTTCGGCGGCCAGGTCTTGGCCCCAGGCTTCTGGCCCGGACAGAAGCCTGGGGCCAAGACATACATATATATATATATATATATATATATACATACATATATATATAGATATATCGCTCTCTCCGCCCGCCGTGTTTCGCCAATTCTGCCCGCCCTTCAGAGCGTTGCAGTTATGCTCCGTGTGCGTCTGATGGTTCATCGGTGTATTTTCCACGTCTAGTTCTTGCGCTGGTCTGGTCCATTGATGTTGTGGCGCCAATTTCGCGCGTTGGTGTACCCCGCGTAGTGCCATGGCGATGCAACTGCGTCAGTTTCCCAGTTCTCCCGATTCCCAGATTCCCCACCATGAGGCGCATCGAGCTGGCTGCTTACAGGCAAGTGGAAGTTGACCTTGCTTTGATGGGTGCGAGCTGCGCGGCGCGAGATGGTGGTGCATCAGAAAGTGTGCCAAACCATTCTTGCCATATCTACCTTGCCTATGCTATAGACAGTGAAGGAAGGGAGGAGAAGCTTGATCAGGAGGTTGGATCTTGACGAACAGATGCAGACATATGTTTGATTGCCCTTGCGCCTTCGCATTAGACTGTTGATGTTTGGGCCCAGACAGATCTGGAGTCAGAAGTTGCCGTCGAACCTACCTGCGCTTTCGTCCGCGTCGCTTCGCGTGTCGATTCCAAAGTTGCGGTCGGTTCCACCCGGGCATCTGCCTGCGCCGCTTCAGATGTCGCCACCGTGACGGAGCCGCACTCTGCCCCAGATTGCAATTTCAAGCTTGGCCGGGGTGCTGCAGAGCTTGAGTCCGAAGCCCGAAAAGCTAAACATCGGGTGGGGGATATCGGAGCGCCGATCTCGGTGACCGCGAGCGTGGAACACCCGACTTCGGCTGCACATTTGAAGGGGGGCATAAGTGGGAGGGGGGGAGGAGCCTATGCAGGTGTCTGCACCGTTATCTTCACATGGTTCAATCAATTCAAAGTGCAGAACAGTCAGGTTCTCGGAAGTAGTCGGGATGCGCGTGGGTGGGGGAGTGTGCAATGAGGAGGCTTCTGAGCTGAACGAGCGTGAGACATAATCTCGAGATTCCGAGCAGCTACAGAGCTCTTCAGAGGTATCGTCGTCATCAGATTCCCAAGTCATTTCGCCGCAGGTTCAATCACAGTGAAGCAAAGTGGGAAGATGGCAGTGTCGCATCGTCTTCATCGTGCCTCAATGTGCTTCATCGTGCTTCCTCATCTTCGCCTGCTGGTGTAAGTTGCGAGGAGTTCAAACTTATTTCACCATTGTCCCATCTGGGTGCTGCGGGCGGCAGCGCGCTACGGTGGTGGCAGGCTCGTAGCAAGATTACGGCGAAGTGGCGCGACATCGACGCTCACCTATCACCGTCGTCATTTTGCGTTGCTGTCGATCCATGCGCTTCTGAGGCCCACGTTTTGAAAATGAGGCGGGACTTGCCCAAGCGATCGGTCCTGATAATTCAGCGGGGCGCGTCTCAGTGGCAGGTGCATCGGTATACTTGGGATTTCGTTCACCAATGGATGTCCAAGCGATCAGCGGGAGCAAAGAAGCAGATGGTCTGCAGGATTCCTTGGGACATGCGACGGACTCTGCTAAGAGATTTTGGTGCAAGCTCATCCCGGGTAGACACTCAGGAGATGCGTCTGGCCAGAGACGACATCTTGGCCTCCATGGATGAGTGGGCGCAACCGCACGTGCTGAATTATCGGGACGAAGCAGTGGAAGTGGACGCGACAAGTGACAAATAATTGGACCGGCGCTCTCGCGGGATCCAGGCAGTGGAGCAGCGGAGGCGAATCGGGGAAGCAGATTCGCGATTCCGGATTCGACTGGTGTTGCGCGATATACTTCATCCCTTACAGGTGTCGCAGTTGTGCAATCTTGATTGTTGTCTGAATGTTGTGTGATCCACATGCAAGGTTGCGCGCATCTGTAAGGCGCGGTTCGTGTTCTTTTCCCCTTACCGTACACGGGTTGGAGGTTTTGATGTGTGAATTCCCTGGTTTACATGAGTCACAGCTGATCGATATTATCCGTGCCGTTGCCGCCTGACGATCTTATCCTTGTCTGCGGCTCACAGTTCTTCGTTTGCTGCGAGGCGCGGGGCTTTGCAGAGGTGCGCGATGGCAGTGGGGCGCGCCGGCATATGGCAGGGGGGGTCCAGTACTGTTCGCACCGCTGGCATGGTATGTTTTGGCTCTTCCTTTCCGGCTCTTTTCCCGCCCCTGCCGCCTGGCTCCTTGGGCTTCCCTCGCTTGGTTTTTTTGCTCTTCCGGTTCTCTGGCTGTCAGGTGGATGCTTGCAGGTCTGACTGTCCTATGTGTGGTCGCTGTGACAGATCTGACCCCCACATTGTACATCGCGTCCATTTAACTAATTGGTCTACCTGTCGGCTGGCACCTGGCTGGCATCGGGGATGTGAAGACATGCTGCTGGTGCCATCCCGCGCGCTTCGGGTCTCCGCGACCGCGCGCGCTTGGGGCGAACGCACTCCCATTCTTTTCGATATATTCAATGAGAGGTTGAACCGTCTCTTGTGATGGTTTTTGCTATGTGCTTCGCTTTAATGTGCCATCTAATGTGTTTTCTCCCCTGCCTCCTGCCCCTTCTTGAACTAGCGTTGGCTGAAATCCAGTCTGCTGGGTGGCTGTGTGAGTTTTCGAGCTGTCGCGGCGAGACTCGAGCGGACTTGGCCCCGGGTCCGCGGCTCTGAGCAAAGCAGAAAGGTCTTGGCATCTGCGGTATTCTATACAGAGCCCACGTGCACGGCCTGGGCGAAAGACATGCTCAAACCCGCTGCTCTCCGGAGCTGGAGCGCTGCTTGCCGTCGAGCAGTCCGGGTCTGCCAACGCCCTCGATATTTTGGGCCGAGGACGGCGCTGGCGAGGTGGGCCTGGGTGAGCTCCCCGACGAAGTGGGCGAGTTCCACAAGGAAGATTGCAAACAGCTCGCCAAGGAAACAGTGCCATCTCAGGGCCAAGGAGGGGCTGGATATCGAGCGCCGCCTCCGTCGACAGTCGCAACCTGGCTCACCTCTGCGCGCGCGCCATTTTTTCAATATCCTCAAGAGCCCGGGTGCGAGCCTCCAGGTGCTGAAGCTGGCTCGGACCTTCAAGTGCCATGCGGGCAACTCCTCCGCACCCCCGAAGGCCGTCTGCACCTCGGCCGGCTTCGAGATCCCTGAGGTCTTCGCGGTTCTGGTTTGCGATTGGTCGGGGTGCCGACCTCGCGGAGGATGCGATCTGTCTGATGGCCCTCAATCTGGGCGAGGGAGCGGGCCTGAATCAAGTGACCAACCACGGTGGCAAGTCTTAGCGGTCTGGCAACCCTTATGCGGCTGTGGTGGCAGCAATCAGGGGGTCCTGGGCCGCTCGCTACCAGGCCCCCCGTCTCATGCGGCGCGACGCGGAAGGCCGCCGTCGCGCAGAGCTGATCGAGGCTCGGTGCAGCTCGCGCGGAAACAAGATTTTTCATCGCGCCGGGCGAGGTGGCTGACGGGCAAGGTTGAGCGGCGCGTCCAGTCATTCAGAGGACCCTCACGGAGTTTCGGAAACACTATCACGACTGCGGCGTCGACGAGGCTATCAGCCAGGTCGCGCGCGCCATCAAAAGGCCTCGACAAGGTCGGAAATGATTCCCCCTTCGCGCGCGCCTTCGGGACCAGAGGCGCTCAATCCCCCTCGAACCCTTTCGCAGTCGTGGACGAGGGCAGCGGCGAGAAACGGGAACAGCGACGTCTCCTCGCTCGCCAGAGCATCCTCGAAGTCGAGTATACCGGCGCTGACGTGTCGAGCATGCCCGCAGCCAGACTGCGACCCGCCGGCAGACCGGCGAGCTGTGCTTCTACTGGCGGAAGGGCCGAGGCCCAGTGATGGCCGCGCGGTGCGGGTCAGCGGGGGTGCTCGTCCAGGAGCAGAGGGTCCTTGCCGGATCCTCACGACCGACCTCGATTATTTGGATATCTCGCGAGGGCGCCCTCCTGCGCTGTGCGCCAGAACAACTTCGTTCTGCCGCTGACGCTACGCGCGCGGTCGTGGAGCCGCAGTCCCGCGAGCACCTCGGGGCGACCATGTCCGACATATTGGAGCTGGCTCGTCGCGGCACCTCCGAGGGCCCGACCGCCGAGGGCCGCCCAACCATGAACTTGAAGGCGCGAGCCCCAGTGCCCGCCGAGGGCCAAGATGCGGAAGAGGGCCCTTCCGAGCGCGACGGGGTCCAGCGCGAACAGCCATCGCCAGGGCCAGGAGTGGAGCGAGCTTGAGAAGCGAACCACCATAATCAGCACCGCCGCCACCTTCAAGCATCTCTTCCATCGAACATCGCGGCCCTCCGCGATCCAGCCTTGATTCCGACGGGAACCGCGCTGGCCCTCCAGGTCGGCGCCGGCGAATGCTCGAGAACGCCGACGATGGGACCCTTCGTCAGAGCCCTTCGGACCGTTGAGCGGATCGACCTGGGCCCTGCACCGAGGCGAACCACGGAGCTGGTCACGACGGAGTCGAACCCCGAGCTGGCTTCCAGAGGCCATGGCAATGACGCGTCGCTCAGGAAATTCGAGATGGAGTGCATCGACGAGAACATGGCAGCCTATTTTGAGATCCTCATATCCGTGCTGGTCGATAGTCAGGGCTGGAGACGATCGTTGACAGCCCAGATGCTCGACTGCTTCGTCGCCAACCAGCAGCGCAAGGACAATATCGAGTTCCACTGGAACAATCTGAGCTCTTTCGGGAAGGCTGAGTTCCGCGGGGCCATGGACAGGGGGGTTGCCAACTGGAAGCTGTACCGAGGGGCGCGCCCTGTACCTGTGGGCGAGGTCGCGGACCCTGCCGACGTGATGCGATGCTGGTGGGCGTGGGCGCGCATGGCCGACAGGGCAGCCAAGGCTCGCCTGTTACCATTCGGCTACCAGACGAAGGACATCGGCCAGGAGCCTCCTGCACCCCCTGCAGCCTCACGCCTGGCTCGTAACATCCTTCTCGCTGTGGCAGCGGCGAACCGCTGGGGCCTGATGAAGGGTGGCTTGACGAGTGCGCTCCTCCAGGCGAACGACCTCAAGCAGGACCTGTTCGTCGAGGCGGACGACGCCCTCTCCCTCGCCTTTGGAGTGGTGCCTGGCGAAGAACGACGAGTCTGGAAACCAGGTTGCGGCATTGGTGAGGCCCCTCGACAGTTGTGGCAGACCGCGAAGACAGATTTCGCGAAGCTGGGACTTCAAGCTTACCGCCCGGAGCTGCGGCGATGGAGCCTGCGCTGGCCGGTCGCCCAGAAGCTGCTGCAGGTTGTTCCGCGCCGCGTGGATGAGTGCATTCTCCGTGGCGATCGAGGGCGCTCGGCGTGGAGGACAGCTGCGAAGGGCATCGGAGAGCCCTATACCGGGGGAGCCTTGGAGGACATGGGCACTGGGTCTGAGATCTTGGAGCCTCGCGGCGTAGCGATTGAGCCGTATTCGAAGGGCTTTTTTTTCCAGCACTGGTGGAATTATACATTGACGAGCTCAAGGGGAACGCCCCTCGCTCCCCGAAGGCCCGACCGACTGATAAGCTGTCGGGGTTTGATCAGAGCCTCCTACGTGCATGCTGTGGTGAACTGTCTTGGATGGGAGTCAGCGCGTCGCCGTGGGTGTCGGCCTTGGTTGTGGACGCGCAGAGCAAGATGGCTGATGGGGACCGCCGCCTCTTCGGGATCGGACTGGCATCGCCGAGATGGTCAGGGCCAGTCGGGCCGACGGTGTTCAGACATTCCGACGTGATCTACCTGGGTGTCCAGACGTGCGATCTGGTTTGCGTGTCTATAGTTGGTGCGACGTTGCCTGGGCGAGCCGCCCTGATGGACGTTCCCAGGTTGGCCACGCCACAGCGTCGAGCTCTGCCGAGGGGCCTTTCCAGAACGCTTGTGCCTTCACCGTGCTCGACTGGGGATTGCGCAAGCACAAAAGTTTCGCCCGTTCCAATTTTGCCGCGGATATCCAGGAGGCCAGCGACGCCGAGGGCGAACAGATGGTGGTGCGCCTCGTACTCTACGAGTTGCTGTTCGGTAAGATGGACCTTCGCGACCGTAGCGCGGCCCTTCAGCAGGTACCGGCGGCCATGATTACGGACTGCAAGGTTTTGTGCGACGGAGTGGTGAAGTCTGAGTCGGCCGGTCTTGGGCTGGACGAGAGGCGGACAGCCATCGAAGCACTCGCATTGCGACGGGCCCTTGGGGAGGGTGGCACCATGGTGCGCTGGCTACACAGCCATGCCCAGCTGGCAGGCGGGATGACCAAGGCCAGTCAGCAGGCTTTCAACGTGCTCCACGCCTTCCTTAAGAGCCAGCGCTGGAAGATAGTGCGCGACGAAAGGTTCCTCCTGGCCCGCAAGCGCAATGTTCTGGGCAAGGGTATCGTCGAGGAGACATCCGATGGAGATTGCGAGCAGGCCGAGAACATCTTGGAGAGCCAGCGTCGTGCGCCAACTTCCGCAGCGCCCGGAGACGCCGTGAGGCCTGCTACCAGTATCCGTGCTGCGCCATGTTTCCCCCATGTCTAATTGTGGAGATCAGGGATGCTGGATATTGGCGCAGCACTCTTCCCGTCAGACAGCCACTTGGGCTCGCGAGGACGGGCGGGCGGGTTTCTCGTCAGTAGACAGCCTGCGAGACAGGCTGATCGCGCTGGGGCGGGCAGCGCGGACCGTGTACAAGAGACCAACAGAGGTGCTCTCAACGTGTGTGCTTATTCAGTTGACTACGTCAGCTCCGACGTCTACAAGTAGACAAGGACAGGGTTCCAAGAGCCCCATGTGGCTTCAGAATATTGGAGCCCTCTTGGGCCGTCTTCGGTCCCTTTTGAAGGCGTCTTGGGCAGTCTTGGGGTGGCAATGGGAGCTGCTTGCGCCGTCTTGGAGCGTCGGAGCGCCGAACGTGCGAGAGAGCCAAACTCTTTCAAAACCCTGGTGTAAAATCGACGGTGGTGGCCTCTTGAGGCTCTGTCGGGAGGCCTCTTGGAGAGCTATTAGGGCCTCTTGGTGCCCTCTTGGGCCGTCTTGGAACCATCTTCCGGGACCTTGGAGCACTCTTGGCTTTTGCAATGCGCATGCGGCTTAGTTTGCGTCGTGAATGCAAGAATTGCGTAATTCGCGAGGGTTGGTGGCGCGAAGATTGTTCGATTCACTGAGGATTATGGCTTCGGTGGCGCAAGCATGTGAGGATTCTCAATGGTTCGTTGCTTCGGGGGCGCACAGACTGCGTGATGTAAAAAGGTTTCGTGGTTTCGGGGTCGCGCGCGCTGCGTAATTTATTCGGGATTGTGGTTTCGGGGGCGAGAATATCATGTATTCTTGCGTGTCCCACGCCCCCCGCGGGGATTCAGGCAGGGCGTTCGGGGCGTTTGGAGCGCGGTGAGCTGTCGGTTTGCCCCCCCCCCCCCCCCCCCCGCGGACATCAACAATTTGCCATGGGAAGCCATTGGAGACCGAAGGGGCCAGCAACCTAACCCTGCGGCCTTTGCGGCGAGTTCCTCACTGACGAAACTTTTTTTGAGAACCCTGGACACGGAAACCTGGGCGAATTGCGGACTAAGGGCCCCCCACTTCCCGCTTTCACTCAGCGCGGTGTGCTGTCGGTTTGCCCCCCCCCCCCCCCCCTTCACGCGGACATCAACAATTTGCCATGGGAAGCAGAAGTTTGGATTGTAACATTGGAGACTTGAAGTTGCGACTGGCGCAGGGGCCAGCAACCTAACCCTGCGGCCTGGCGGCCCCCAAAGGGGGCCGGCGGATTGCGGCGAGTTCCTCACTGACGAAACTTTTTTTGAGAACCCTGGACACGGAAACCTGGCCCATATTTTTCCCCCAGCGAATTTTTATTGCGGACTTCTCTGCAAGGGCCCCCCACTCAGGCCCGCGCGCGGGCCGGCAGGGCGGGCCCGCGGGCCACCTCCCGCTTTCACTCATGCGACGCGCGCCGCCCCACGAGAAGGGCGCGCGCGCCCGTTCCTCGGCGCGCCGCCCCGCGAGACGGGCGGCGCGCGCGCCGCCCTGCGCGTTTGTTTGACCGCCCTGCTCATGTCTGGCAGCTTGCGTGATCGCGGCCCCGGTCAGGCGCGCCGCGGCGATCGCGCTGGCGGGGCGCCACGGCGCGCGCGCGCGCCTCGCATGTGTTGCTGCGATGCGCCGCCATGGCAGGCGCAGTCGCTGGTGCGTGTTGTCTGACTGCTCGTCGCGGCTGCATGCCTGGCTGTCTGTCACGGTTGCCTGTTGTATGGCTGTGTGGCTGTCGGGTCGTGGTTGCCTGGATTGGCTGCCTGTCGTGGCTGTCGCGTCGTGGCTGCCTGTCGTGGCTGTCGCGTCGTGGCTGCCTGTCGCGGCTGTCTGTCGTGGCCGCCTCGGCGCGCGCCGTGGCTGCTTGTCGTGCCTGGCTGGCTGCGGTGTCGTGGCTGTCTGTCGCGGTTGCCTGGCTGCCGCGTCGTGGCTGTCTGTCGCGGCTGCTTTGTTGGTCTGCCGTTGTGCTGGGGCTGTCCGGTTGTTGCGTCGCGGCTGGCGGGCTTCCCTGGCTGTCCAGTTGTCCCGTCATGGCTGGCTTACGTATCGTGGCCGTCTGGCTGGTCGTGCCGCGGCTGTCCGTCGGTCGTGTCGCGGGCGTCGCGGCTGTCTTGCTGTCGTGTTGTGGCGGCCAGACTTGTCGATCGCCGCCTCGCGCGCGCGCCGGTCTTTGTCTCCGCGCAGGTTCCTTCCGCGCTCTCTCCTCCACCGGGTGTAGGCGTGTGCCTCTTCGGCCACGACGAGCTCCTCTCGTCTGGTTTGCTGGCTCGAGGTGAAGACCTTTCTTGCGCCGCGGGCTCGGCCGCGCGCCTCTTCTGCTCGCGCGCGGCCTCTCGGCTTGCTTTCGCGCGAGCTCGCTCTGCGCGTTTCGGTTCGCCTCCTCGCGGGCGCTCCTCGGCCCTTCGCCCCTGGGGGCCAGGCGCGGCCTCCTCTGCCTTCGAGCGCGGGCTCTTCCTGCCCGCGGGTGCACGGGCGCCGTCTGCCCGTCGGGCCATTCGCGCCCAGTTCGGCGGCCGCAGGGCCAAGTCGGCCTTCGCCGCCGGCGCAGGCCAATCCGGATTGTTTATTGCGTCCGCATATTATGCGTCGGCCCCGCGCGGCCACGCGGGGCCAATGCAGCCCTCGCAGGCGCGCGGGCGCATGTCGGCCCCGGCGCACGACGGCTGGGGCCCAGTCGGCTTCAGCCGCAGGTGCAGCTGAACGCGGCTGGTTGCTTCGCGGGCGCACACTGTCCGTCGGCCCCGCGCGGCCACTCGGGGCCAGTGCGGCCCTCGCAGGCGCGCTGGCCTCTTCGGCCCCGGCGCGCGACGGCCGGGGCCCAGTCGGCTCCAGCCGCGGGCGCGGGTCAATGCGGATTGTCATGTCGCGGGCGCGTATCGCCCGCCGGCCTCGATCGGCCAAGCGGGGCTCGTTGGCGCGCGTCCGTCGGGCCAGCCGCGCGCATTTCGGCGTCTTTGGGGCCCAGTCTGCCCCCCGCCGCACGCGCGAGCCAGCGCGGACTGTTTGTTTTCTTGCTGGCGCCTGCTGCCCCCCAGTGGCCGTGTGGGACCAGCAGTGCGGCCCCCGCCTGTGCGCGGGCTCTTTCGGCCCATGGGCGCTTGCCGATTCTGGGCCCTGTCGTTTCCTCCAGCGTTGTTGGCCAATGCGGAATGTTGTATCTCGGGGAATGTCGGCCCGTCGGCCCGAGCGGCCAGCCATGGGCCAACTATGGGCCAATGCGCCGAACATTGCGCATCGCGGCGAGGCCTTTCCCGTTTCCTTGCCACGTCGTCGTTCCGTGCTCCGTCAGCGTTCGGCGCAGCGGCGGTTGAAGGCTGAGTTGCGCGCGGCCCCGCAACGCGCCGCTTCGCGCGGGCCGGAGTTCACCCTTATACCCCTCTCGCTTTTCCCGCGCGCATCGAGGGGGCGGGCGCGCGGGGAGGCGCATGCTTCGACTCGGTCGCCAGGATGCCGACCTGGATCCAGCGTCCGCGCGGTCATCAAGCTCACCGCGCGCAAGAAGGTCGGCGCGTCCGCGCAGCGCGAGTCGCGCGCGCGCCCGCTCGCGCGCAGGGCGATTCGGCGTGCGAGGGGCAGTCGGCGGCTGCGGTGTCGGCCGGAGGGGGCAGCGGCGCCGCCGTCCTCGCGCTTCCCCAGAAGAGAGGCAAGGTTTTCCGACGCGCAAACGCGCGCCCGCCGCCGCGAAGCGTCGCGCGTCGCGTCGCTGGCGCCCTAGCTGTCCGCGCAGACATCTGGGCCTCGCTCAGGAGCTTGAAAGTCGAAGGTTTGCCCCGCGGCCTCTCGCCCGAGCGCCGCCGCCCTGCTTGTCGCGGCGACGCGCGCGCGCCGCTGCGACCTCGATGGTGAGCTTGCCAGTGAAGCGGTCTCGCTTCGGAAACGCGGGATCGTGAAATGCTTCGTCTACGCGGTGCTGGCCAAGTGGTTGCCGCGGCACCTCGCCGGGGCGCTTCGCGACGGCGACGAAGACGAGGCGATGCTTTCTGTGGGCTTCAGAAACTCGGCAAAGGCGCAGCGGCGCGGCTTTCCCCCCGCTCGCGCGCGCAAGCGCCGCGCGTTTCTCGTCGCGTGAGGCCGCGGGAGCGAAGCCGACGCCCTGGCGCGTCCCGCCCGCGCTCAGCCAGTGGCGTCTCGCGCGGAGTCGCTGCGCGATCGGTGCCCGCGCCGCTGGCCAGCCGAGCAACGCCGCAGCCGCTGCCCGTCGCGTCGTCCGTGTAACGGCGGGCCTCGGGGATGCCCACCTCGAGCGGCGGGTGCAGTTGGCTGTCTGTGACGACGAGCAGGCCCGCGAGGACTGGGCGGAATGTTCGCGCCTTGGCGATTCGTCCTCTGAGGCGCGCGCGCTTTTTCATGTGCGCGAGCTTTCGAGGCGCGCTGGTTCCGTCGGTCGCGCGCAGGTGAAGCGCGCTGCGCAGCGCGTGGATTATGCCATCCTGGGTCGCGCCGCAGAAGCGCGCGACGCCGACGAGACCGCGGCCGGGTCGGCCCCGATAGACGCCGACACCAGAGATGGCCCCAAGGGCGCCCCCGAAGGCGGCAAAGGCGTGACCGCGAAGAGTTGGGTCCGCGGGCCCTGCAAGGGCGCCCCCAAGGGAAAGGGGCACAAGCCGCCAGCGGCCCGGTGGCGGGGCTACCGAGAGTGGAGTGACGAGGCGCGCGAGCCTTGAAGAAGGCGCGATATTCGCGCGCTCCGTCGCGCCCGCGCTCGCCTTCCGCCGATTCGCCGATCCGCCGGCAGGTCGGTTCGCGCGCCGCGTCGTCTCGCGTCGGGCCTGGGCTCGGCCCAGACGCTGATTTGCTGCTGCATTGCGAGTCGTTCGCCGTGCCCTCGCCGTTCGCTTTGCGCGCGTTCGCTTTGCGCGCGTTCGCTCAGGGCCGGGGAAGTCGAGTTGCCGCGCGCCCTCGGCTCGCGACGTCTGCGAGTTTTGTCTTCTCGTGATGGTCGGGCGTTTGTCGCCGCCGCCTGCGCCGCCGTCGGGCCGCGTGCCTGCGTCGCCATCGTCGGCTTGGGCAAGAGGGGCGCCCTTGCCGTGTCCACTGGCCCCTCTTGCGCGGCGCCGCCCGCGGTCGCGTTGTGCGGTCTCGGCGCAGGTGCGCACGCCTTTCGCGTTCCGCGCCGAGGTCTCGTTCGCGCATTTTCGCAGGCTGAAGTTAGCGGGGCCGATCGCGCACCCCGTTGGCGCCGCGCGGGCGACGGGGGAAACTTGCAGTTGGTCGATGACGCACGCAACGGGCATGTCGATTTCGAACCCGCAGTTGATGTCAGCGGCGACGTCTGGGCCGTTGTCGATTGGATGAACGCGCGGCGTTCCTCCCAACTCACTGCCGAAAGAGATTGCATCGCGCGGCGAGCGCCGCGGCGCAGGCCACCCGCGAACGCGTCTCGTTTTTCAAGGCTGCCATCGGCTCGGCTTCCCAGGGGCTGCCTGCCATGCCGATGCGTCGTCGTTGTCCTTACCTTGTCTTCCGCGTGCATGACGTGGCCCGCGTGGCAGAACATCTGGCCGCGCCCCTCGGCGCCGTCGCGTCTGCGCGCGTGCGGGGCAGAGTCGGCGCGCTCATCTCGCGCCTCGCGCGCCGCCTCTCTGTTCATCCCGTTGCTTATGTCGTCGACGGCCTCTTCGGCGCCGAGCGAGCGGCCTTCGTCGAGCGCGCGCTCCCGTGCGTTGTGCGTCTCGCGCGTGGCATTCCCGGGCGTTCTGCCGTTGCTTGGAATGAGGTCGCCGCGCGCGTGCCGCTCATAGTCCTTGGCCTTCAGGTTCGCGCGGACTGCGATGGCTTCTCGCGCGCGCCGTCGCCCGACAAAGTTCAGGCGCGGCGCGGTCGCATCGGCGACGCGCTTTCCGCGGGCGAGCTGAGGCCAGGGTGCGCGTCGAAATTGGCGGTCGCCCTGACGCGGGCCTGCTCGGGCATGCCCCATCGCATCGGGCGCGCACTCTTCTGGCCCTTGTCTGCCCGCTCGGAAAAGGGCGGCGCGCCTTCGACGCATCCGCTGCGAGTCGCGCTTCAATGGTGGGCTGGCGGGCCGAGGTCTTATTTCTGGAGCTCTGCGACGCCCGCGCTTGGGCGCAGGGCCAGCGCAGGTCGGCCCAGTTTTCTGCGGGCACGCGAAGCTCGCCGCCGCGCGCCGCGGCAGCGCTCTCCCTCGACGAGCAGGCCCTGCACCCCGACTGGGGCCCGCCCGAGCGCGTGCCGCGCAATTTTTAAGCAGAGGGGCGACGCGTGCATTTTGTCATGTGAGCTGCTGGCCATCGCGTTTGGTTTGTCCATGTGCAGCGATGCGCTCGAAGGCGGGCGCGCGCGGCTCTGGTCGGGCAGCGTGGGGGCCGGGGCTGCCGCGCGGGAAGGTATTTCGAAAGAGTGGGCATATACGTGTCTCGTTAGCTGTGGCTGCAAGCAGCGCGCATGCGCGTCGCGCTCCGCGTGGCTCGCGCGCCCTCGGCGCTGGAGGCGTCTGATTTGCCATCGCGAGAACAGCGCTGGATTCTCCTTGCGATCAGCGCCACCTATGTTCAGCCCGCCTGGGTGATTTGTCATGGGGGCCTGCCGCCTGGGCGTCTGTCGGCGGTGCGCGCTCTTTTGCGTCTCGCGCAAGCATGCTTCAGCTGGCAGGTCGGCTCGCGCGTCGATTGCCGTCGAATCATCTTGTTCGCGATACGCACGGTTGCATCGCGCGCGCTGCCATGGTCGGCGGCGGCGCGACTGCCCGGTCTGCCGGCAGGTCGGCTCGCGCGCCGCTTGCCGTCAATATCGCTTCGTGCTTTGCGGCGCGGCTCCCAGACCGGGCTCCGCGCGGTTGCATCGCGCGCGCGCCGCCATGTTCAGCGACGGTGAGTCTGCTCGGCGCGCGTCGCGCTCGCGCGGCAGCGGCGGGGCGCGCCGAAACCTCGAGCGCTTCCTGGGCTGGGACCGGAGGCTCGTGGGGGCGCGGCGCCGCGTGGTTCGAGGCAGTAGCGGCGCCGTTCATTGCCGAGAGCGCTCCGCGCCCATCCGAATTTGCCAATGCCGCTTCAGAGATGTCAGGCTCCAGGGAGCCAGGTTGGACGGCGGCAAGAAGCGCTGCATGCGCGGGGCCATTGGGCTTGCGACGCGCGAGCAGGCTTTCGCATTCCGCGCCTAATCCACGCAGTCGCGAGCCCTCACGCGCGCCGGGGGAAGCTCGCAAGTTGCGGCTCGCAGCGGCCCGGCGTCGCGAGGGGCGCGCGCTCCGCGAGCGTCGCCGCCGCGCGTCGCACCAGCGTGCATCGGCTAGGGGCGCTTGCATCTTTGACGCCCCCCGCGTTGGCGCAGTCTGGCCCCGCCAGGCTGCGCGGCGCGCTGGGTGCCGCGCCCCGCGTCGCAGGGCTGCGGGCACCTGCGGGTGCGGGGGTTTGCGGCGCAGCTGGAATCCGGGGTAGGCGCGCCAATTCGGCCGAGAGCAATAGCAGCCGCACCCAAGTGCGGCCGCGCGCGCGGGCGCACATTCCGCGCCCGTACGCGCCCGCGCCAGGCCCGCGCGCGGGCGGCCAAGACAGGCCCGCGGGCCGCCTCCCGTTTTCGCGCATCCGACGCGCGTCGCCCCGCGAGAAGGGCGCGCGCGCGCGCGCGCTCATTTCTCGGCGCGCCGCCCCGCGCGTTTGACTGCCCTTTTCATGTCTGGCGGCTTGCGCGACCGCGGCCCCGTGCAGGCGCGCCGCGGGAATCGCGCTGGCGGTGCAGATCGCTGTGCAGCTCAGCGCGCGCGCGTCGTAGGTCTCGCTGGCGTTTGCCGCCATGTCAGGCGCATTTGCTTTTGCCCCGCCCTCCCGCCCTCGGTGTGATTGCATCCCTGGCGCCCCGCGCGTCGGCGCGGTCTGTCCCCGCCAGGCTGCGCGGCGCGCTGGGTGCTGCCGCCTTGTCAGAGGGCTGCGGGCACTTGCGGTTGCGGGAGGTTTGTGGCGCAGCTGGATTTTGCGCAGGACCCCTACCCAGGATTGGCCAATCCATCTTTGGTTCGGAAAACTTAATATGATATTTTGAGCATGGAATCCTTCGTAAGGATTCCGTAATATCGATTACCTGGGCTCGAGAAGATTTAGCACGCTACGGGTATGACTTAACATTTAGTAATGTTTCGTTATGCAGGAGCCCTTCGTACAGAGTCTTTCTTGCGGATCTGGGAGGAACGTCTTTTCTTGTAAAAGACTCCCGCCTTTCCTCGCTCGCTCACTTTAGCAAGCGATCCAACGAGCAAGAGGATCCCCTTCTGCCCCTGCCCGCTCGCTCGCTTGAGGAAGCGAGCGAGCGAAGGGCCGACTCGCTCGCTCGCTCGCTCCCCCCATGCTGGCTCGCCCCTCCGCTCGCTCGCAAGCTTGCTCGCTCGCTGCCCCCTCTACCCCCCCCACACACATCCCTACCCCCATGTTCTTTCGCGCTCTCGCTCGGTCGCTCGCGCCCCCCCCATCCCATGCTCGCTCGTCTCCTCGATCGCCCGCTCGCTCGCTCGCTGGCTCGACAGAGTGAGCGAGCGAGAGGCCGACTCGTTCGCTCGCTCGCTCGCTGGCCCCCCCCCAAAGCTCGCTCGCCTTCTCGCTCGCTCGCTCGGCCGATTGAAAGAGCGAGCGAAAGGTTGACTGGCTGGTTCGCTCGCTTGCTCGTTCGTTCGCTCGCTCGCCCCCCTCCCCCCCGCACGCGCTCGCCCTCTGGCTCGCTCGTTCGCTCGCCTCCCCCCTTCCCCCATGCTCGCTCGCCTTCTGGGTCGCTTGTTCGAGCGAGCGAGCGCCTTGTCGTAGCTACCCACATGGGCAAGGGAGGGGGGACACTCGCCTGGTCGAGCGGGGGCGGGGACAACGAGGGGAGCTGGCTGACCCCACCCCGCACGCAGGAGAGACCTCGCGGAGGCGCGCGCTCCGCGCGTCCGCGCCGCGCCGCGCGGCCGCGCCGTGCACTCCCCTCGCCGTGCCCCCCCGCCCCCCCCCCCCCCGTGGCGGCCGAGCGGGGAGGGGAAGGAGGCCCAGGAGGAGGAGGAGGAAGAGGAGGCAGAGAAGGGGGGCGAGGACGAGGAACAAGAGGAGGAGGAGGAGGCGGAGGTGGTGGATGAGGAGGCGGAGGAGGTCGAAGAGGATGACAATGACGAGGAGTAGGAGGAGGAGGAGGTCGATGAGAAGGAGGAGGAAGAGGAGGAGGAGGAGGTGGAGGATGTGAAGGAAGAGGGGGAGGTCGATGAGGAGGATGAGGAGCAGGAGGAGGAGGAGGAGAAGGAGGAGGAGGAGGTGGAGGATGTGGAGGAGGAGGAGGAGGAAGAGGAGGAGGAGGAGGGGAGGAGGGGACGAGGAAGGACAACATAGGAAGGCGGAAGAAGGAAGGAGTAAGGAGGAAGGAGGAATAGGAGGAGGATGAAGAGGAAGAGGAAGGGGAAGAGGAGGAGGAGGAGGAGGAGGAGCAGGAGAGGAAGAGGAGGAAGGAAGAAGGAGGACGGTGGAAGGAGGAAGGAGGGTGGAGGAGGAGGAGGAGGAGAAGGAGGAGGTGGAGAAGGACGAGGAGGAGGAGGAATAGGACGACTGTAAAGCCACAGCGCATCATTGTCCCTCTTCGCAGGTCTCTTGAAGAAGCTATTTCCGTTGAGGGAGGTAGCCCTTAGACGACAATTGTATGACAATTCACTCAAAACACCATTCTTGGGACGCCAGCGCCGTGGATCAAGGTGATCGTGCGCCCTGAGTTTCCTAATCCGCTCCAGAAAACTATGCTGGTGAATTCAACCATACGATGAGTTGGAACTGTTGTAAAGTTGTATGACTATTGTGCGTAACGCCAAGGCGAGCGCTACGTGTTGACAAGGAGCGGCTATCCATCCTTAAACCGGCTGCATTGTTTTAAGGCAATGGCGCGCGGTGCTCAAGCGAGAACCACATATTGACAATTGCCCGCCCATCATCCGTGAATTTGTTGCAAACCTTCAAAGCGAATGCGTGCGGCGTTAAGGCGATCGCCACATGTTGATGACCCCCCGCCCTCCATCCGCGAAGATGTTGCACACGTTCCACACGAATCTGCGTGGCGTTGAGGCGAGTGCCATATTTTGAAAACGGCCCGACCTCCATCCGCGAACCTGGTGTCAAACTGTTCGGACGCATGTGCGCAGCGCTAAAACGAGAACCACAGTTTGAAAACGGTCCGCCCTACATCCGTGAAGATGTTGTATGGGTTCAAGCTTCAGGGTCACAAGTGGTGAGGAAGTCTCACGCGAAACGCCTGGCCCGCCCTACCGACACGCTCGAAGGTGCGGCAGGGAGCCATTTACAAGGATGGTAGCCAGTGTGGACCCCAGTTAGTATGTTTCTATACATGTAGGTTGTGCAATTTAAGTGGTGCAACGTGTGTGGTGCAATGCATTTTGACTGTCTTGAAGCTGTCCTCTCCACTGCTCGCGCAAGCAGCCCAAACTTGGTCGCAAGACCTCTGAAGACCGTGACGGTAGGTACCAAATGGCACTTGGCAACAACACCGACGCCGACAGCGACAACGACAACGACGACGACGACGCCGCCGCCGCCGACGACAGCGACGACACCGACCACGACTCCGACGACTTCGACGACGACGACGACGACAGCAACGACGATGACGACGACGACACCGACGACGCCGACGACGACGCGGACGACGACGACGCCGACGCGGACGACGACGACGCCGACGACGACGATGACGCCGACGACGACGACGAAGACGACGACGACGTAGCCAACGAAGACGACGACGACGACGAGGGAGGAGAGACGACGACGACGGCGACAACGACGACAACGACGAGGGAGGAGGGAGGATGGCGACGAGGCGAACGACGAAGACGGAGGGAGGACGGCGACGCCGACGACGACGACGACGACGAGGGAGGAGGGAAGCCGACGATGACGACGACGACGACGACGACGAGGCGAGGAAATATGAGGAAGGACGACGAGACGCCGACGACGGACGACGACGAGACGCCGACGACGGACGAAGACGACGACGAGGGAGGAGGAAGGGCGACCACGGCGACAACGACGACGGCAACGACGACGACGCCAAAGAGGACGACGACGACGACGAGGAAAGACAGAGGACGACGACGGGGACGGCGACGACGACGACGACGACGAGGGAGGAGGGGGGAAGGCGACGACGACGGCGACGACGCAAGAGCGCGCGCGCACGCTTTTGTTGAAAATCCGTGTTGCGAAACCATATGTTTTTGTATGTTTTGTGGGAGCTCGATTTTGAAACCCTTCCGAATCCGAGGGTTTTTGAATGATTTCGGCATGCGCGCGCGACGACGCGCGCGTGCGCATTTTGTCTTGGCTTCTGCAAGGGATTTTTGACCACTTATGATTTCTGATGCACGAGTGTGCGCGCAGAGTATTCTTTGCAGAGGGTGGCGGGGGGGGCGATACCGGTTTGGCTGGGATAGTATGAGTTCACAGTTAGGATGGACGATGGGGCAGAACCATATGTACATTGCGATGCGAACAGGTGAATGTTTAAACCCGGGGGGAGGGTGGTAGAACCTATTTTTTGTTAGAAAGGAGAATATATCAATATAAGTGGTGCAATTTTTGTGGTGCAATTCATTTCTGTTCGCAGTAAGTTGTCCACTCCATTGCTCGCGCAAACATCCCACCAACCCACCCGCAATTTGGCTTGCAAAATCTCTGAAGACCGTGACGGTGGGTACCAAATGGCACTTCGCAACGATAGCGACGCCGACGACGACAGCGACAACGACGACGACGACGCCGCCGACAACAACTACGACGACACCGACGACGTCTCCAACGACTTCGACGACGCCGACAACGACGACGACGACGACACCAACGATGGCGACGACGACGCCGACGACGACGACGACGACGATGACAACGACGACGACGATGACGACGCCGACGACGACGACAACGACGACACCGACGACGACGACGACGACGACGACGACGACGTCAACGACGCCGACGACGACGACGACGGCGGCGACGACGACGACGACGACGACGACGGCGACGTCGACGACGAGGAAGACGACGACGACGCCGACGACGACGACGAAAACGACGACGACGTCGCCAACGAAGACGACGACGAGGGAGGAGGGAGGACGACGACGGCGACAACGACGACAACGACGACAACGACGGGGATTTTTTGGATTTCCTGCTCGTTGAGGCAACTAGCCTGTCGAGTTACGGTGGCGCTGCGGCTAGCGATGCAACTGAAATAGTGAGATCGCACGGGCACCTAAGGATTGCAGTATACAGTACCAGTACACCAAACCCACCTCTCCTTACGACCGACACGACGAGCACCTCCCACTAGAAAGGCGCGGCACGGGCTCGGGCTGTCGAGGCTGAGCCATCATCATCAGGCCAGCGAGCGCCGCTGAAACGTCATCGATCTCCCTCTATCCCAAACCGATCCCAGCCCATCCACGCAAAATCCCCCACCCTTCAACTGGGCAACTGGACGGCAAACGCGAAAAGCTGCGACAGTGGCTTGCTGTGCCCGTCCAGGGCATTCGGGCGGAGGGGCGGAGGGAGGGAGGGGGAAGTAAGTACGCACAATAAGAGCGAAGCCAAGCGGGAAGGAGGAAGGCTGGGACGCAGACCACATTCCCTACTCGAGGTTGCCAGCAAATGGCAACGACTCAGCTTGGCATCTATGAGGCATGGCGGTACCGCAGTGGGAACACCATGCGGAAACTCTATGCCGAGACAGGTGGCCGTCAAAGCGGCCGCCGGCCGAGGAGGAAGATCCATCGCACGGCACTCGCAGGAGGAATCTTCGCACCTACGCACGGCACTCCCTTCCCGATCCATCCTGAACCCCACCCTCAACAATACGCAGCTTGGCCGGCAAACGCTAAAGGGGCTTGCTGCAACGGCCTGGGCATTGTGGAGTAGGGGCGGGAGGAGGAGGAGGAATAATGATGCAGAGGAGGAGAGGGTAAGGCTGGGACGACGACCTCGGCCCTGAGCCCTCGGAAAAAGACACGGCGTGGGAGCGAAGCTGCAGACACTCGATCGCCGCTCGGCCCTCCACTCACGCCTCACTCGGTCGCCAGCCCTCCTCTGCGAGACAAGCGGTGAAACCGGAGTCGAGCAATGCTCGCAAGAGTGCAAGGGCCGTGCAGAGAACGTGTGCATCCCACCGACAGCCACTCCTCACAACCCAAAGCATCAAGCAGCTGGGCTGGCATCTGGGATCGCTCAAGAACGACCGCCGTTCCGCCGGCTCTCGGCCGCTCGGGACGGGAATGGGTGGAGGGGGGAGGATGATGAGGAAGACGAGGAGTGGGTAAGGCTGGGACGCAGACCTGGACCCTAATCCCTCTTCTCTCTCGCTCGCCGGCCCTCCTCTGCGAGAACACACCGGCTCTGTAATCGAGCAGTGCTCGCGAGAGTGCACGGGCCGCGCCGAGAAATGCCTCCATCCCGATCCTCTCCTCCTCTGACAAACCTTCTTCACCTCACAAACATAAACAGCATGTGTGTATTACATGTCATGAAGCTCGGCAAGGAAAATGAAGCCGCGTGGAGGCACCACAACGGAAGCTACCACGCGGAATCAGTGCAAGCTGAGGCATCTTCGCACCCTCGCAGCGCACATAGAGATACACAGCAGCACGATTATCTATACGCCATGCCTGCCTCAGTCCCGCCTGCCTGGGCTCTCGCAGGAGCCGGCTCTCCCAGTAGGCGGCGGCGGCTCTCCCAGTAGGCGGTCTCGGTAGGCGTCACAGCATCGGCTCTCCCTGGAGGCGGCGGCGCAGGACACGCGGCCTCTGGTCGAGGCACGGTTGCCGGCAGCAGCGGTGGCCCGATGGGGGCTGCAAACCTCGCCGGTGCGATCCGTTGCCACATCGGCTCGCGGGCATCGGCGGCAGCACTCCTGTGTGGCACCGGGGCCGCCCCGGCCGCAGCAGCGGCCCGAGCCTACACAGCGGCGGCGCCGGGGGGGCCTCCAGGGTCCAGCGCGGCCCGCCGCCCGACGGCCTCATCCACCAGGCGCCGCAGCTCGCACGCCCTCCACTGGAAGTCCTGCACCTGCGGGGAGTGTGGGGCCGCCTTCTCCCTCCAGTGCAGCACGGCCTCGACCCTGGACAGCTGCTGCTTAAGGAGGCGGACCGCGCCGTCCGCCGCCTGGATGTCCGTGGTAGGCTGCACGCGCTGCACCCTCTGCATCGCCGTAGGCGGAGCAGCCGTGGGCGGAGCAGCCTCAGGAGGAACAGCCTCTGAGGCAGTATCGGCTCGCAGAGTCTCGGCTTGCGGCACCCGCGGCAGCCTCTCCATCGCCGACGGCCGAGGCAGAGCAGCCGCAGGCGGTGCAGCCTCAGGGGCACCAGCGACCATTTGGCTCTCAGCAAGCTGCACAAGGGCAGCAGCAGCCGCGGCGCGGGCCTCGCCCACGCGGTCGGCCGCGTGCTGCGGCGGCCGGCTCATCCCGAATGCCGGAGGAACAGCCTCTGTGGCATCGGGCGTCGTCGCTGCATCCGCGGCGGCCTCGGCGACCACCTCGTCGACGCGCGGCTGACCCTCACCGGCACCGCGCGCAGCGGCGGCGCGGCGTCTGGGCCACGCGTTCCGGCATGCCGTCGCCTGGCACCTGGCAGTCAAGGACACGACAGCGGCGGTGGCCTGTGCCTCAGCCGTCACCTGCTGCACGATCTCGTCCTCCTCGGTGGCGAGCCGCACGCGCGAGCCCGATCGCGGACGCGGCTCGGCCTCGGGCTGGCAGCGGCGGCGACGGCGCGAGGCCGACCGCAGGCGGCCATCGCCCTGCTGGCCCGCGCCCGCATGGCGAGGCTCTCCAGGTGGCGGCGGCGGTAGCACACGAGGCTGATGCAGCAAACGCGCCGGACTCGGTGATGTAGGTGGAAGGCACACGAGCACGAGCTTGCAAGCCGCCAATGGCTCAGCAAGAGCATCACGAGCACGATCACGAGCACGGGCCTCGCCCGCAGCCGCAGCCTCCAGCTCCGGCGCAGCAGCGCGACCAGCACGATGAGGCTCGCGATCGGCATGAGCAGCGACGCGAGCGAGACTGGCCACGTCGCTCATGAGCGGCCAGCGACCAGTCCGGGCAGCGAAGCCGAGCCTGCGTACAGCGGCGCGCAGGCCCGGTCTCGGCTTGTCGCCATGGCGCCAGCCGGAAGACTCTCGGTGCGCGTGGCTAGCCCTCCACTCGCCTGGGCACGGCGAGGCGAGGCGGCCGGCACGCATGGCTGCCCGCCCCGCGCGAGGTGCGCTGCTCCTGGAGCAGTCCCAAACACCTCGGACTGGGGCGGCAGCTCAACGACGAGGGAGGAGGGAGGACGGCGACGACGCGAGCGACGAAGAAGGAGGAAGGACGGCGACGCCGACGACGACAACGACGAGGGAGGAGGGAAGACGACGACGACGACGACAACGACGACGACGACGACGACGGCGACGAAATAGGAGGGACGACGACGAGACGCCGACGACTGACGACGACGACGACGACGAGGGAGGAGGAGGACAGACGACCACGGCGACAACCACGACGGAAACGACCACGCGCCAAAGAGGACGACGTAGGCGACGACGACGACGCGGGAGGAGGGAGGACGGCGACGACGACGACGACGACGCAAGAGCGCGCGCGCACGGTTTTGTTGAAAATCCGTGTTGCGAAACCTTCTGGTGTTGTAGGTTTTTTAGATACACGATTTTTGAAATCCTTCCGAAACCGATGGGTTTTGAAGGATTTCGGCATACGCGCGCGACGACGCGCGCGTCTGCACTTCGTGCCATTTTTTGCGCAGGATTCTCGCGACGACACACGCGCAAGGGCGTTCGACAGATTTCGACATCGTTCGACACGCGCGCGAAGCCCGTTTGGCAGCATTTTGTGAAAGTCTTGAAAAACCGATGGTTTTCTTAAGATTTCGCAAGAGCTCGCGCGTAAGCTTTGTCAGCAAATCAGTGTTGCGAAACCATGTGTTTTTGTAGATTTTGGGAACTCGATTGCGAAATCCTTTCGACACCGAAGGTTTTTGAAGGATTTCGGCATGCGCGCGCGACGACGCGCGTGCGTGCACTTCGTCCCTCGTTTTGCGAGGGATTCGTGAAACAGTCTTATGTTATAACAAAACATGTCCCCGCGTATCGTTGTTTATAAGGGAACCTCAGGGGCCGATGCCGGCCCCCCCGGGGATAGTGCAAATTCATATTTAGGATGGACATGTGGTCAGAATCATAGATGATTTACATACCCGAAAGAGGAGCTGATAACGCCGGGGGGGGGTAGAGTTTATTTATTTTTTTGGAAAGGGGAATTGGCTACCCTCAACCGCGCTTGACCACCTCCACTGCTCGCGCAAACATCCCACCCACCCACCCGCAACTTGGTTTGCAAACTCTCTTAAGACCGTGACGGTGGGTACCAAATTGCATTTGGCAACGACAGCGACGCCGCCGACGACAGCGACAATGACGACGACGCCGCCGACAACGATTACGACGACACCGACGACGTCTCCAACGACTTCGGCGACGCCGAGAACGACGACGACGACGACGACACCGACGACGACGACGACGCCGACGCCGACGACGACGACGATGACACCGACGACGACGACGACGCCGACGACGACGACGACGACACCGACGACGACGACGACGTCAACGACGCCGACGACGACAACGACTACGACGACACCGACGACGTCTCCAACGATTTCGACGACGCCGACAACGACGACGACGACGACACCGACGACGACGACGCCGACGACGACGACGACGCCGACGACGACGACGACGCCGACGACGACAACGACGACGCCGACGACGACGACGACGACGTCAACGACGCCGACGACAACGACGACGACGGCGACGACGACGACGCCGACGTCGACGACGACGACGACGCCGACGCCGACGACGACGACGAAGACGACGACGACGTCGCCAACGAAGACGACGACGAGGGAGGAGGGAGGACGACGAAGGCGACAACGACGACAGCGACGAGGGAGGAGGGAGGACGGCGACGACGCGAATGACGAAGAAGGAGGAAGGACGGCGACGCCGACGACGACAACGACGAGGAAGGAGGGAAGACGACGACGACGACAACGACGACGACGACGACGATGGCGACAAAATAGGAGGGACGACGACGAGACGCCGACGATGGACGACGACGACGACGACGAGGGAGGAGGAGGAAGGACGACCACGGCGACAACGACGACGGAAACGACCACGACGCCAAAGAGGAGGACGACGACGAACACGAGGAAAGACAGAGGACAACGTAGGCGACGACGACGACGACGACGACGCGGGAGGAGGGAGGACGGCGACGACGACGACGACGACGCAAGAGCGCGCGCGCACGCTTTTGTTGAACATCTGCGTTGCGAAACCTGGTGTTTTTGTAGGTTTTTTTGGACACACGATTTTGAAATCCTTCCGGAAACGATGGGTTTTGAAGTATTTCGGCATACGCGCGCGACGACGCGCGCGTCTGCACTTCGTGCCGTTTTTTGCAGGAGATTCTCGCGACGGCACACGCGCAAGGGCGTCCGACAGATTTCGACATGCGCGCGAAGCCCGTTTGGTAGCACTTTGTGAAAGTCTTGAAAAACCGATGGTTGTCTTAAGATTTCGCAAGAGTTCGCGCGTAAACTTTGTTAGCAAATCTGTGTTGCGAAACCTTTTGTTTTTGTATGTTAACGCAGGGGGGGGGTAGAGCGTTGTTTTATAGATATGTATATATATAAAGAAAGGAGAATTCACTTTGACTGTCTTGACGCTGTCTTTCTCCACTGCTCGTGCAAGCATCCCACACTCCACCCGCAACTTGGTCGCAAGACCACTTAAGACCGTGACAGTAGGTACCACATGGCACTTGGTAACGACACTGACGCCGACGACGACAGCGACAACGAAGACGACGACGCCGACGACGACTACGACGACACCGACGACGACTCCGACAATTTCGGCGGCGACGACACCGACGACGACGACGACGACACCGACTGCGCCGACGACGACGACGACGCCGACGCCGTCGACGACGACGACGACGATGACGATGCCGACGACGGCTTTGACGACGGCGACGACGACGCCGATGACGACGACGACGATGATGAAGACGACGTCGACGACGACGTCGCCAACGAAATCGCCGACGACGAGGGGGGAGGGAGGACGACGACGGCGACAACGACGACAACGACGAGGGAGGAGGGAGGACGGTGACGACGCGAACGACGAAGAAGGAGGGAGGATGTCGACGCCGACGACAACGACGAGAGTGGAGGGAAGACAACGACGACGACGACGGCGACGCAATAGGAGGGACGACGACAAGACGCCGACGTCGGACGACGACGACGACGAGGGAGGAGGAAGGACGACCACGGCGACAACGACGACGGAAGCGACGACGACGCCAAAGAGAACGACGACGACGACGACGAACACGAGGAAAGACAGAGGACGACGGCGACGTCGACGACGACGACGCGGGAGGAGGGAGGACAGCGACGACGACGACGCAACAGCGCGCGCACGCGTTTATTGAACATCAGTGTTGCGAAACTTCGTGTTTTTATATGTTTTTTTGAACACTCGTTTTTGAAGTTTTCCGAAACCGGAGGTTTTTGAATGATGGCGGCATGCGCGCGCGATGACGTGCGCGCGCGCACTTCGTTACATCTGTTGCAGAGAATTCTCGCAACGGCACGCGCGCAAGGGCGTTCGAACGATTTTGGCATGCGCGCGCGAAGCCCGTTTGGTAGCACTTGCTGCAAATAGTGGGAACGCATGGTTTTCTGAAGAATTCGCAAGAGCGCGCGCGCAAGCTTTTTGGGAAACTCCGCGCTGCGAAACCTTATGTTTTTGTATCTTTTTGGAACACTCCATTTTGAAACCTTTCCGAAAACAACGGTTTTTGAATGGATTCGGCATACGCGCGCGACGACGCGCGCGTGAGCACTTCGTCTAATCTGTTGCAAGGGATTTTGGGGAACTTCTGATTTTTGATAGACGAGTGCGCGCGCATAGTATGTGTTGCAGAGGATGGCGGGGGGGGCGATACTGGCCCCCCCCTCGGATAGTGAAACTCATGTTTGAGAGGAACGATGGGGCAGAACCCAATGTAAATTGCAATGCGAAAGGGGAATCGTTGAGTCCGGGTGGGGTGGGGTGGTAGAACATTTCTTGAGAGCAGAATCGTTGTAGTGAAATGTATGTTGTGCAAGTAGTTCCTGTTCGCAGTGAGTTGCCCACTCCACTGCTCGCGCAAACATCCCACCCGCCCACGTGCAACTTGGTTTGCAAAACCCATGCGGCTGCGATTGCCATGAGGTCTTGTTGTTGGCTGGTGCATATCTGCGGCCGCGCTGGCCCGCGCATGCTCGCGCGCGCAGCGGCCAGCTAGTCCGGCGCAACCGACGCGAGCGCGGTGGCGCTGACCGCTCGGCACATCCCAGCGGGCACTTCTGTGCGAGTCGGCGACTTGGGCGGGCGCGGTATCATGGCCATGTCGACAACGGCAGACGCGAAGATGATAGTAAGGATGCTGGTGGCGATGCTGACAGCGACGATGGGGCAGCCAGTGCTGGGCAGACGCGCGAGATTCGGCCGCATGGTATTCTTTAACCCGAATCATGCCCCCCCCTCCCCAGACGCGCGCAAAGGCGTTCGAACGATTTCGACATGCGCGCGCGCGAAGCCCGTTTGGTTGCATTGTCTCAACATGTGCAAGCCCTTTTTCGTTTTCTGAAGAATTCGCAAAAGCAGCCGTGTTGCGACAAACTATGTTTTTACATGTTTTTGGGCGCTCGATTTTGAAAGCCTCCCGGAACCAATGATTTGTGAAAGATTGCGGCGTGCGCGCGCGACGACGCGCGCGTGTGCACTTCGTGCAATTTGTTGCAAGGGGTTATTGAAAACTTATGAGTTTTGATAAACGAGTGTGCGCGCATTTTTTTGGCACAGGATGGCGGGTGGGGGGCGGTGCCGGTTTGGTTGGGATAATTTGAATTCGCAGATCGGATGGACATTGGGGTTTAGTCATGCGCGAAATGGGGGTCTTTAGCTCCAGAGGGGGAGGGTGGTAGAATTCGTTTTTCTTGGGAAAGAACGAACGGATACTACATTTGGTGCGCTCTATGCGGTTGAATGTTTGTTGTTCGAGCTTCGTTGCGCAGCGCCGCGGCGCAATCTATGCGCTGCAATCTTTGTGGTGCAATCCACGCGGTGTGACTAGAACCCGTATAGTACCCTCATATATACTCCTTATCCTCACATCTCCTGCGCCTGGCCGTTTGGGCTCAGGTATAGGAATAGATCGATCAGACCTTTGATCGTGCAGGAGGAAAAGATATCCATCTCTCCCTTCTTTCCTCTACCAATGGATCAGGGGTTCTGCGCCTTTGTACTCCAACCCCACACACAGGTCATCAGCCATTTAAAGCTCACAGTTCATCGAACCCCACGTCGCGATCTCGCCCGCGGCCTTGATGGAACCCAAGCGGCGCATGCGCCGTAAGGGGTCCATCGGGGCCTCGCGTCCGAGCTCTCCGACGGCGCGACGGCTCGGCGATGAGTTGGAGAGCCTTAATGTGGACCGTGCAGGTGCCCCAGGTACCCCCCCCCCCCCCCCCAGCTCCGACGGACCCGAGGCGCGGCTAGCTGCCGAACTTCACCGCCGCGCCGCTCGCGGGGGGACAGGAGAAGGGGTAGGAGCAGGCAGTAGAGAATTTCACACGCCTACCTTCGATCCTCCATCTCCTCCTCCGTCGGGGGCAATCCCAACTGCGTCGGGCGCAAGCCCCGCTGGTCCTGATACTCCAGGGCGCTTTCGCGCTAACCGCCGATGGACCACAGGTGCTGGCACGACTAGCCCTGCGGCCGTTCCTGCAGCGGAGCGCGTAGCCACCTTCGAGGAACTCAGTGGACCAGTGGCGGCACAGCCGCAGACGCAGCACCCCAAAGTATCATCTCATGAGACACCACACACACGGCCCTAGCCGCAGCTCGTCCTTGCGTAACCGTCGCGGGGCCACGGGCCTATACGACGAGAGGAGGTCGAGCCCACGTGCTGCCTCACAGAGGCCATGCACTCCTCGCGAGAGGGTGCAGAGGGAAGCTGACGCTCCCCACCTCTCCATCTCAGATGACCTGCTGGCGGCAACGTCCGCTGCAGGCGAAATAGCTGAGCTGAGAGACCAGGTTGAAACCTTCGTGTCCAGGCAGTACTCTGGACTGATGCAGAGAATTCAGACGAACGCTGCCAACGCTGCTGCTCTACGCCAAGATCTCGACGGCGCCTTAGTGATCATCGATTCTAGGGTCGCTGAAGATCGCCGCATCTTAGGTGAGCTGCAGTACCAGGTTGACCGTGAGATGTCACACTCGGGTGAACGATCGGCGACGGTCGAGAACCTGCGCAACTACCTCGCGCAGATGGAGCAACAGCTTGTGATCGTACGCGACACAGGCGTTTCAGCAGTCAGGATTCTCCACGACGAGATCCACGACCAGCTCCGCAACCGGCCACCACCAGCCGAGGCCACCGACCTTGGCGACGTTCAGTCTCAGATCAACGATCTTCGATCTCACATGGACCACACTACGGCGACGCTTCGCACCGAAGCACACGCCAACTCGTCGACCCTGATCGGCATGTTGCAAAATACTGAGAGAGTTTTCACTCAAAGGCTTGATGCGACCAACGCTGTCGTGCAGCCACTCGCTAACAGGATCTCTGAAATCGAGCAGCGTTTTCCTGGTGTACAGAACGCCCTGGCAGAGTTGCGTGTCGGACGAGCCCAGACTGCGCAGCTGGATTCTCCTTCCACGGTTTACGATTTCGCCCGCCTCACTGACAGGTTGCAGGAGGTTGAGAAGGCGGCGGACCACACGCATTCTGAGCTCTCCCAGGTTATTCGTGAGAGAGATGCTGTGAAAGTACGTGTTGAGGAGCACCTCGCACGTCTGGACAGTGAGTTGGAGGCGCGCAACGCCCGTCTCCGAGCCTACGAGCAACGACTTCACCGGTACTCACAACGCTCTCGGGATACTGACGAGCACACACGCCAAAGGGTGGACCAGATACACGAAGATATGACGAGCTGGACAAATCAGCTGATTGACCACACCAACGACACCATACTTCACCTTCAACCTGCAACCGACCTGCACACGCCGACGGCAGCGTCCGCCGAAGCATCACACGCTTCTGCAGGACAACAACGACGTACGTCACCAGGAGCAGCCTCCGCGGCAGCTTCAGCACAGACGCGCCACGTGTCTCCCGTGCGCGCAGAACCAACTACCGACGGTGTACCGATACCCTGACAACCATTGTCTGCGTTTTCGGTCAATACTACTACTCCGATCAAGGAGTCAGACACCGTCCGAGTACCTGTCTTGCCTAAGATCACACAGCTGCTTGAGTGGCAGCAAAAGGTACGGAAGAATTTTGGAGCCGCCTCAGGGCGACCATCCAAAGCATATGCCTTCCTATGCGTGGCTGAACAGCCCGAGTGTACCTTTGAAGATTTACAAGACAGTGGAGACTTTGAGAGCATCGATTGCAAACTCGCTACCGCTCTTAGCGACATCTTATCTTCAGACTTGCGCTACCAGATCAGGCTCATCGAAACCAGAGAGCACAAGGCAGGACGCATGCTCAAAGGACGCCAGATATACTGGCACATCCTGCAGTCCTACAAAGTGACAGAGGTTGATGACGACCTGCATGATTTCGAGCGCCTCAAAGAACTGAGGATGAGAGATGAAGATTTGCAACGTTTCATTACTGATTGGGACGCTTTACTGTTGGATTGCCGAGAGGCACCCGACCCAAAGATCCTGGAATCTCTGTTTAGCACGCAGATTCGCCGACATGCCTGGATGAAACAAGATATGTACGAATACCAGCGCATGAAGATCAGCGACCCGAATCGTACCTATGATTGGCTCCGACAGCGCGTCCTGGACGTACTGGAGCTCAAACAACTGGAAATAATCAAAATAAGTTAGGGTACGAACACGAGACTCGTTCTCAGGTGCATGTCTGCGCCGCTTGGAAGAAAGGCAACTGCCGCAATGGTGAGCGATGCAAGGCTTTGCATACCTTCTCCAGGGGTTGGAAGAGCAGCAGATCTTCCAGAGCATCGACCGCTGGTGGCAACTCTCGCCGCAGCGTCTCAGCCCCTGCGAATCCCAAGAAGCCCGCATCGAAGCCGTTTTGCTTCGAGTTCGCCAAGCGCAACACCTGCGCTAGAGGCGACAAGTGCAACCTCCCATATACGGCGCAGTGCAGAGACTTCGCACAGAACAAGTGCCCCAAGGGCGACAAATGCAAATACGCTCACCTGGCACCTGGTGCGAAGACCCCTGAGCGGAGCCTAAGTCGCCCACGGACCTCCAGTCAGGACAGTCCTGGCCGACCGCCGTCCCGCGGATCGGGAAGCCAACGCTCTCCACAACGCGGGGGGTTCCGCTACGCGAAAGACTCACACCAAAGACGTGACAACCGACGCCAATACGACCGTCCTCGATCATCCTCCAGGAGGTCCCCCGACTCTCGCGGCCAGTCGAGAAGTCATTACGCAGATTTTCGCGATCTTCCTCACGAGGACGAGACGGCCGTGGCGGAGGACGTGGCAGCCCACGTGGCCGAGATAGATCATACGGCAGCGACAGAGGACGTGACCGACGTTCCACGAGCCGCGGTTCGTCCCGTGGTTCTCCCAAGTTCAGGGCGCGCTCTCCCGCCAACTACCGCCGCCCACGCCACTCCGACCGCAGTTACGTCATACGTGACAAGACTCATGGCCGCCAAGAAGGCCAAGACAGCATCTACCAAACCACGGCGTCGGATACGTCTCGACACACACACACCGTGGAATACTACCCGTCCATCGTTTCCGGCAGGTCCACTCTGGACAAGTGGATGGAGAAACCGAACGAGGGCGATATCGTCAAAGTACCAGATCCGCTGCCACAATGGTGGTGGAAACAGAGTGCAGACGCCCTACAACGTTGTCAACGGGAAGCAAAGTTATGGCACAAAGATCTGCATGACTACCGACACGACAAGGGGTCGGTGGTCACACCAACTGCGGTTCCAGATTCTGACGACTCTACCATAGAGTCCTCCGAGACACACCAGAGGAATACAATGACTTCGCAAGTCGACCCTGCACGCTCGACCGCTGCGTTGACACGCTCCTGGGTTCTCGACAGTGGATCTGCGCACCATATTCAGGATAAAAACGAGCTGGCGCAGACCGAATCGGATCGCATATCTATTCGCGAGGAGCAGATTCTGGAAATTGCCAATGGTGATCGTACTATCAATGAGCACTACGACAGACAGCTACCTGAGGTGGGCTTGAAGAGTTCAGCCCTCGCCTTGCCAGATTGCCAATCATTATCATCAGTTGGACACTTGATTGAAGTTGATGGATTTCGGCAGCTTTGTGATCCAGAGCTGGGCTACTTACTTCAGGATCCGGGGGGGCAATGGTATAAGGTTCCCGTCAATAGCAGAGTTCCAGAACTACGACTCGATGATTTGGTGAAGATACCACCCACCACCACGACTGTGGGACCTGTCCCAAGAGACCACATGTCGGTGAGGGAGGAGGAGCACGGACCGCCACGGTCGAATAACCTCCCGGCACAAATAATGCCGAGTCCAACGTGGATACACACATTGCCTCGCTTACGTCTCAGAAACAGTGTTCTCCTCCCACATGCGGGGGGCCTGCGCATATAGCTCAAGCAGATACCGACATCACGTCGACCTCCCTCGAGGATCTGCCTATGGAGACGCTCATCACAGTGCGCCATGATAGTGATCGCGTTCTTCCAAACAGACAGAAGAAACCGATTGACCCTATGCACTACGTGACCCGCAGTCAAAAACATCCAGACTGTGAGATCTGTTTTCGCACGATGGCGCAGGGCGCCCCGTGCCGACGACAGCGCAAACCACATCCACCGGCAGACCCCGCCGACGAGGATACAGCCTACGAGGCCTTCGCCCCGAAGAAGTTCGGGGAGGCTCTAACTGCCGACCATATCGTTCTGGCCAAGGGCGATGCCGCTGACAAGCACGGTGACAAGTACGCACTTGTCGTACTGGACAGATACACCGGCATCTTCATGGCGCACCCAGCATTACATCAAGACGCAGCTACTACAAAGGCATCTTTCCAGCAGTTCATCGCCGCAAACGATGAGGTGAAGCACATATATACAGATAATTCTGGAGAGCTCCAGAAGGCATGCCGCCAACTGGGATGGAGACATGACACTAGTACTCCTCGTTGTCCACAAACATATGGATTGATTGAGCGCGTTGTCAAGATCGTCATCCTCGGTGCGAGAGCTGTGTTGCACATGTCCGGTCTGGGGCACGAGTGGTGGAAAGAGGCCATGCAAGCCTTTTGCTGTGGACACAACTTTGTGCATCCTTCCGCGGGCGTTGCCGCCCTTAGCGACGAGCATACTGAGAAGACAGCTCATGAGATACGTTGTGGTGAAAGTTTTCCCAGGCACCGCATTCCATTTGGTGCTCGGATCTTTTGGAAATGCCTCAATCCCGAGATCAATAATGAGACTGCAAAGTTCAAAGAGAATGCTCGGGAAGGGTTATTTATGGGTTACCATCTACACTCCGGTGGACGCTGGTCTGGTGATTATCTTGTCTTGGACACGGCTACATGCGCCAAGGACCCAGACGGCGATCTGCGTCACGTACACAGAGTCAAAGATATCATCATACCCGACGGCAAGTTTACCTACCTTGTGAAAGACAGCACCCTGCGACATCACAACCCCGAGGCACACGACGAGGTCAAGGCATCTACTTCTCGCCCCTTGGGCGACAAACCTATGCCCGACCTTCCACTTGCCTACCCAAAGGAGTGGGATGATCAATCTATTATGATGATGGGCGAAAACATCGCTGATACCCACCCGTCGGCCTCCGAGGTTGCCGCACCGGCACCGGATCCCGACTACTGGGAACAGCGTGGATATTGCGTCATCCGACACATCCGTACTCCACGCAGAAAATTGTTCATACCAACAGACGACGTTATGAACATACCTGTGCCTGTTGATCAGCTCGATGTGACGCGGGACTTCGAGACGACTTCTACCTTCGACGGAGAAAGTGTCTTTCGCGATGTTTGGGATGGTGTTAGCGCCACAGACCACCGAGAATTGAGCGAGCCTTGGACCGGCTTGGTTCGATTCTATGAGCTCCCTAAAATGTTGCCAGACGGCAAAATGGTGGGCTGCGGCCGCGAGACCCGCATACAGACTACCACGCGTCCAGACCACATTCTTCCCGAGCGTTGGAAGACCTTATCTCGTGGACAGCAAAAGAAGGAGATTGAGCACGCCGAAGATAGCAAACTTTCAAACGAGCTCGTGAGACTCGTGACCGAGCTGCACTTCGACTGTGGACCCGACAGGACAAACAAGCCAAACATGTCCGTACTACTACAGCTGGTGGACCCACGTGGAATACCGTGGAACGACGGATTACGCACGATACGGACAGCGGCGCTTTCATCCGTGACGAGGACGTCAAGGGCGTGACCAGCAAAGATATTCTGTATGCCGAACTACCTGGTGGACCACGTGACATTTCTACAGTATTATACTACCGCCAACCCTCACCACAGCCTGCTGGAGCCGCACGTGCTCTGGTACTTGTCGACAGTGAGGGGAGCGATTTCGGGACCGTGAACCCGCTCACGCGCAAGTTCACCCCGTCGGTAGCAGTGCCCACTATGCCACGTGAGCCGACATACACACCGGCACACACAGATAAGATTCTTGATTCACCGTGGGCACGCCCAGCCCTTGTTACCAGAAATTTGAGTAAGAAAGAAGTTGCCGCATAACCACGCGCACAGGAGGCCCTTCGCAAAGAATGCGAGCGCCTTGAAAAGAAGCAAACATGGATGTTGGATATTGTTGCTGAAAAAGATGATATTGAATCACAAGCGGTTCGTACTGGGAAGAATGTTCGTTTCTTCAACATCTTGGAGCTATCTTCAGTCAAACATGAAGAACTTCCTCCTGAACTACGTAAGTTCAAGGGCCGAGTGGTGGTTCAGGGCAATACCGGCAAAGATGAAACCGGCTTGGCCGCCATATTCGCGACGCCCCAGTGCGTCGCATATCGAAGCTTCCAAACTTTGTGATGCGACCGCGTTATTGCCAAATACGCGGGCGAGCAGAGCGATGCACCTGGCGCATGCACGCAGGCATTGCTATACGGAGATGGACGAATCGACCCAGTCGATCGATATTTGGATTACCATACCCAAGTGGCGCCAACCTGCATCTTGGTTTAAATACAAGAATCCCGTGTGCCGACTACGATTGGCACAATACGGACACCCCCTTGCAGGTGTCTTTTTGCAACGAACGTGTCGCACGTGCCTGGGAAGTGCTGGATTTGACCCTATCCCAGGCTGGGAATGTGTGTGGAGACACAACAAACTGGGATTGATACTTTCAGTATACGTGGACGACTTCAAATTAGCAGGACCAGCCATCAACCTACAAACCGTCTCGGATCATATCCGCAAAGCGGCATTGATTTGGATCCGCCTACCCCATACTCTCAATACCTTGGCTGTGGACAACAGGCATACGACGTACCGCAGAACGTCTTTGACAGAAGAATGTCTACCATTCGACCTATGTTGCCTGCACACAGTGATAAATAATACCATACAGCTAAGCAAGTTCGTGGAATACGCCATGACATGCTTGGTTTCACTGATCAATGTATTGAGCGCTACCTGGAGTGCGCCCCCAAGCGTACCCATGGGGCAGGGTCACGTCGTAAACGGTCTGACTCACCGAGGGCTTCGCGATCCAAATCGCCTAGCTCCTCCGGGTCGGTCGTGAGACCCACGAGCGCGCTCAACGCACGGTCACGATCATCCAGCCCAGCTGGATCGGTCGACAGACCTCCCACTACGACACAATCAACGACAGTCTCATACGATGACCTACCCGACGCAGAGACTCCTGGCATCGAGGATACCTCCTTTACCGAGTCCGACTACTCCGGCGAGGGTATCCTCGGCCAGGACGCGGCGAGTGTACTGATGAAGATTCTCTACCTGGCACGCTGTTGTCGTTTCGATCTTTTACATCGAGTATGTATGCTAGCCAGAGAGATTACCAAATGGAACCACGCGCGATAAACGCCTTCATCGGCTGATATGCTACATCAAAACGACGCGTACCCATTGTTTACATGGATGGATAGGCGATCCTTCAGACAAGCCATCCATCATGCTCTTCACTGGCGCCTCGTTCGCCGATTGCATTACCTCCTCCAAGTCCACTACCGGCGTCTTCGCGGCGCTTGTTGGACCCAACGCGTTCTTCCTGGTCAACGCCGTGTGCAAGAAACAAACGGTCGTATCGCACTCATCCACAGAGTCCGAGATCGTTGCTCTTGACTCGGCGCTACGACTGGAGGGACTACCACTACTCTCATTCTGGGAGGCCGTGGTGGAGGTTGCCAACACCTGCAAAGAGAAGACTACTTGCCTGGGCTGCCTGGGACGCGCCGCTACGGCGATATGCCCGACGCTGGCCGCCAATAAGAAGAGGCGTAAGCCATCGCCTCGCAAGGCGTCCCCTACACGGGGATCTTCTCCTAGCCGTAGGCAGCTACCGCTGAAGACGGAGCTACCTGTGCCTCCAAAGAGGCGCACGATATCCCATGGGGTACCGTGTTACACGTGGAACCAGAGCTTGCTCAGGAGAGCAGCTCTCCCAAAGTGCATCTCATCGTCCTCGGGGATAACCAGGCCGTGATCAAGATTGCCCAAAAGGGACGTACACCCGCACTTCGTCATCTTCATCGTACTCATCGTATAAACTTGGATTGGATACGTGAGACATGCCAACTTGAACATATTGAGCTCAAGTATGTAGGTACAAAAGAGCAAATTGCAGATATGATGACTAAACATTTTGAGCCAAAGAAAGCAGACCTCTGGAGGGACCTATTGGACCACTCGCTCATCGTTCCTGTTACCCCGTTACAGTGCGCTCCAAAGGATCCAAGGAGACCACTGCGAGGGCCGCAGAGGCCCGATGGTTTACCTCATGTCGCAGGACCTCCAAAACTGGATAGATGTCAGGAGATATGTAAAGTATTACTTACCGACAAAGAGAAATGGGGTGAGGTAGGATCAGACTGCGGATTCTTGTGCGTTGGACAAGCCAATCACGAGGGCGTATGTGCATGCATGTGCCATATCGGCGTTCCTGCTGCGGCTGCCGATTCGCGAACACCTCGATCGAGGGCATGTTCACCGCACGGTAGACGCCTCCGTCATCCTCCCTCACCACCGCATGATACAAAGAGGTCTAGGACACTTATCATACGATCGTGCCGCAGTTGTTTTACCACTCGAGCGACGAAGCTCACCAGCATCTTGCTCGTTGTGTGCGAGGCGCAATCAAGTGAGATCGGTCCTAACCCCGGTCCCCCCATCCTCGAGATGGACCAGGCATCGCCGCTCCACCTCAACGGCTGGGCCATCGCCCACGACGCCAGCTACGACCCGAACGCCAAGGACGACGACCGCGCGGGCTTCACGTACCACGCTCAGACGGGTCGTCCTCGCGGTCCCGAGGATGGCTTCACCTACGTACATCATCTGCGCTTTGATCGAAGTGCAGAGTATGATCTACGCGTACCCGACGAATCCACCATTGTCGAAGTTACCCGCTCCGCGTCCCTCGACGTGACGAATAGCATCGACAAAGTTGTTGGAGGAGTCGGCGGTGACGCCCACTATGAGTACAGTACGACCGCGGCCACACCGTGGATGTCACTCATGAAGGCCATGTGCATGATCTCCAGCCTCTTCACGCGTAACTCTTCTGTGCAAGAAAACATGCGTGGCTTACGTGATCACATGCACGCCGTGATTCCAAACTCACACCGCAAGTGTCCACCAATGGAGCTTACGACGGTGGTATTGAAGGCAGAGTGGATGATGATGCACAACGATTGGTCAAAAGTGGGCAGTGCATTTCTTGGGCAACATTCTGAGGACAGCGTTCAAGATACAAATCACTTGTACAAGGATGGGCTTTGTGCGCCCACCGACGTATACAATAATGGTCTGACGACTCCCAGCATGCTCCAAAACATGATCGCGCTGCGATCAAGTTACCCGTGCGCCCACCTGGCATGGCCAGGGCGTCGGATATTGCGGGGCACCTCGGCCACATTGTCGAGGATAACCTCGTCACCGAAGTGGGGGCGTTCCCCGATATGCACCAGACAAGCAAATTCCGCCGCAAGCTCAGCGCGTGGTTGACTGCACGCTGAGGATTTGGAGGCATCGGATCAAGCCCCAAGACGGTGGCAACACCATCCGATCACCAAGACGGCTGGACAATCCTCCCAGAGAATGACGAGACCCATTGGCAGCCATGCGAGGAGGGCTCTGTGTTCCCAGGGGAAACGCCTACCAAGGAGGACCCTGGTCTTACCCCTGGTGCTGGCTCGAGCTTGCACAAGGAAAATACAGCGCGTTTTGTGGTGGCCGATTGGTTTCTACTCTTCTTTCAGACAACGGATGACATGCTATCATACAGGAGGACCTGGGACTTCTTCTTCACCATGCCTTTGGCCCGTCAGGGCACGCATACACATGGACCAATTTGTATACGGACTCCACCTGGATCATGCATCCCAGGAAAGGACCCAAGCCCGCCGCGCACAAGAAGTACCCTCGCCACGGCATCGACGAGCTCAACGGCCCACAGCAGCGAGATGCCCTTGCCAAGGCATCAAATGTTGGCCTCGTACCTCTATTTATGCCGTGCCTCAACCGTGCAGAATACATCGGCGGCGCCACCCTCGAGCACTTGTCGACCGTTATCCGCGACGACATTATGATGTGGGCATTCTCTTTTGGCAATTACAAAGAGTGGTTCAAACAAAACGACGCGGCGATTGGCCAGGACTGCATTCTATTGCCAGAGGTTGGTGGCGACACCCGCTGCGATATGGCGCACCTCCGTGATCAGCGTACGCAGGCACAGGAGAACCGTATCGCAGCTGTCCTTGTCAGTACTCGAACAGCGCAACATGATCATAATGATCCGCAAGGCCAGGGGTTTGTCGCTGATGAATGACAATGAATCCATGAAAGAATGGCGTAAGTTAAAGGAGCTCATATGGGGTTATTGGGCAAAAGACTTTCCCGCATTTGTGAAACACAGACACTACTGCAGAGGCATCGACGCCATGGTGGTCTGGAGTGCAAACGACATTGCGTGTGCTAATCATGGTCAGACCATGTTGGACACACGTCGCCATCAGGATCGCGCTCCTACTTCCGTGCGCGAACTCATCAAGATGGACTGCAAGGGCGGCGTCCCGACGCTTATACCAGTACATGTGAAAGTGGACCTGTCACGTTTCATCGACGCGATGCAGTACTTTCGTTGCCCCGCCGTCATGGGGCCAGGCAAAGCGGCACAGTGGGGCGTACACCCAAACTTCGACTACCACACGGGCGACCGGATCAAGACGATGCAAATGCGTGGTGTTACAGTTCTTCCCTCAGACCACTGGATTGATGCGTGCGACAGGGTCGCGCCTCAAGCTTGGCATTCAAAACAGAATAATCACAAACTGGCGACGATTACGACTCAGTCTTGTGATGCAGTATGCTACCGCAGCTTCTGTGCATTGATCCATTCATTACCATCGCAGCCTTATCCATTCAGACCTCCTATCCTGACTCCGGTCACGGACGCACAGGCCTACACCCAGGCCGCAGAGATTATGGAGGGTCTTCAATTTCGTGAAAAGATGACCAATGAGTGGAAGAGGAACCTCGGCGTGACGACGCTGATGACTCAGACTGCAGGAGAGATGGCTCATTGTGCCTGGATGGCATCTTGCTCCAGCGGTACTTTGCCGAAATCAATGCCGTTGGCAACAAGTGATCCATGCATGCCCATCCCTGGACTCGCAAAAGAGCCACCAGCACCATATCCTACAAAGACTACTCCTGCTAGCGATCCATACGGTGACGCATACGACGAGTTGTTCAACCATCTTCTCCTTCTGATCAACGACTACCCTGGGGCGTGGGCATCTTGGGAATCAGATGGAAAGAGAGAGCTCTCTCACCCCAAAATCGTGAAATAAATTCAGGATGCACACGCTGTTACTTGGGTCGTGTACGAGCAGTTCCTGCACCAGATTAACGACCTGGACGGCGACGACGACTCGACAAAATCGCGCATCATTGCAGAGCGCAACAGATTGTGTTCTCATCGTGTCGGTCCTTGTATTGACAACAAAGATACTATTACAGCATGCAAAGATTTCTTTACACAGAACGCCTTGGGTCGCATTGCATTGGGACTCGAGGCCGACGTTCCAACTGCCGCCTGGCGCGCGGCCGCTGGGACAGACCAGCCGACCGAGGACAGGCGGCCACTGCCGCCAGGCCCACTGCCTGATCCATTGCCGCCAGGCCCGCAGCCGATCCCGCTGCCAGAGCCATTGCCGCCTGGCCCGCTTCCGATTAGCACGCCCGCTGATCCATCGCCACCAGGCCCGCTACCGACAGCCGCGTCAGTCCCGATCCCAGATGACGATACTGACGTGGAGGCGGCGGAGCTGGAGGCAACTCCTGCTGACGACGGACCTTCTCCCGATCAGCAATCGGATACGGTATACATACTGTCGTGGCAAGACTGTTGCGAGCGTTCCTTACATGAGGACACCAGCCAGATCCCGACATTCGACAATGCGTGCACCCCTCGCGAGTACAAGCTTCAAGCAGGCCACGCGGATGATCATCCATACGTACCTCCTCCGTTGCGGGGCGCGTCCGCGGCCAATGGCATGGCTTGCTTGCAGGACGATGATTGGACGAGCCAATTGTCATACGACGATTGTGTGATCGCCCATGCGCCTGACATTGTTCAGTCTGGTTGCTTCCCAGAATGGTAATGGATATCGCTACCGCCGTACGACGAGGTACGCTACGGACCTGAACTGCTCGATGAGTGGTTTGGCGATCCTGTTTGGATGAGCAAAGACATCGCGACAATGCTACGTCATGAGATCCACTACAAAAAGTTCCATATTGACCAATTCAATAATCGACGTGTCAACATATGGCCGAACTCGGCAAAGCACTCTTGGAATATCCCCAGCAATTGGCAATCATTCCAGGACATGGTTCAGTGGAAATTTCAAGAGCGTCGTGGATCCCACAACGGACCGTCCACCGAGGCGGCCATGGCACACTTTAAAAAGGACGGTGAACCAGACGGATACATGGACTGGACTGATGACTACCCGATCTTCGTCATTCGTGCGTTCCAGAAGCACATTGACCCGCAGAAGAACCGGATTGAGATATATGCCGAACCAGTCCCCGACGGGAGCGATCCCAGATGCTTCGATTGGAACAGCGTTATCGCTATCAGATGCGTTGGAGGCCACAGTTGCGTCAACCCACTCTCCAAACCATGGAATATGGGCTGGGAGAGTTTACAATGGACAGACGTGAAGTACCTCCACCATGGCACGACACTTCGTGCCTGGCGAAGCATCCTCAAGTCAGGGATTATTCCAGGCTGTGTTGATCCGTCTTCTCAGAGAGACAAACATTTTCGAGGATCACCACGCGCGGAGGCATTCTTCAGTTCCAGCACCTACGTACACAACGTCAAAAAGAATCCTCACACCTCGATACAATCGTACAAGTTCAAGCACTACAAAAACGAGGTGGAGCTGGTAATCGACATGCGTATTGCCACAAAGGCTGGATGCAGATTTTGGCTGGGAGCACAGGGCGCTATTATGACTGAAGATGTGGTTCCAGCCGCTGCAGTACTCGCCATTCGCCGTCTCGCACCACGCAGCGAGAATGGCAGGCAGATATGGCCAGAGGGCACTACGTGGGTTTACCCGCCACTGGCTGCGAGACAACAATTGAGCAAATACGAGATTTGCGCTGCTCCTCCTGGGACAGACACAATCGATGACCCTCCTGGGATTGCCCCAACTGGCATGGCCTACGACACGGCTCAGCAGCCACAGACACAATCCGCCTCAGCATCATCGGTCCAGCGGCCAATCGCCCCTCAGCTGGGGGCGACCCCTGCTGGCTATACTGCTGACGCTGACGCTTTGAATGAGGCCATGGTCCGTGCGATGGTCGACAGTTGTGGGCACAACACACAGGATAAATAATGGTTGATAGCTATATCACACTGCAGAGAGGCCCTGCGACCCATTACATCAAATATTACACAGAAAGATTGGGATCGAAGGCCTGTCTTCAATGATGTTCGCATGGGGGACTTCATTATCGTCAAAAATTGGGGCTCTACAAATTGCTACCACTATGACAATCACTTCCCCAAGGGCGACTACAACACGAAGGCGCGCATGAACAAGGGCCGTAGTTATGGACCAACCATTCACTCATTTTGGAGTATCCGAGAAGTTCTTTGCGGTACAAATACCTATTCCCAACTACGGTTTACGATGGGTAAACATATGGTATTGCGACAAACATATGCCCCTCAAGGGCGTTGTATTTGCTATGCCCGTACGCGCAGACATCGATCCGATTCACATGAATGTGGCACTTCATCGCCCGTCGTCATGCAGCGATCAGATCAATAAATTTAGAGAATCCGGTGATCTACTATATCTTGGAATGCCGAGCATTTACAAACCACGTATCCCACGTACGCCGATCAGACGCCCCGCGCCTCGGACACCAGATCCCGACGAGCTGGTGGCAACACCTGCCGAGGATCCCACAGTAGACGACGAGGGATCCCGACACGAGGCAGGCCAATCCAAAGAGCCTCTGGTAAGTGTCATTGTGGATATATCGACCATACCACTCACAGATGAGGAGAAAGCAGCCAATGATACCATGAAGGCGGATTTGGCGGCAGAGATTCACGCTGATGAGGACATCGGCTCGAGCATCCTTGATAATATTATTGACCCGCCAGAGGATTTCCTCAACCACCCCGACTATGAGCCAGAGGACAATACCAGATGGACCTTGCAATCTTACGACCACCGCATATACCGCTGGACGTCGGAATTGCTGGTGGACCGATAAAGGTGAAACCAATTATTGAGGTGCACGCTGGCAGGGCCAACATTGTCGTGGACAAGATAGAGTCGTGCTTACGATTTGAGATACACTTTGGAACAAAAACAGAGGCAGACCAAATGGATTACAATCATACCCACAAATGGGCACGCGACTTACCGATTTGTAGTGCAGATAGTTTCTTCAAGATAATGGCACACTACCTGGACCCAGAGATCATTGACGAATCGACCACAGGCATCTTTCATTGGATTTCCAAAGTGTACCAAATCATATTGTCGGGCGGCATCAAGGAGCTGCGTGATTTCACAAATGATGCTATCTATCAGAACCATCCTGCCCTCAATACGTTGCGTGCTCTCTTCACACAGTGCATCAAGACACACGGCAACCCAGGCTTCCCCGTGTGGAAGGAGCCGGTGGAAACGCCTGCCGCGCCTGACCAGGACGATCCAGGCGCCGAGCAGGATATCCCCAGGGATCCAGGCAGCGTTGCTTCTGCAGCTCCTGACCAAGAGACCATGGTACAGATCATAGCCGGTACAAAGAGGATTGACCGCAAGGTGGGCGACATCCCGGCCATCTTGCAAGCAGAAGCTACCCGCATCCGCACGGACAACTTACACCGTGGTGCTACTGATACTGCGGACACCGACACCTCCGGTTACGCAGGACTACCGGGGGAAAGACTGTCTAGGATCGAGATCGAGGGGATCGGCCGATCGATCGCCCCCCGTCCGACCGCTGAGATCAATCGTGATGCAATGGACCACATCGGCCGTGTTCTTGCTAGCGGCCTTGACACCCGCTGGGGATCTCGTGGGCACCTTGCGATCTCTGGGCCCCCTGAGGAGATCCAGCATGATATAGCGCGATGTCGGAATTGCGATCGTTTTCTGTCTCTCGGAATCGTCACAGGTGACGGCACTATTTGTGACATCTGCTGGCAGTACACTGTCTCTGTAGGTGCTACTGGCCAAGGTGGCGCCGTGGAGAGCGACCTGGCATACCTCCAGAGGTTGAACCACTGGATCAAGACGAACCTCTCCCAGGACGACATCACCAGGTATATGACAGATGGAGCGCGCGTCCACATGATGGGCAAGCGCTCCATAGCTGGCCAAGAAAAGGACTCCTTGAGGAGATTCGCGAAGAAAGCTGCGGAGAGGTATCAGAGGTGGGTTAACGCAGGCTCCCCTCCTGCACACATGTGCAGGCTGATGGGCGAGACTGACGACGACAGACCTCTACACCACCCCATTCGCCAATCTCGTTCAGCGTTTCCTGGATGACATGCGGTTCCACCACCAAATGACAGCCGCTCGCACTGAGACTGGCAAAAAGGCCTTCACCATTGAAGACATGCGTGATGCTTGTGATATTTACGATCACAGCGTCAGGCTTGGCCTCGCTGGTCGGAGGAATTGGTGGTTGAACGCTGGTAGACTCGACAGAGGCACTAGGCACGAGCGTGGTCTTATCACAATTGCCATCCCCCGCGGGGGCGGCGCTTGCGGGAAAGTCATGCAGCGCAAGCTTGCCGCGCTGGCCTCCATCGAACCTGCCATGGGTTCCGCTGATCAAAGGGGGGTGAGTTCAGGGATGAACCGATCCGATCGATCCCGATACACACTCTTCACATTCACATGGCGCTATGGAGCCGCGGCAGCCGCGGCGCCCGCCGCCGCCGCGCCCTGCCCGTGGCGGCGCTGCTGGATCCCGCGCCTCTGGCGCGCAGGATGACATGCCCGCTGGGCCGCGCGGTGCCGCCGCGCAGCGGCAGAGCAGCGATGCCAGCCGCAGACCAACAACGGCTCCTCGTGCCGAGCGGGCGCGTAGGACAGAGGACTACGCGACGTGGTGGCGCAAGAACCTAGAGGAGAGCCAGTGGGCCCCTGGTACTGGGGCTACTACGCCAAATGCTGGCTATACATCGCGGACAACAACGACGAGTTCGTGCGCGTCCGCGATTTGCTACACAACGATAGGTTCCCCGACTGGACGCCCAGGGCGCCCTGGGAGACATTCACGACGAGCTACATCGCCGACGATGGCCACAGGGTGTGGGACCGGATGTTCTACATGACAGGAACCTCGTAGTTCAGTCGGCCGCGAGGCCCACCGCTCGATCGGCTGAACTTCATCCTTATACAAGTTCGCCTCGGGCAGTGATAAACAGTATAATTTTGAGCCACTTCGCAATCCAAGAAAAGTGGCCACACTTACACTTGTGAAACCCAAGGCAGCCTCCTAATGAGCAGCGCCGAGGGGAGTAACCAATTGCAGAATGTATGTATGCAGCTTTTCGTGTTTGTCAACGCGACTTTACGCATGGCCATACATTTGCTTTGAGATTTAGACGCGTTGCTTAACACGATCGTGCTCCCCAGCACGACGTCGTAATACATATTATTTTGTTCCTGTTTGACAGTATAACTACATTGCGCTGAGAATGATCGGATGCCCAGCTCTAGTTTGAGAGCTGGTGGCAACACCTGCCGCGCTCAGGTGCGGCAGCTTTTGATGTTGCTTTAATGTGATCAGATCCTCTTGCTCCGCCCGCCCGTGTCTCATTCTTCTCTTCCCTCGAGTGCCGAAGCGTTTTGGGGGGCGCACCGAGGGGGGGGGGCACCAAAGTGTGCTTGGCGGAGAAACAGGGACCCTGGGTGATCCTTCTTACCTTTTCTTGCCAAATCGTGACGGCCTTGTGCTGCGTTTCCTTTTGCACACAGCTGTCGCGATTGGGGCGCAGCTGAAGCGATGCAGACTTCGCGCTCAGCTGCCTCGCAGTGCCGAGAATTTGAGGAGTACAAGGGTGACAGGTTCTTTTCTCCTGTTCCCGAGTCCTGCCCTCGCGGGCGGGATTCGGGACGAGGGATGTCAATCGAGCCCGTATGATACCCTCATATATACTCCTTATCCTCACATCTCCTGCGCCTGGCCGTTTGGGCTCAGGTATTGGAATAGATCGATCAGACCTTTGATCGTGCAGGAGGAAAAGATATCAATATTTCCCTCCTTTCCTCTACCAACGGATCAGGGGTTCTGTACCTTTGTACTCCAACTCCATACACACGCGGTGCAGTCTATGTTGTGTAATTAATCGTTGACCGTCTTGAAGCTGTCCTCTCCACTGCTCGTGCAAGCATCCCACCCTCCCACCCGCAATTTGGTCGCAAGACCTCTTAAGACAAGACCGTGACGGTACGTACCACATGACACCTGGCCACGACACCGACGACGACAGCGACAACGACGACGACGACGGCGCCGCCAACACCGACTACGACGACACCGACGACGTCTCAAAAGATTTCGACGACGACGCCGACGACGACGACGACGTCAACGACGCCGACGACGACGACGACGACGACTACGACGACACCGGTGACGTCTCCGACGACTTCGACGACGACAACGACGCCGACGACGACGACGACGACGTCGCCAATGCAGACGTCGACGAGGGAGGAGGAAGGACGACGACGGCGACAACGACGACAACGACGACAACGACGAGGGAGGAGGGAGGACGGCGACGACGCGAACGACGAAGAAGGAGGAAGGACGGCGGCGCCGACGACGACAACGACGAGGGAGAAGGGAAGACGACGACGACAACGGCGACGACGACGACGGCGACGAAATAGGAGGGACGAGGACAAGACGCCGACGACGGACGACGACGACGACGACGACGAGGAAGGAGGAGGCAGGACGACCACGGCAACAGCGACGACGGAAACGACCACGACGCCAAAAAGGAGGACGACGACGAACACGAGGAAAGACAGAGGATGACGTAGGCGACGACGACGACGACGACGACGCGGGAGGAGGGAGGACGGCGGCGACGACGACGACGACGACGACGACGAGGCAAGAGCGCGCGCGCACGCTTTTGTTGAAAATCCGTGTTGCGAAACCTTGTGTTTTTGTTAGTTTTTTTTTTACACACGATTTTGAAATCCTTCCGGAACCGATGATTTTTGAAGGTTTTCGGCATACGCGCGCGACGACGCGCGCGTCTGCACTTCGTTTCACTTTTTGCAGAGGATTCTCGCGACGGCACACGCGCAAGGGCGGTCGACAGATTTCGACATGCGCGCGCGAATCCCGTTTAATAGCATTGTGTGAAAATCTTGAAAAACCTTTGGTTATATATATATAGTATACACATATATATATATGTATATAAATACATATATACATATATGTATATATACATATATGCATATACATATGTATATATATATGTATATATACATATTGAAAATAATCCGCAATAGCTCGCGCGGAAGTTTTTTTAGCAAATCGGTGCTGCGAAAACCTGTGTTTTTGTATGTTTTCGAAGGATTTCGGCACCGAAGGTTTTCGAAGGATTTCGACATGCGCGCGCGACGACGCGCGCGTGCGCACTTCGTCCCAACTATTGCAAGGGATTCGTGAAAAAATGTTATGTTAGAACATAACATGTCACCGCGCCGTTTTTTTTTACAAGGGACCCTCAGTGGGGGGGATACCAGTTGGCCTGGGACATTGTGATTTCATATTTAGGATGGAAACGTGTCATCATCATACATGGTTTACATACCCGAAATTGGTGTCGATAACGCCGGGGGGGAGGGGTAGATCCTATTCTGTTTTTCGGAGAATTTACGGCTGCGACAAGTTGGCGACGGGGCGGCGACGGCGACGGCGATTACATAGTCGCCAGAGCGGCACATTGGCCCCGACGACAGGCGGCGACGAGGCGGCGACGGGGCGACGACGCCGAGTACATAGCCACCAGAGTGGCACGCCAGCCAAATGGCTTAGACCAGAGGTAAGAACCTCTAATTGCAAGCACTCGTTGAGGTAAAAGGGATGGAGGAGGACGAGAAGGAGGAGAGGGAGGAGGAGGAGGAGGAAGAGGAGGAGGAGGCAGAGGGGGTGGAAGAAACGGGGGGAACATGAGGGAGTCCCCAGGAGGAGGAGGAGGGGGAAGAGGAGGGAATCCTCCTCGTTCTCCTGCTATTGTTCCCTCTTTTTGCTTCGCCCTTCTGCTCTTTGCTTCTGCTCCTGTTGCTCTCTCCTTTTGCTCTCTCCTTTTGCTCCCTGTTTGTGCTGCCTCCTTTTGCTCCCTCCTTCTCTCCTCCGTCTCTCTGCCCCTCCCCCCCTTCCTCCACCATCCTGCTCCTCCCTCCCTGCCTCCTTCTCCATCCGCGTCGTCCCTCCTCTTCGTCCTCGTCGTCCTCCTCCACCCCTCTTCGGCCCTCCTCCCTCCTCCTTCATCGTCCCTCTCCCCTCCCACTGCGTGTTGGCCCCGTGCCGTTGCCGCAGCTGGTCTCGTCGTCCGTCGTCGCCTCTCAGTTCGTCGCGCCGTCTCGATTTTGGGACCCGCCCCCACGCGCGGGCCTCGCCACGTCTTGGGTCCTGGGTCTTTCCCTTCAAAGGAGGAGAGCAACCAACTACGTGCTGCATACGGTCGGGAATTTTGCATAGCGTGTCGCGCCGCCGGTTCTGGCCCAGTACGTTTCGGCGTGCCACGCTATGCACGTCCCAGTCCCCGAGCGTCAACGTCTCGAGTTTTTCTGGGCCTCCCGTCCCGCGGAGCGGAGCGACACGCTATCAGCTCGCAGGACGCAGCGTGTTGCCAAGGTTGCCGCCGCGACACGCTAAGCAAAAGATCCCGACCTTTAACCGCAAACGTTCGGAAGTCCACGCGGATTTCTGGGATCGGCGCTGGGACCCCCTAGTGGCGCTTCCAGCGCCGCAACTGGCGCGCCCCGCGCGCCAGGCAAGGGGGTCCAGCGCCGATCCCACAAGTCCGCGCGGACCTCCGGAAATTTACCTAGCTGCTTATTCTTGTGTGCCTTTCTCAGCCCTTGCCCCCCTCCTTCATCACTGCATACTTTCTCTCTTTCTCTCTCTTTCTCGCCTGCGCCTTCCAGCCCGCCCCTCCCGATCCCCTTTTCCACGCCTCCCAGGTGTAGGGAGGCTATCCCAATAGTTGACCACGGTGTGTCGCCCATGGCATCGTCCTAATTACCGCCACCCTTCGCCCCCCGCGAGGCACCCTTGGGGGGGGGAATCGCAGGCCCTTTCGGCCGCTTCTGGGGCCCGCTTGCACGGTTTGCGGTGACAAGGCGCAAGCGCCATTCCTGCGCGAAAATGCGGGAGCGCAGATCTTGCTTGGGGGGCGGTTTTCGGCGGCGGGCAAGAGCGCCAGGCTTGAGTAATAAACGCGGAAGTATCGAGGGGGAAGCGTCGTTGTTGTAGGCAGGACGGTTTGCGGACCCAAGGCAGGAACGCCACTCTTGGGTAAAAAGCGAGGAAGTATCCAGCGGGCGCGCTGATTCTGTTGGAGGTACGGTTTTCGGTGTCGCTCAAGAACGCGAAGTGCGGGAGCGTCGTGGTTCTAGGGGGCCGCTTTGCGGACCCAATACGGGAACGGTTCATAGGGAGGAAGTGTCGAGAGTGGGAGCGCCGGTTTGTTGGAGGGACGATTGTCGGCGGCGAGCAAGACCAATGGTCTTGAGTCACAAACGAGGAATTATCGAGCAGGCGCGTAGTTGTTCTAAGGGGGGCCAGTTTGCGGACCCAAGGCACGAACGCCACTCCTGAGTAAAGTCGACGCATTCGAGCGAAAGCGCTGGACGGTCGGCGGCGAGCCACCCCCACAACAACGACGCTCCCCTTGCATACGTCGTCGCCTTTCTCAAGAGTGGAGCCCTCGTTTCGGCATCGCCTCCGCAGGGCTTCTGGGAGGCCCCAGGAGAGGCGCCACAAGGGTCCCGCGGAGGCGCCAAAACACTTCCAAAGGCGCCCCGCGGGGCTCTCGGACGGCGCAGGAGAGCCCCAAGACGGCCCAATTGAGGCCCCAAATGTTTGATCTGAAGATGGCAAACTACTTCGTAAGAGGTGTTGGCAAAACAACAAAAGAAGAAATGTTCGGGCGGGCCACCTGGGTAAATAACGTAGCACCCCGCAATTGCGGATAGGAGTGAGGGGGCGGGCGCGGGCGACGCGGGCGTCGAGCCGGCGGACCGTCGCATGCGCCGAATTTGTGGCTTGTTCGGTGAACGTAGTTTGGGTCGCGGGTGGGTCGCGGGTTCTCCACCTCCACTTGGAAATAATTCGAAAAACAGCCCGCCGCAGTCGCCGAAAATTTTGATTTGTACACTGAGCGCGGTTTGGGCCGCAGGTTCTCCACCTGGAACGAATGCAAAAGAAGCCCGCCGCGGGCGCCGAAGTTTTGGCTTTTTCAGTGAACGTAGTTTGGGTCGCGGGCGGGCCGCGGGGTCTCCACCTCCACCTGGAAGGAATTTAAAAACAGCCCGCTGCAGGCGCCGAAAATTTTGATTTGTACACTGAACGCGTTTTGGGTCGCGGGTGGGTCGAAGGTTCTCCACCTGGAACGAATACAAAAGAAGCCTGCCGCAGGCGCCGAAAATTTTTGGTGGGTCGCGGGGTGGGTCGCGGAGTGGGTCGCGGGTGGGTCGCGGGTTGGTCGCGGTGGGTCGTGGGTGGGTCGCGGGCGCGGTTTGCGTCGCGGGTGGGTCGCATGTTCTCCACCTGGAACGAATGCAACAGAAACCTGCCGCAGGCGCCGAAAATTGTGGGTGGGTCGCGGGGTGGGTCGCGGGTGGGTCGCGGGTGGGTCACGGGCGGGTCACGGGGTGGGTCGCGGGGTGTGTCGCGGGTGGGTCGCGGGATGGGTCGCGGGGTGGGTCGCGGGGTGGGTCGTGGGGTGGGTCGGGTGGGTCGCCGGAGGGGTCCCGGGGTGGATCGCGGGAGGGTCGCGGGGTGGGTCGCAGGTGGGTCGCGGGTGGGTCGCGGGTGGGTCGCGGGTTGGGTCGCGGGTGGGTCGCGGGGTGGGTCGCGGGTTGGTCGCGGGTGGGTCGCGGGGTGGGTCGCCGGGGGGGTCGCGGGGCGGGTCGCGGGTGGGACGACGACAACAACAAACAACAAACAACAAACAACAAACAACAAACAACAACAACAACAACAACAACAACAACAGCAACAACAACAACAACAACAACAACAACCACCACCACCACCACCACCACCACCACCACAACAACAACAACAGCGACAACGACAACGAGAATCCGCATCGCAGAATTCCACTTCAGCCACGCACCCAGGGAGTGAATGACCGTTCGGTTCAGCCGCCCTCACTCTGAATATCGGGGCCCCGATGTATGGCATACTTCCCCCATGCAGCAGGAGCTAGCATGAGGAATGCGTATTGCAACTCGAAGCATTGAGAACTATGGAAACATGCGTGTTGTTGCTATTGTTTTGGAGTTTCGCTTCTGCAGAATACTATTGGTGATCCCCCCTGGTGCGCATGGTGTATTTTCAATTGAAGTGCCCCTCCTGGGGCCCAAACCCGGTTTTTTACAAGGGAACGGCTTGCGCGTCGGACTGTGTCGTCTGCCCCCGGTTTGCAACGACAGCGGCTCCCGTCTGAGACTTCCCCACGTTGTATTGATATACCGGGCTTTCGCCAGAGACTTCCTTGCAATGTATCAAGAAATCGCGATCTCACCTGAGACGCCCTCGCAATCTATTCACGAATCGTTTTCTCGGCGCTCTGGAATTGCGCTCTCGGTTTGGGAATTTTCATGATTTACTCAGGGACCGCGCTCTAGCCAGAGACTTGCCATCCCTTCTTGCTAATCCCTCTAATTGATCCCTCTCGTCCTCCATCTTCACCATCCCCCTCTTGCCCACTTCCATCCTCCTTGTCCATTATGTATGTTCTTCCGTTTTTGAGGGCTGCGCCAATCATACGTGGCAGGGGAAGAAGATAGATCTCCCAAAGGGAGCACTTCCTGTTGCAGGCGTACCAGTATATGATTCCCAGTATTAATGCTATTGTGAAGTGTGTGTGTGTGTATGTGTGTGTGTGTGTTCGGACGTCTTATTGTTTTCTTCCAGTGCGTATACTCGTATATTGGTGGTTGGCCGCAACTTCGGCCGATTCCATTCAGGTTGACATGCTCTCGTCGGCCGTTTCGGGGGGGCGCGCCGATTTTGGCAGGTTTGGGGGGGCTTGTAGAGGCCCAAAGCCCTCGCGTTTGCTTTCGCCTCTGCGCACAGCGCCGGCGTCGAGAATTATGCGCATGTGCGCACCTGAAGCCGTGGCCTCTGGACCTCCCTCGGCCCACTCCCTTCTCTGCGGCCCCAGGGGCCGTGCAACGGTCTTCAGGGACTGAGAATCTGGAGAAACAGGGGTCTCGAATCTCCCCCGGACCCAAGGGTTTCCGTCTGGGGTGGCACGGCCACTTCTCACGGTCCCCCCTGGCGCGAGATGGCCCAGGAGGCGGGTTCCTTCCTCCGCCTCCTTCGCCGCCTTCTCCCATTCGGAAAGCGGGTCCCCAGGGAGAGGTGTCCTGATTTGTTTGCCGTTTTCCGCCTTTCTGGTGTCTTTCATGGGTCCCAGGGGGTCGTTCACAAAACGACCCAGGATAGAAAGTTGGTCCCCACGAGCCCCCTGGCTCCAGGACCCGTGGGTGCCCCCAAGAGTTGGAGGGTGAATGTGGGGGTCGGGCGCAAGGCCCCGGCAATGGTTTCTCTATGGGCCACGCATGGGCGATACATCCTCGATTGCTGTGTTCGGCGCGGGAACCAATTGAAGCTCCCCGCCTGCACCCGCGCGCGAGACTTGAGGGTAAGCGAGGCGAGCAGTCGGGGGGCTGGGGAAAGGCGACGAAGGCAACGTGCGCTGAGGGCGCAAGAAGAGAAGTTTGGAATCCAAGCGGCGGGGTGAGTGTCAGGATCTCCCCAGCCAATCTGACATGCGGAACACTGCGCCCCAGTTTGGAGGATCTTGAGGGCCAGGGCAGAAAGAAAATTCACATGTTGGGGAAAAGCAACATGTGAGTTCAAATTTTGGGAAGAAGGAACATGTGAATTCACATTTTGGATAAAGAAACATGCGAATTCCCATTCTGGAATGTTGTATAGGAATAGTTATGACAAGGAGCGAGAATGTGAATTCAGATTTGTAGAACATGGGACATGTGATTTCACAGTTTGGGGTAAAAAAAATGTGAGTTCACATTTTGGGAGAATCGCGGGGCCCACTCCACATCTGTCTTAGGGGTGGACAAGTCATCGTTGGGGAACATAAGCGGTCATCAATCGCACAATCAAGATACACTTGCACTCCACTTGGCCGCACCAAGCGCGATTTACAAAAACGCCCGCACGCATGAACGATAATGGATGGACGGCGCGTTGCCCGCGCGTTTGCCCTCGCGGGTAACGTGCGGGCACGAACGACTGGATCTCCATGACCGCCAACATTGGATGCCAATCGTACCCGATCACATACATGAGCGATACATTGAGCATACATGGGCCATTTAGCCCCCATTTCAGACTACCTTGTTGCAGCCCCCTTTTTTTTCACCCTCCAAAAGAGACTGTTGTTCCATGGTCCGGCGACAACCCAGGTAATTGGGCCCGCCCGCTCCCCCCGTGGATGGCCTGACCTTGTTAGTTGCGCAGGCCCCAAAGGGGCGCGCAGTGCTGGAGCGCGCGGGTACACGTGGGGCTGTCCAGAGCGAAAAGATTAGTTTATCGGCCGGCACCTCCCCTCCCCCCCCCACCGGATAACCCGGGCTATCTCCGACACACAATTCCAAAGGCTTCCCAGCCGCAGACTGCCTTAATGTAGTACGGCGGTCAAACAATTGCCGTCCCCTCAGCTTCCCTCCGTCGCCATCCAAAAAGGTACGGCGCACAAGAAAATGAGGACCAGAACATTCCCGAATGGGCCCGTCGCGCGGCAGCGCCCTGGGCGATGATTGACAGACTTGGCTCCAGGCCTGCTCGTCGGCGTCGTCGTCGTCGTCATTGAGATTATCCGGCCGTCCTCTCTCACATCTTTCCGAGCGGCAGGAAATGCGGCTCAATCGTGCCCCACGTGTTTTTTGTTCAGAGGTACAAGATCTTCACGGTCTGAGCGTGCTCCGCCGCCCGCGGTTTCCTCCTCCCCCCCCCCCCGCGCCCCCGCCTCTCGCCCGGGGCGAGAGGTTGTCCACCAGCCCAGTGGAGCGCGCTCGGAGCCCGAGGGCTGGGCGCGAGGGGAGCCTTTTTGAGACCGGCCAGGCCTGACCCGGGACGCTCACGGCATGGCGCAGCACAGCAAGGTTGCCGATATTGCATGCCACCACAGCACGGTTGCGCCACAGCGCGAGACGGAGCAGAGGATGGCGGCCGCCAACTCGCACGCGGCCGCATGCAGAGTCTTCAGACAGGCCTTGGTACAAAGCGGCATGACAGATTGAACGAAAGGAAAAATCGCTGCCCCTCAAGGGGACCATCTCGCCACAGCACCAGCAGTTCCTATTCCTGCCGACTTCGCCAGCGGTGCGAAACCAAACGCACGGTCCCTACAGGCGCAAATCAGCCTATGCGCACACCAAGTGCAGACTGAAAACTATCTCGGACCCGGTGCGCCAGAGGCCAGAACAAAGAAGAAAAAACAGAAAACACCGAAGACAGACAACACCCAGACAAAACCCTGGGTTGCTTTTTTTTCTGTCTGTTTTTTTGCCTGTCTGTTTTTTCCTGTCTGGTTGTTGTCTGGCAAATATCATGGACTCCGTGCGTCCGAGGCCTGTCGAAGGTCACGGAGACGATGGGGTGGCCGCCAGAGGCCAGCACGGAAGAGGAGGAAGGAATGGAGAGAGAGAGAGAGAGAGAGCGAGAGAGAGAGATATTGCGAAAGAGGGACAGGAGCAGGCCGAGGCTGCATACCTGAGCTGCAGGGTGGTTTTGGGTGCATGCGCTCGCCAAGCAAAGTGAACGAGTTGATGCACCGCACGCGAGGCGGAGGACAAGGTGGCAAGGAGGGCAAGGCCGACAACTGTGCCCAGGGTCACCCGCCTACGAACTCCGAGTGCCCACGCGCACGGCGCGTGCACACCGTGGGCCCCAGCCTCATCAAGTCGGGAGGAGAGGAAGAAGAGCGAGCGAGGGAGGAACGAGAAGAGAGGAAGCAGGAACTACAAGAACCTGTTCCGGCGGGCCCTCAGACTACAGTGGGAGCCCATGCCAAGAGACACCCTGCCTGCCTCCATGGTGCCGTGGTGTCTTGGGTTTCGATTGTTTTCCTATGGACGGCGCGACGCTCCCACACCAAAATCGATGGACGTCCTGGGGTCTCAGGGTTGGGTTTCTTGTGGAAGGTTTCTTGTGGACTGGCCTCAACTGTATCTTGTCTTGTATGCTTGTCCCGGCCGCGTGGCCCAGACGAGGGCTCCAGGATCATCAACCAGGCTTGTTGGCACGCTGCTCGACGTCGTGCTGCTGATCTTCCCATTCGTGCATGTCTTTGCGCATGGTTCAGCACAGGTCCTGGGGGCAGAACCCGGAGGCGAACAGAGACGGGCCCAGGAACCGAAAAGAAGAAGGCCTCCAGAAAATCCCAAGACCACCCAGACGCAGAAGCCATGCCCCCGAGGACACTGAGAGCCCCAGCCGTCCTTGGGCTGCACTGGCGGCTGCGACTGCGGGTGTCTTGGGGTGGACTGTAGCAGCGTGCCGCTGGTACTGCGCACGAGCGGAGGTCCGCGTCGAGGGCTCAGAACTCCCTCCTGCAATCGGCGTCGTACTGCAGGCGCTTGCTGGGCGGCTCAGTGTCGTGCTGCTGGGATGCAACGTGCTGCGCTTGCCGCTGATCCCCACTGTGCTACGAGACGTCATGCGTCTCGTCGGCGTCGCCCTGATCATGGTCGCGCTGCTCGCCGCACTGCACGACCAACTCCTCGATGTCGAAGTGTTGCTGCTGCTCCGCATTATGCTGCCAGTTGTCGTGCGTCTTGTCGCCATCGTACAGCTTATAGCCGCGCTGTTCGTCAGTCTGGCGTCCAATTCACGTTGCCTGACTCCGTCATGTTGGACAACATGGTAGCTCTCAAGGCCATTGTGTTGGATACCGACGTGTTGCTTACCTCCGTCGTGGTGGACAACGTGACAGCGCACGACTGCGTAGTGCTGGACAGCGACGCGGTGCTCGCTTCCATCATGGTGATCATGGTGGACACCGTGGTAGCATTCGGCTCCGTGGTGCTGGACACCGACGTCGTGATCGCCTCCGTCGTGATGGCATCGTCGTACCAGATGCCGGTGGACGGGACAGCGACGTGCTGCTCGGCTCCATCATGATGGATATCGTGGTAGCGCGCCGTTTCGTAGTGCTGGATGTCGGCGTGGCAGCTCAGTCGTGCTGGGTGCCGCGGTAATGCAAGCCGTTGGGCGTGCAGGAAAGTATAGTTATTCAAGGCTTATCAGCTCTCGGAACATGGCCAGCATCTAGAAGTACACGTGCACCAGCAAATGAGGATAAGAGTGAGGGGGCGCGAATAGAAGGGGGTGCACGTGATTGCAGTCTCCAGATAGCCGGCCGGCACGGTGCAATTCTACTTCAGGAGCGCACCCAGGCGCGCACCCAGCGGGAAACAACAGCTTCTTGCAGCATAATTGCTCATTAATTGAGCTGCGCCGTGGCAGGGGATGACAGCCGCCAGCACGCACTACAAACAAGAAAGATGCTCGCCCCGTGTTAAGGTCTCGGGCGTTTTTGCCGGGTTTCGGGCCCAGGGGCCATCACAGATCGATTCTGCTCGCAAGATGCAGCATGAAGACTGGGTCTGGGGCTCCGGTCGGGATTTGGCAAGATGTTGAAACTTTCTCGTGGCGTCGAACCTCTGGGGTCCCCGAGCACACCTCCAACAAAAGACGAGCATCTGATCGCTGAGCAACGGAGGGCAATGTCATGGATGCGCCCCCAGACTGGCCATTCGGGCGCGCCCGCCATCGAGGCTGGGCGCCGCCCCATCGTGTATCCCTGCGCAGGGCCCCAAATCATGTGGCCCGTCGAGAGCCCCTCCGAGCCAGGGGCTGGGGTCGCCAGACCTCCTGCTACTGGACGCGGTGGATTCGGGCAAATCCGCTGGTAATCGGGCGGGAAGGGCTCACCTCCAAGCCCTCTGCCAGGCGCAGCGGATCCTGGTTGAGGCCCACGCGCGGGGGAGGAGTGGAGGGGAAGGAGTACGGTCAGAAATTTGTTGATTGAGTGTCGCTCCGCTGGCTCTGGTCTACTACGCTTCGGCGCGACACGCTATCCATTTCCCAGTCCCCAGGCGTCTACGTCCCGAGCCTTTCACGCTCTCCCGCCTTGCGGAGCGGAGCGACACGCAATCATGTTGCAAGGGATAGCGTGTCGTCGGGGCCGCCGCGGCGACACGCTAAGCAACCGTTCCTGACCGTAGTGCTCTCTGTCTTGTGGAGAGACTTGCCCTAACCAGTGTTGGCCGGGAGGCTTGGCCAGGGTTGATTGGAGTTGTCTGGGGGATTGGCCAGGGTAGTTCTCAATTGATTGTCCTTTACATCGGCGGAGGAGGAGGAGCTGCAGGCCAATTGCTGTTGTACATATGACTGGGCTCTTCCTGTGAATGAGCATCAGGAACGAGGTAAAGGCATGCGCGGACACGAGTTTGCATTGGTTTCAAAAAGGGCACATTCCGCGAGCGTTCGTGACGTGAGGGTGGCCTAGCGAACTTGGGAGTCATGGGCTGATCGCGTACGTTTTTTTCTGGCTTCCGACATGATGCGCTTATGATGCAATCATCTCGTGATGGTCGATGCTAGTAGCACATCTGTGAGGTTGAGCCTCTGGGCACAGGGCGACCAGTATAGGTTGAAGTTGGCACATGCGTTCAATGTGTTACCACGTGCACCTTTTCTTCAGAGTTTGGAGCGACATCAAGTTTGATCGTCATGCAGAATGTTTGATGTGTTCAGTCTTCGGTGCCATTGCAAGAGCATGCAGCAGCAGCGACCAAGCAAGGAGCATGGGTCAAATGCAGGCGCAGGAGCATGGTCAGCAGCGAGAGGAGGGGCGGTGGAGATGGAGGTGGATGCGGAGGTTCAGAGGAGGAAAGATTCCAATGTCGCTGCTCGTCTTGGCGAGCTCTCATCGCAACGGCTGGATTCTCTTTGAATTGTTGGGCGCTTCGCGTATCCCCGCGAGAGTTGTCCAGTTCGTCTTCGACGGCGTTTGCCTGACGCACACCGAGCGTTCGAGCTCTGCGTGTTGATGGTCGCGCCGCCGCGCCATTTTGGCTGCGTTTACTTGCTGGTCGCCAACAGGATTTCCACGCCACAGGGTTTGGGAGTATCGATGTTGTCTCTTCTCCTGAGTGGCTGCCCGGTCGCTCGCTTCGTTTGCTTTATTTCTTCCTGCTGCCTAGTCGCGGCCCGACTAGTGTTTGGACGGCTTTCGACACGCCTCGCGAGCTTGTTGGCCAAAAAGTATCCCCACAAGAGCTGCCTAGTCGCGGCCCGACGTGTTCGGACGGCTTTCGACCCGCTTCGCGAGCGTGTTGACCAACAAGTATCCCCGCGAAAAGTTTTTTTCCGCAGCTTTTTGGCTCAAGCCGCTCTGGCTCGAGGTTGGTCGGCGCGACCTGGGTCCGCTGCCTCCGGGGCTGGCCAGATGGAACGTTCCCGCCCTCGGCGCGGCGCAGGCGGCGCGGCGGCGGCGGCTGCGCCGCGCCGCCGCCGCCGCCCGCACCGTTCCGGCGCCGCCCTTTGGCCGGCCGCCGCTGCGTGCGCCGCCGGCCTTGCGGCCGCTCGCGCTGGCCTGGCCGGCGATCGCTCGCGCCGCCTGCCCCCCGGGCGGGCCGCCGCCGGCGCGGCCGCCGCCGTCGCCGCCGCCACCTCCGGCGGCGCGGCCCTGGGCGCTGCCGCTGCCGCCTGCCCGGCAGCCGCTGCCGCAGCCGCCTGCTTGGATGGCCGCGGCGGTTGCTAAGTACTTAACATACTTACTACGCTAAGTTAAGTACTTAGTAAGTAGTTAGCGGACTTAGCTAAGTACTTACTCAGTCATTACTAAGTGGCCCACTTAGTAATGACTTAGTAAGTACTTAGCTATCCACTTATAACCAGTTAGCTAAGTGCTTAGCGCACTTAGCTAACCACTTATAACCGCTTATAGCTAGTTTGCTAAGTAGGTTATAAGTGACTTAGCGGTTACATTGCACTTGTTATCCAAGGGCCATGCACAGGGAAAAAAGGTAAATCCACGTCTTGAAAGAGCTGAGTTTGTTCGTTGAGCGCTGCAGCGCTACAAATTTTGCATTTTGATTTGGAGTCGGTGTCCTGGATTTTTGCTTTAAATATGAGAAGCGCTGCAGCGCTGCCTTCGGATTTATATGAACATGAAGCGCTGCGTGCGCTGAAGATGAAGCGCTGCAGCGCTGAATGTTGAGTTAAATGCATGTTTTCTAGTTGCACGTTGTTCGGATCTTCATTTTCGCCCAGCTCCGTTTGCAAGGAATTTGAATGCACATGTCAATTATGTTTTGTTGTATTCGTTGTTTTTCAATGGTCGCATTGAGCGCTGCAGCGCTCCAAATTTGATAGCACGTATGTTACTTTGCGCTGCAGCGCAAAAAAATGGTTGTCGTCGTGATGTCGCATCGCGCTGCAGCGCGTGCGCGCTCGTGCTTCATGGGCCTCGGGCTGCAGCCCAGATCAACATTTTTGCTCGCAAGTTGCATGTCCATGCAAGTCGATGTTCACGCGCACGCCGCGCGACAGCTTGTCTCAAGCTGCGGCCGCGCGCCGCATCCGCCGTCGCGCCCGCGGGCTCGCACGTTGCATTCGGCGCTATATATAGCGCTGGCATGGCGCTGCAGGCGCGTCAGGAGGAGCAGACCTTGCAGTACATCGAGGAAAGCAATTCCTCGGGGAGGTTGGCATCGGGGTGGGATCAACTGAAGGAGTTCCTGCTGGCGGAGGGGCTAGCGCATTACCAGCAGGCCCCACCGAACCAGATGGGCATCGACATTCGGAACCGCAGCGGTTCGTTAGTGAACCCTGCGCGGGCTCACAATTTAGGCGCGAAGATTTGCGCCCAGGGCTTCGTCTTGGCCAAGACGGCTGCAGCCACTGCCTTCGAGGCCCCGCAGGGGGCGCAGTTGGAAGAGACCGCGATGGCGAACGACCGCCTTTCGCGGCTCAGCGGGGGTCGGTGCCCCCCGCTGGACTCATTGCGGTATACGTCAGTGGGCGGCTCCCACACGAACGTCTTCCTCCGCTGCGTGCTGGCCAAGGCGCCGACCACAGTGAAGGCGCTGGCAGACTCTCGGGACAACATCGACTCCGAAAAGCTGTGCGCGTTGCATCCGCAACTTGCGACGGCAGTCAAAAAGGGCCTGACGTGGTTGATCATCAAGCACGCGGTGGCCAAAGTGAAGGGCCTCAAGAACTTCGTGCAGAGGGCTTTGAACGCCGACGTCAGGGAGGCGGTTCACGAGACCGAGATCATTCGGTCAGGCTGCAGCCTATCCCCACTATAGTATATAGCGGTATGTAGTAAGGACCAGGATGATGCACGAGGAGGGTGATGAGTGGGAGCGCGTTGGGGAGGAGGTGAGAACGAGGAGCAGGAGCATTATATCTTACAGTGCTGCAGCACTTGATCGGCTCGGCGCTTGCTGCAGGCAGGTGGGCGGATGCTCTTGGCACACAGCCTCGCTGAGGGTTCCAGCAAGCCCGATTGGCGCGACATCGCCGAGCAAGCGGGCCACGCGAACCCACCTTGCAAGGCGTGGATCGCTGACTTGTGCAAGTTTGTTGAGCTCGGGCCACAAAACGGAGAACTTCTCCGTGAAATAGATGAAGCCCTCAAGACCTTCACGAATGTGGACGTCTCGGGGCAAACTTTGATGTGCGGCTCTGAATTCTGGCGCAAGTTGAATTCGATTAAATGGGGGAAGCACCAGGAGTCGCACCCGCATGTCGTAGCGGCGCTCGTGAAGGCCAACTATTCAGGCGAGCACGTGGTGGATAGCATGTGCAGGACCATCCATAAGCTTGTCGGCGCCCCCTTGTAGTGGCATGCGCTGCAGCGCATCTATGCATTGCGCTGCATTGTTAGAACTGCGTACCCACCCCTCCCCCCTCCCCACACACACACACACACGCACCGTTACATTGCTTTATTCCCAAACGCAATCGCTGAAGCGATGGGCGGATCAAGGCAAACGAGATCGTCCACGTCGCGTCCCGCAAGGCGGACGTGGCTGCGGCCGACGACCTCATGGCCGACGCAAGGTCGCTCGTGAAGAGGTTGGATATCGGAGCGGAGCAGGGCTTCTTGCACATCGCAAAGTTGGATGTCCGCTGTGCCATGTACCTGGTGAAGAAGCGAGCGCCAGGAGACCGCACTTTCGGATGCGTAGCAGATATAGCACAGGTATCTTCTCACGCCACCTTTCGTGTGCTCCTTGTTTCCCTCCCTCCCTGCTTTTCGCCATTCAATGTCGCTGCAGCGACCCTCCAGAGAGGTCTTCCTCCATGAGCTCGGGGAGCCAGCCCAGCTGCAGATGAAGAGCTTGGGGATCGAGTTCGGCAAGGCGGTGCAGACCGACAAGCAAGGCGATGGCGCACCCGAGTTCCCAGCGAGCGCCGATGCAGACGCGCCGCGCGCGGCAGCGTCGTCGGCCGCTGAGTTGAAGAGCAACGTCTTCCGCATGCGGCGTGCAGGGTTCGACGTGGGGAAGCACATCGTCCAGAAGAAGGAGGTGGATGACGTCTTCGAGGTGCTCTCCATCTCGGAGAATGGGATCACCGCTCAGAAGAAGTTGCACGGCGACCTGGTGGGCGAAGAGATCTCCATTGCGTGGCTGCAGCCACCCCGCCGCCCGTGCAGGGAGCAGGGAGGGGGGAGGAGGAGGTAGTAACTGCGATATTGTATTTCCTGTACTTAAGTTGCAATGGGTTGGTCGATGCGCTGCAGCGCACGGAGCAGTTAGCCGAGCGGGCGGATTGAAGTAAACATATTGCTCGAGAATTACAAGTTGACGTCCAGGGTGCAGGAGCAGTTGCCGTTCACGAAGGAGCACTTGCCGCCAGCCCACGAGGGTTGGGCGATGGACGCGTTCAAGGGGGCATGCAACATGGCGCTGCGGCTCCAAGCGCTGAAGTACCAGGCGAACATTTTGCACTTGGAGATCCTGCAGGACCCACCTGCCGTGCGCTGCAAGCGAGCGTTCAAAGTGGGTGAGCTCGTCAGACTTGTGCTTCCGCAATCGTCCGCGCCCCCCTCCGACGACGCCGCGCTGCAGCGCTGCGCTGAGCACGAGGTAGCGAGGATTTCGGGGCACGTCAGGCCGTAGCGACGAGGTCAGTGATGTTACCGACTGCGCGCCATGTAGCTCCACGCGGTGGGAGTGGTCGCATTTCAGCCTCGTCCACGCGGGTCAGCACGGGCTGCGTTGCGGAGAGCATCTCGTTGGGGAAGGTTGGCCTCTACGAGTTCTTCGTGGGCCCGCAGTTCGCAGGGCCCCCCGCTGAGGGGTCGCGGGGCCCCGACGCCTTTGTCAGCCCCTTCTGGGCGGTGGCAAAGTCCGACTCAGAGCCCAACATGGAGCTCCGAAAGGAGACCGTGACGTTCGGGACAGGCGTCAACAAGGTGCAGGTGGGGGTGCCCCAGATGCATAACACTTGCGCCCTGTCCGCGGGCGACTTCCTGGTGGTGAAGCCGTGGCCGCGGCTGCAGCCGCGGCCAGCCAAGAAGCTCAGGACGGCCTGAGCTGGCGATATAGAGGGACCACGCGGGAGGATGAGGCAGGAGGGAGGGGTGATGCGGAGGAGGAGGAGGAGGAGGCAGGGTAAGGTTTGGCATAGGGAGGAGGATGAGGGGGCTTAAGGAGCGGCGAGCGCACATGACGGCACCGAGCGTGGCCCTCCGATTGGTGTAAACAGTGTGCGGGTTGGTGCGAAGTGCGATACTTGCCGCGGCGCTGCAGCGCGCGGAACGATTCGTTGCGCCAGCATCGTCGCTGCAGCGACTGTACAATATTGGTGCTGACATCAGCCTTTCCCACAGACATGCCGCTGCAGCGGCTTCGTCATCACTGTTGTGCTCGATGTGATCGTTGCTCTTCGCTTCATCTTTCACATGCGCTGCAGCGCACCTCATCATGAGCACCTCGTCCGCGCACATGTTGCCTCATCACTCCATCGCAGCAATTTTGGCGCTGAAGTGCGACCGCGCTCGGGCTGCAGCCTCGGCGCGCCGCGCGCGCGATGACGACGATCAAGCGCGACTGCGTCGTGTTGCGCGACAACCGTACGGGGCGCGAGCTGGTCGCGGCCGTCGAGGTCATCGGAGACCGCGAGTGTATCACCGTGACCACCGCAGGTTGGAGCAAGTGGGTGTGCGGCAAGGCTCAGGGCTTGCGAGGCACGATGTTCCTAACGTGGCTGAAAAATCAGCGCACCGCGTCGTCGGGGCCAACGGCGCCGACGACGCTCTTCGCTGCAGCGGAGCCAGGCCGCCGCCCGACCACGCGGTCCGGCCGCGCCAGTCGCCAGGTTCCAGTGGACAAGTGCTTCAAGACAGTGCAGCTGCCGCCGTTTGGCGATACTGAGGCAACAGAGCTGCAGATTGTCATTCCCCCACCTCATAGGGGGGGGAGGGACAAGCTGCAGGTGGTGCTGCACGAGAAGGGCGTAGAGTACATCAAGGCCAAATTGCTTCAGGAGGCGGCGGAGGCGGCAGAGGCGAGCACGGTGCTGAAGCGCCCGCGGCGCCACGAGACCGACGTTCCTTGCGGCACCCGCATCTATTGGGTGCAGCGGCTCCAAGCTTGGCGGGCCGTCCGCACAGACTGCGGTTGCAGCAGGACGGCCTTGTTCCGCACAAACCGCGGCTGCAGCAAGGATGACGCTGAAGCGGCCGCGGCGAAGTGGTGCACCGCCGAACTCAAGGATTGCGAAGCGGATGAGCTCCAGGAGATGGAAGCGGAGGCGGAGGGCGATGCGGAGGAGGAGGAGGCCGACTCGGACTGAGCTGCGGCGCGCTCGGTCGACCGCATCGCTGGGGCGTGCGATCACGGTCGGCAGTGCGATTGAGAATGGCAGCGAGGAGGACGAGCGCGAGGACGAGGGCGAGGAGGAGAAGGGAGAGGAGGATTGGGATAATAATTGCGGATTGTTGGTGGATCCCCCCAATGTTCGCCACTGTTGGTGTCATTGCGAATCGTTGGTATGATCAAGCGTGCTGCAGCACGACGACACTACGATCAAGTGTGCCTCTCACGCGTTGCCGCCGTCGATGTGTGACCTCACGGCGCTGCAGCGCTGACTTACGTTTCGTGTGTTTGGAGTCCATCGTGCTGCAGCGCTGATTTACGTTCGGGTGTCTGGCGTGCCGATATCAGATTTTTGCGTCGCGCTGCAGCGCTGACTTACATTTTGTGTGTCTGGCGTGTTGATGTAGCGCTTCGATCGCGCTTGCAGCCCGCATGTTCGCTTTATGTTATTGCATGTGGTTCGCAGCCACCTGTGATCAGAACATCAATGGCTGCCAACATGAGTGCAGCGACGCCGCCATGGCGGCTTCCCTCGGAGCCAGTGCCGCCGCCGAAGGCGAAGTCCGCTGCATCGGATGCGACATATGCGGCTACTCCCCCTCCTCCGCCGCCGCCGCCGCCACCACCGCCTCCGACGTCGACGAGGACCGCGGCTGCAGCCGCCAGTGATGTGCCAGCCCCGCGCGCGGCTGCAGCCGCGCGCAAGCGCGATGCTGATGCCAAGGTTGGCATGTGGAAGCTTGTGTGCGACATGATTCGGGAAGCGCTTCAGCGCGGGGACCGCGAGGCAGCGTTTGCGCTGGCAGTCCAATACCACGTCGCGAAGAAGCCGCGGAAGTGACGGGCGCGCGGCGCGCGCGCGGTCAGTGCTGCAGCACCACTGTTTCAGTCGGATACAGCATCGCGACGGCGGCGACGGCGACAGAGACAACGACGACGGCGTTCAAGACGACGTAATTCAGAGCAGTGCATGCAGGAGAAGAAGGTGGAGGGAGGATGATGATGAGGAGGAGGAGGGTGATCAGGAGGACGACGACATTGAGGACGACGTTCTGGAACGCCCTCATTTTCACAGGTTCCCACCGCTCGCTGCCAGCACCTCGGAGCAGGGGAAGGGGGAGCAGGATGATGATGATGATGAGGAGGAGGAGGAGGAGAAGGAGGCCGAGGACGAGGAGTATGACGAGGAGGAGGAGGAGGAAGACAACCAGTTGGCACCCATGCCCCGCCCCCCCGATCCTTCTGCCTATTCCTGCCTCCGCATACTCCCTCTCCTCCTCCTCCTCCTCCTCCTCCTCCTCCTCCTCATCCTCCCTCTCATTCTCCTACTCCTCCTTCTCCTCCTCCTTCTCCTCCTCCTCCCTCTCCTTCTTCTCCTCCTCATCAGTGTCCTCCTCCTCCTCCTCCTCCTCCTCTCCTGCCCCCCCTCCTCCCCCCCCTCCTCCTCTCCCTCCAATCCTCCTCCTCCCCCTCATCCTCCTCCCCCTCCTCCTCCTATCCTGAGGGGGCAGCCCTGGGGAGGTCAATCCAGTCGTTGGCCTTCGGAGGTTCAGTTGGGGGTGATGTTACTTTGCGGGGTGATGTTACTTTGGGGGGTCAGTCGATTGGTTAGCAGGGGTCCATCGTCGTCAGCGTCGTCGCCATCGTATTCGTCGTTGGCACCGCCGCTGTTTTTGTTCCGTGCAGCTGCAGCTGCAGCTTCGCGCGCTGCAGCGTCGCGCGCCCGCGCGCCCGAGTGCAGCTTCAGCTGCAGTGATGGGACTGGTTTCCACCACCACTATACCATATGTTGGAGAAGGAGGAGGAGGAGAAAGAAGAGGAGGAGGAGGACCTCTCCCTCCAACTTATGGTACTGGTGGTGGAAACCAAGCCCATCATGCAGCTTGGCGAGCTGCAGCCTCGCTGCAGCGATGGCGTCGCTCGAGGAGTTCGACAGCTACGACGAGGACTTCGAGGAGTTCGACAGCGACGACGGCGGCGTCGGCCGCATGCGGCCGACGCCGCCTGCGGCGCCGCCGCCAGGCGCGCTGCTCGCGGCCGCGGCCGCGGCCAAGGCGCGGCCGCGGCCGTCGCGCGCCGCCCCGCATGGCAGCGTCGGCCGCGCCTTGGGCAAGGGCAAGGACAAGGACAAGGACAACGTCGGCGGCCCACCTTGCGCCTTGGGCAAGGGCAAGGACAAGGACAAGGACGTCGGCGGCCCACCTTGCAGAAAGGGCAAGGGCAAGGACAAGGACAAGGACGTCGGCGGCCCACCTTGCAAGGGCAAGGGCAAGGACAAGGACAAGGACGGCGGCGGCCCACCTTGCAAGGGCAAGGGCAAGGACAAGAGCAAGGGCGGCAAACTTGTCCAAGGGCAAGGGCAAGGGCAAGGGCGGCGGGGCGGCTGGTTCAACAGGGCGCAGCAGCTCTGCGAGCTGCTGCTGGCGGGCGAGTACGCCGACGCCGCCGCCCTGGCCGAGGAGCACTACGCTGGCCCAGCAGAGGTCTGGGTCGGCCAGGGCGGCGGCGTCGGCGAGGAGGCCGCCGAGGAGGCGCAGGCGCCGAGGGGCGCCTCATGAGGAGGGAGGAGGCCGCGGATGAGGCCGCGGAGGCGGAGGCGCTCGGCGGCGGAGGCGGAGGCCGCGGAGGCGGAGACGCCCTCGGCGCTGCAGCGCCCACATGAGAGCCGCGGCGCGCCACCGCGGGGCATGGGGGGCCGCCGCGGAGCATTCCACTACATGGGCGACGGAATGGGACGGTAACTCAGTAGAGGTAGACAGGGGGAGAGGGGGGACTATAGTAGAGGTAGACAGGGGGGAGACGTGATATACATAGGGAATGCGAGGGGGACGATGGAGACGCAGCGTGGGGGTGGAGTGAAGACACATTGGAGAGAGACGGTAGACAGGATGCCCGCTGCAGCGGGTATCCACTCTCCCGTGAGCGAGGGGGACAACGAACGCATAGTGATAGGATACATGCTGTAGCAACCCAACATGTAAGATCAATGGGAGCAATGGGGGGGTGGATTGGATCAGTTCGCGAGCATAGCCTGCCGACGCATGCATGTGTTTTAGGCCAGGTTATATTTCGTGCGCCAGATCGCGTGGTGCGCCCGCGCTGTCGCCCAGAAAGGCGCTCCGATATCCTCATCACATCTATCTGCCATCGTCGACGTTCACATCCTGATCCGCTGACATTTTTTTGCATGGGCTGATGTGCCAGGGGTCGGCCTTGGATTGGCCAGGAAAGTTTGGGGGCACTTGGGGGGTCCTGGGGCACTTCAGATGGCAAACAGTCTCGCATCGCATCGCCCTTCGCCGCTCCCCCTGCTCCCCTTCAGCACACTTCGTTGCGCCGCCGAGTAGCCCCCCCCATGGCCTCCTGGCAGCCTCACCAGCTCCCATCAGCCTTGCCCCCAGCAGTCTCGAGCCATCGCGACGCTGCTGCAGCAGAGCCGTGAGCGTAAATCTTTGCAGTTGACAGCGGTGTCGGCATCGTCAACCTCGTCGCGACGCTGCTGCAGCAGCGCCGCGTGATGTACTTCGCGCCTCTCTTAGTTTCACTCCCACCTCGAAATCAGCAGTGTGGACAGTGTTCTGGGACTGCGTGGGTGGGCGTTGGGGTGGGCTGGAGTGCTGGATGTTGGCATCAGGATGGCTGATCTGAGGTCGAACGGGAGCTTCGGGTGAAGCGATCTGAGAGCGTCGGTGCCCCTCTGCAGAGGTGATGCTGTCTGACAGCGGCGTGTCTGTTCAATAGCCCCCTCTATTGAACAGCCACGCCCGTGTCTGTTCAATAGCCCCCTCTATTGAACATGCCATGTTCAATAGCCCCCTCTATTGAACAGCCACGCCCGTGTCTGTTCAATAGCCCCCTCTATTGAACAGACACGCCTCTGTCGATGTCCCAGCTGCCTTCGAGGCTCCCAGATCGCTTCGGTATTTGCTCCTGATCACACTTCGCGCATCTCCTGAATCCGTCCCGCGCCCTCCTCGGACACCTTCCGTGTCCCTCCTGTGTCTGCCCGCCCGCCCGCTCCCGAGCTCCCGTGTATACCTATCCGTCTCCCGTGTCTCTCCCGCGTCTCTCCCGTGCCCCTTCCGTGTCTCCACATGCCTTCCGTGCGCTCCCGCCCGTGTCCCTCCGCACCGCTTCCGCGTCCGTCCGCCCGCTCGCCCCCGAACTCCCGTGTCCCTCCCGTGTCTCTTCCGTGCCCCCCCCCCCCCCGTGTTTCTCCCATGTCCCTCCCACCCCTCCGTGTCTTTCGCACCGTCCCTTCCGTGTTCCTCAAATGATCATGCATCCCCCCCCGTGTCCTGCCCGCCCGCCCGCCCGCGCTCGTGTCCTTCCCTCCCGTGTCTCCTCGCATCTCCCCCCGCCCCCCCCCCCTCCCCCCCCGTGTCCCTCATTATCTCCCTCCTCTCCTTTCCATCACTCTATATCTCTCTCCCTATTGCCCACTACCATGCGTTCCATCATGGTGCGCATGCATAGCGCTGCAGCGCTTCATGTTACTTTGTGACGATGATTTCTGCTGGGCGCTGCAGCGCTCACACGTGTTCCTTAATTGCATGCGATTGTTGCGCTGCAGCGCATCTGTACTGTTGTGGCCTCTCTTCCACCTCAGCAGCCGAGTGCTTCAGCTCTCGCAGTGTGGGAGGCCCTCCCTCGCGCTTCCCCTCGGAGCGTCCGCGCACCCCCTCGCCCTCGCGGAGGGCATCATGTCTGCCGCGGCTGCGGCCACACCCATCAACCACATCCTGGATAACCTGGACAGCTGCGACGCCTTCTTCGCATCGCAGATCGGCGTCATCGCCGCCGACGCGATGGCGCAGAGCCAGTCCGCCTTGTCCATGAGCGTGCAGCTGCAGCTTCACAACTTGGGGACGATCGGGGCTGCCCAAGCAGCTACCCTGCAGAATCGAACCACCGCGTCGGGCTTCGCGGACAGCCACAAGGCGCGCCTCAGCGCCGCGCTGGCCGCGCGCGTGGGCACGGCGACGCCCGCGCTCCAGATGCGCGTGCAGACGCTCGCGCCAGGGCGGTGCTATCCATCGTGCGTTGCACATCGTGACCGCCGAAGTGTTATTCACATGTATGGTTTAATTGTTTGTTCTGTATTTTATGTATGTTACCATGTTCATTTTCAAATGTACTTATGTTAGCATGCTGCGGCATGCCTGCGTCGATTCGTAGGCTGGTGGACTTTACCATGCAGGACTGGGGTTTATTTCGCGACCCCAGCCAGAGCATCGTCGGGAAGGTGCGCGCGTTGATCAAACGTTGCGGTGCCATCGGCTTGACGGTTCCGAGCGAGAACACGCTGAAAGAGTTGGCGGCGTTGATGGCATGCGCCCATCTTCCAGACGCAAACCCTGGGCAGCTCTACGGGATCGTGACGGAGATGAAGGTTTGGGATTCGGCGGGAACGCCTAACGCAGACGCATCATATCGCACTGACTGCAGCCAATGCGATGCGGCGCGTCAGCGTTAGGGTTTCCCGACGAGTCGCCCTTTACAGGGTCAGTTCTTGGCGAGCCGCAGGGGCGCGACGGGGCAAGCGGCGACAGTGACTTGGAATTTCCCAGCAGATCCTCGGCAGCTCCCTCAGCACATCTTCGACGCGGCGTACACCGATGCGGACCCGCCGATCGATGTGACGCGCGACCTCGCCAACGTGGTATCGCATCTACGAGGCTGCTGCCACCCCGTCATGCGCTGCAGCGCTGATTGTTCTGGATGTCTTGGGTGCTTCGGTGAGCTCGGTCCTTTAGGTCCACCTCGCATAGAGCATGATAGGTTTCATGCTACGCGTGCGCCGCTGAAGCGGCCTGCGGGTCTCAACGCCATCAAGGCTCGCGTGCCTCTCAGGCTGACCAACAAGGGCTTGCGGGCTGCCGCCCCACCGCATCAGCCGAGCACTGCCATTGTGCCATGGACACCATCGGGGTCACCCTCCGTGCCGCCTGCAGCGCCAATGCAACCCATGGACGCGATGGCCGTGATGCAGCAAATGCTGGCAGCGTTTGCGCCACCGCCATCGCCGCCCAACGAGCTGCAGCTGCAGCTCTTCCCGCGCCGCCCTGCGGCGCCCACGGCGAGCCCCCCCGCGAGTCCCCCCGCGATTGGTGATTCGCCAGCTGGGCCAGCATTGTCAGCGGCGGCGCCAGATGCTGCTGCAGCAGCGCCAACGCCGCCAAACGAAGATGCTGCTGCAGCAGCAGACGGAGACGAGGATGCTGTGCTGCAGGCGATCGAGACCTTGGCTGCGGGCAGCGCGAAAGGCGAGCTGCCTCGCAAGGGCAAGGGCAAGGGCAAGGGCAAGAAGGGCAAGGGCAAGAGCGCGATCAAGGGCAAGAGCAAGACAGGCGCTGGCAAGGGCAAGACGGCGGCCAAGGGCACGGCCAAACCGAAGGCCAAGGGCAAAGGGAAGGCCAAAGCCAAGGCCAAGGCCAAGCCCAAGGGCAAGGCGGCAGCCAAACGGGGCCAAATGGCACTCGGGTGCAGCAAATGCCGCTACCTGCCGAATGGCTGCGGCACGTGCCGCGACCCGAACTTCACTGGCCGTCGCGGCAAGCCGTGAGCGCGCAACGGGCACTGTCGGCATATGGAGGTGAGGATGAGGATTATGAGGGCGAGGAGGAGGATGGGTAGGATGATGAGGAGGATGAGCATGTGGAGGAGAAGGAATGAGGAGGATGGTGAGGATTAGTGCGAGGTTGGATGGAACGCTGGCCGATGATATGAACGGTAGTGGCGATGGTCTTGCCTGGCGGTCGCGCGGCTCGCACGGACGACGAGGAGGATGAAAGTCAAATATGTTGACGGGTTCTCTTGGATGCGGGCGCTGCAGCGCTGGCGCCTTTGTGGTCAACGTTTGCATCGCCATCATGATCACGATGCAGCGCTGCAGCGCTCGCTTTCCTGGATGGTGGCGTAGATATTGCGCGCTGTTGTGTTCCGATGCAGCGCTGCAGCGCCTGTCAGACTTGTGGTGCCGTTGTAGCGTTGGCGCGTTTGTGAGTGTGCAGTTGCAGCCGCGGTGTCCATGTATTGCGTGACGTGCTCGTCTTGAGTGCCAGTCGTTCCTCGTCGATACGCGCTGCAGCGCCATCATTCGTGATGTCGAGCGTTGTCGCCCGCATGGTTGTTGCCAAGTCACGCGCTGCAGCGCTGTGATTCGCTCATGTTGCGCGTTGCCGATGGCATGCCCTCCTCCCCCTCCTCCTCCTCCTCCTCACTTGGCTCGCGCGTCGCAGTCGCCATCGTTCGCTGCAGCGGGTGCTGGCAACGGACCTCCTCCGCCTCCTCACTGGGCTCGCAATGGCGGCGCGCCGCTGCGACAAGCCGTTCGAAGCGCAAGCGCGCGCCGACCGTCGCGACGAGTTGCGCGAGGCCCGCGCGAGAGCGACGGCGACTGCTACAGCAGAGGTGAAGGAGGCGCGGAAGAACGCCAGGAAAGCGGAGAAGCAGGTGCAGATCCGCACCGCGGAGCTGCAGGTGGATGAGGAGGCGGATGAGAAGGAGGACGGTGGGGTTCATGAGTGTGGCAGGCTACTCCCCCGCTGCAGCGGGGGAGAAGGACGACAGGGGGGATGATCAGGAGGAGGTGGAAGGCGATGATGTGGGAGGATGAGGAGTATGAGTAGCAGGGTCGGGGTCAGATGGACATCGCCGCTTCGGACGTGGCCAACCAGAAACTCAACGAGGCGTTGACCTCGCTGCGGAACGCCAAGAAGATGAAGGTGACCTGAGTGAGGTCGGCCTCGGCGACCGCCTGCTGAAGCATGCTGGTTCGATTGATTGGTAAAGGCTGGAGGGAACGTGGTTGAGCGTGTTGTTTGAGTTGCGCTGCAGCGCTTCTCCGTGGACCACGGTTGAAAGTTTGCGCGCGGATCATGATGTGTTAATGTGTTGCGCTGCAGCGCAGTTTCGCTTGCAGTTTCTCGTTGGATGGTGATGTGGCGGATGATGAGGGCGAGTGATATTGATGCTGTTGACGATGAAGGTGATGGTGACGGGGAGGATGAAGGGACGGGAGACGGATGATGAGGAGGATGGGTAGGTTGAGGAGGGGGATGGGGAGGATGAGGGGGCGCATGAGGCGGAGGAGGAGGAGGGGGGGGAGGAGGAGGAGGAGGAAGAGGAGGAGGAGGAGGTATAGGAGGGGGAGGAAGAGGAGGAGGACGAGGGGGATGGCGAGCAGGATGGAGGAGGAGGAGGACGTTCGCGCTGCAGCGCGTCAGATTGTCATCATTGAACGTTAGCGGCGCTGTAGCGCCATGTGCTCCCAGACTGTTGCTTGGCAGTTAGCGCTGCAGCGCGCATTTGGTTGCTCTCCACGCGGTGCAGCCTCATTTCCATCCGTAGTCGCCGTGGCCCCTAGCGGAGGGGCCCCTCCGCGCGCGCGCAGCGACGGAGGCAAGCTTGCCTCGGGAACGCGCGCGATGGCGGCAGAGGACGACCGCCCAGCGAAGCTGCGGCGGCTGTCCCGCCTTCGCGCGGAACTGCCATTCATGCATTGTAATGCGATGGCGCAATTCCTGGCGTCCGTTAAGCGAGACGGAACCCCCGAATTGGGATCCCGACGCCAGGATATCAGAGACGCTCGGGAGCTCATGGTCGGTGAGAACACGCCGTACGGCAAGCTCCACCAGAACATGGTAGTCGGGCAGCACACGGTGGAGATCTGCAGTCCAGCAGCAATGCTGTGGTATTGCAGCGCCCTCCCCGCGATGCAGCCTCTGTGGCAGCGGGCGCTGGAGCTGCCACGCCCGTGGCACATCATCATTTACGGCGATGAAATAGGCGCTGGCAACGCGCTGGCGCACGTGCAGAACCGCAAGTCGTGGGGCATCTACTGGACGATCGCGGAATTCGGCCCGCAGGCGCTTTCGTCGGAGGACTTTCGCGATAGCGTTGCTGCAGCAACGATATATGCGGGGGGGGGGGAGGGGGGTAGAGAGAGAGATAGAGAGAGAGAGAGAGAGAGAGAGAGAGAGAGAGAGAGAGAGAGAGACAGAGAGAGAGAGAGAGGCGCTGCAGCGCCAGTTGTGCTGCGATTTGTTCGCAGGATGCGCGGTTCCAGCTCGCGACGATGCGGGCCAAGACCGCGAGCGACATCCAGCCGCACGGACTGACGATGCTACTGGACGCAATCCTCGCGCAGTTCTGGCCTGATCAGGGGCACAACTTCAGCGCAGGCATCAGCTTGCGGCTGCGCCCCGACGGCGCGACGGAGCTCATCCAGATGGACCTCGGAATTTACATTCAGCCGCTGCAGCGGTCGCCGCATAGCACCCAAGATTAGTTAGCATACATGTGCACATGTATATATCCATTACGCCTTCTTGCGTCGCTGCAGCGGCTCTGTCGGATCGCGGACGAGGATGCAATACACCGCTTGATCGGAATGAAAGGTTCGTCAGGAATCAAACCATGTTTTATGTGCCGCAACGTGTTCTTGAAGGGCGAAGTTCGGGATATAGTTGCTTCTGATGCGACGGGTGTCGCTGTTCACCACTCGGAACCAGATGCGTCGCGGCTGCAGCCGATGACGGCGCCGTTGCTCGATGCCATCTGCAACAGATTGATCGAAGGGGTCAACGTCATGAACAAGGGCGAGTTCCAGGAGTTGGAGCGCCGACTTGGCTGGAACTGGGACCCCCATTTGCCTGAGCGGGTTCGGAAACTCAAGCCGCTCGAGACAGTCATGTTTGATTGGATGCATTGTATTTTCGTCAACGGTACATATAACATTCTGGTGTTCCAAATGTTTCGAAGGTTGAAGGGTTACTGGGCGCGCGCAGACGCATATTTCCAGGACTGGTCGTTTCCAGGGCGCCACTCCATCTCCCCCGACACGTGCGCGATCTTCGGCGAGAAGCGCGTGAGGTCCCACGTTGACAGCAAGCATTTCAAGTGTACCGCCAGCGAGGGGCTCACAACCATGCAAGTATCATTGCATGCTTCGCGCCCCCGCCAGACCAATAATACATGCGCTGCAGCGCACGTGAATTTCTGTAGGATATGTACTGCACCCCTCTTGTTCGGACATGCGTTCGCGCGGGCGGATTGACGTGTTTCTTCAGGGAGGTGGCTAGCGACGCTGCAGCGCCTGCAGTCCGATCTGCTTGCGCAGTGTTCGAGGCGCACACGATCGTTGTGGAAGAAATCCTACGAGTATCCAGGCGTCAGGCAGACGCGGATAAGCTGCAGGCTGCGGTTAACATGTTTTTGTTGTCATACAGCAGCGTCTTTGGCAAGGAAACGATGGCGCAGAAGTTCCATTACCTGCACCACTTCGCCAACTACGTGAGGCGTTGGGGCCATGTGGCGCTGCCGTCGTGCTGGGTTTTGGAGCGCAAGCACAAGACCAGCAAGCGCTTTGCGAACGCTCTTCAGGTGGGGGCTGCAGCCTCCAGCGGCTGGGGCGCCAATGTCCTGAAGAGCGTCACCGAGCGGCACCTGTGGCAGCTCATGGATGGCGACACCTTTAAGGTTAACTGCCTGGTTAACGCCACCAGGCCGTCCAAGGCCATCTCGCGCGAACTGCTGCAGCAGTTCGGGCCTGCGGACTTTGCTGCGTCCGCTGCAGCGCGGTGCCGCTACCACGACGTCAAATACGGCGACGCCGTGCTGTTGGAGGACGGAGGAGGGGAACACATTGCGGCCGAGGTGTTGAAACACCTCTCCTTCACCAAGAACGGCCACTGCTATGGCTTGAGCTTGGTCCTGCCCTACTTCTTCAAGGAGAAGCTGCACCCGCGCGCCTCCGCGCACGTGCTCGGCGGCGATGCCGACGCCTTTTGGGCGCACACGGCGAGCATCGTGTGCTCGCTCGCGTGGGCGCCGCGCGAGGGCGGCGGCATCCGAGTGGCGCGCCCGATATGGTCGCAGCCGCGGTGGTGCGCTTTAGCCTAAAACGTGGATTCCTTACTGGCGCTGCAGCGCACTTTTTTACATTGCTAAATGCTTCGGTGCTGCAGCACCTGAACGTTGCATGGTCGACGACTCCTCTTCCCCGCCTTGAAAACGTGGATTCCTTCTGCATTGCGCTGTAGCGCACCTTTTTCATTGACACTTCGGTGCTGCAGCACCTGAACAGTGCATGGTCGCCGATTCCTCTTCTCCGCCTCGTTCCTCCTCCTCCTCTTGCGCTGCAGCGCTAATGTCGTTGATCAGTGGTGCGGTCGTTCAAACTCCTCCTTCCCCTCATCCTCCCCCTTCTCCCCCTCCTCCTCCTGCTCCTACTGCTGCTCCTCCTCCTCATCTTGCTCCCCCCCCCTCCTCTCCTCTCCCCCTCCTCCTCTGACGAGGGGGGGAGGGTGGAGGAGGGGGAGGGGGAGGGGGAGGAGGAGGAGGAGGAGGAGGAGGAGGAGGAGGAGGAGGAGGAGGAGGAGGAGGAGGAGGAGGAGGCCGCCGAGGAGGAGGAGGACGACGAGCACGGCGAAGAGAAGGAGGAGCACGAGGCGGATGAAAACGACGAGATAGCTAAGAGCGAGAGGAGGATGGGAGGAGGGGGGGGGGGGGGGCGAGCGAGGGGAGGAGGGAGGAGGACGAGGAGGAGGAGGAGGAGGAGGAGGAGGAGGAGGAGGAGGAGGAGGAGGAGAGGAGAGAGAGAGAGAGAGAAGGCTAGCAGGAGGAGGAGGAGGAGGAGGAGGAGGATGAGGAGGGGATGGGGGGAGGAGGAGGACGAGGGAGGAGCGGAGGGTTAGGAGGACGAGGAGGAGGATGAGGAGGAGGAGGACGAGGGAGGAGTATATGATGATGACGAGAGGAGGAGGGCGAGAGGAGGAGGCGGAGAGGAGGAGGAGGAGGAGGAGGAGGAGGAGGAGGAGGAGGAGGAGGAGGAGGAGGAGGAGGAGAGGGAGGAGGAGGAGGAGGAGGAGGATAGAAGGAGGGGGGAGGAGGAGACGCCGCCCGCGCGCGTGCGGCTTACAGGCCGCGCGGGGAGCGCGCCCTCCCTTTTCCCTTTGCTTCGCGGCTCGGGATCGCCATCGAAAAACATATCAAGACATGTTTTTCGATGGCGACCCCGAGCCATGGGGCAGTCTCCTCTCGGAGGACCCCTCGGGGATGTCGGGGATCCTCCTCGACATCCCCGAGGGGTGGGACGGGCTCGGCAGCCATCGGCCCGTCGCACGTCGTCGTCCCCCAACCCTCTGGGTTGTGGACGACGGCTACGTGCGGTGGGCCGCTCTGGCTGCCGAGCGGCGCGCGGGGCCCCCCCCGCCGCCCGCGCCAGCGGCAATGCCGCTGGAGATGGCGGCGCAGAGCGCGGCGCAGGCGAACTTCGCCTGCGCCGCGCTCAGCCGCGCCAGGCTGCCGCTCGACGCGGCGGCCCTGCAGGGCCGCCGCGTCGAGCGGCCGTCTTGGGCTGAGGCGCGCCCGTCGCCGCCTCCGCCGCCGCCTCCCCCTTTCCTCCTCCTCCTCATCCTCCTCCCCGTCCTCCTCCTACTCCTCCTCCTCCTCGACATCTCCTCCTCCTTCTCCTCCTCCTCCTCCTCCTTCTCCTCCTCCTCCTCTCTCCCCCTCCTCTTCCTCCTCCTCCTCCTCCTCCTCCTCCTCTTCCTCCTCCTTCTCCTTCTCAGAGTCCGCTAACCACTTAGTAAGTCCGCTAACCACTTAGTAAGTAAGCTAGCTAGCGGACTTACTATGTGGTTACTAAGTGGTTAGTAAGTGGCTACTGGGTGGTTACTAAGTGGCAGCTAAGTGGTTACTAAGTGGTTAGCAAGTGGTAGCTAGAGTGGGGACTTAGCGAGCGAACCTCTACTAGAGACTTAGCAAGGTTAGCCTCCAGCTATAAGTGGTTAGTATCTCCTACTAACCAGTTGTAGCTGGTTATACAACTTACATCCGACTTACAACACTTATAACCTACTTACAACTCACTTGTACGTACATACTAAATCCTCTAACCCCTTAGTATCCGCGCTAACCACCTAGCAGCCGCCGCGGCCATCCAAGTGCGGCGCTGCCCTGGACCCCGCGGAGGCCGCGGCGGCCGCCGGCCTCTGGCTGGCCGTCGCCGCTGGGGCCCGCGCGGCCCTGCTGGCCGCGCGCGCGGCCGCGCCCCATGTTGCCGCGGCCGCCCACTCTGCGGCGGGCGCGGGTGGCTCCGCGTTGGCGGCGGCAGCAGCGTCGGGCGGCGCCTCGGCCGCTGCGGCCGCGCCGCCGCCCGAGGGCGGCACCCTCTCGGGCCCTGCTTCCGCCGCCGCCGCCGCCGCCTCCGGCGTCGCGGCCCTGGGCGCTGCCGCTGCCCCTGCCGGCCGCCTCTGCTGCTGCCGCAACCGCCGCCCCACCGCTGCTGCCGCCGCCGTTGGCTCCCTTCTGGCGGCGGCGGCGGCGGCGGGCGGGCCGTGGCCGGCGTGGCGGCCGCTGTCGCGGCGGCCGCTGCCGCCGCCACTGCGGCCGCCGCTGTCGGTTCCACGCCGGCGGCGGCGGCGGCGGTTGGCGCGGTGGCCGGCGCCGCCGCGTGGCTTGCCCGACGGCCTCCCCCACGGCCAGCCCGGCGGCAGCCCCCCGGCCTGCCCGATTGCCAGCCCCACGGCCAGCCCCAAGGCCACTTCGGCGGCCTGCCCCCCGTGCCGCCCGACTGCCAGCACGTGCGCGGCCTGCCTGGCTGCCAGCCCCGCGGCCCGCCCGACGGCCAGCCCGTGGGCCCGCCCCGCGGCCAGCCCGACTGCCAGCCCCACGGCTGGCCCCGCGGCCTGCCCTACGGCCAGCCCCACGGCCAGCCGGACGGCCCGCGCGATTGCCAGCCCCGCGGCCAGTCCCACGGCCAGCCAGGCTGCCAGCCCCACGGACAGCCCCACTGCCAGCCCGCCTGCCAGCCCCACGCCAGCCCGACGGCCAACCCGACGGCCAGCCCCCCGGCCTACCCGGCTGCCAGCCCCGCGACCACCCAGGCCAGTCGAAACGCCATAGAAATGTCAGGTGGTATGTCGTGTGGTCAATATGAAGACCACGCGACAAAATGTATCATCTGGCGTTTCGGCCGCTTTTCACACGCAGGTGGAACGAGCAGAAGTGCACCGCATCGGGGCGTCCAGAGGCCTTGCGCTGGCCTCGGGTTCTCGAGCCCGTGGGGCGGCGACCTCTGGGGCGAAAGCCAAACGCATTAAGCAACTTTACTAAATGTCAGCTCATATATGTGGCGGCGGTGGGGGCGAAAGCCCTGCTTTCATTCAACCGTGTGAGATTATTCAGAATATGTTCAGATTGTTACTCCTGCTATGAGGCGGCTGTGGGGGCGGTAGCCTTGTTGGTTTTACGTGTATTCCTATTCCCGCATTTGCTTGGGCGGCGGCGGGGGGCGGCAGCTTTACTCCAAGTTGACTTCAGATGGTTGTTCCAAGCTGTGCGGCGCTGAGGGCGACAGCTTCCTTCGCGCGTTGTTCCCCCTGCCCATTCTGAGGGGCAGCGGCGGGGGTGAACGCCCGACTCCTACTCCGACGTGGTTTACACCTACTGTTGCACTTCCAACTTCTATGTTCATTCTGCCACCATGGGGTTGCAGGGTGGGCGGATACACACTTAGTGATTATTGCGTGGTCCTTCTCCCTACGTTTACCACGGGGCGGCGGTGCGGGCGAAAGCCTTGCCAACCACTCCGCCTCAGGGTCCTTTCTATTAAAAAAACTATTCAACGCACGCTCACCGACGAGGCCGATGGCGACCCCGACGAACGGCAGTTGTAGGTAGGCGTTTTTTCGTGCCCCCCCATCTCCTTTTCTTCCCCTTCCTCCTCCTCTTCCTGTGCTCCGGGGCCGCATTAGGTGTTGAGGTTTGATGTTCTAAAACCTGGGCGGATTTCTCATGAAGGATTTAACTTCGCCGCCCCACAGGAGCCGTCTGCGAGCCCCCCCTCCCCCTTAGAGTGCTCGCCTACACCTACCATTCATTCGTTGGGGCCATCTTCATGTATCGTACTTGGGCATAGCAACACCATGGTCGGCAGAGAGCGGGGGTTGCCCCCCCCCAAGAGTGTTTTTTCTTTCGGTGCAGCTAGGTGCCGTTGTTTCTTTGTTCTCCTTGTCCTCCTCCTCCTTGTCTTCATCGTCTTCCTCCTCGACCTCCTCCTCCACCTCCTCCTCTCTCCTCCGTTGTTGATGTGGTTTTCAATTGCACGGCAAGGCAAGTCACACCCATTGCCTACGCCAAGCTTCAAGCTAATCATACATACCCAGTCCCACTTCAATGCACTCCCCGCCCGACTGTCCCCGAACCTCCACCGAATGGTCGGCAACACCCCTAGCGCACAAGCAGGCGAGGACTCATCAACGCATCTCTTGGCAGCGATACACACCCAGCAACGACGAATGCAAATGCTGGACGTTACACTTGCCAGCTGATTCGGCTGCCTTACCAATCTCGTCTTCGCCACTGTAGTTCCACAGCAACGCTGGATTCAAATTTGATTTTGAAACGTGAGCGAACAAGTGGTGTTTCGGACACATCGCCTACTCGAGATCCGAGCTAGCAGCGAGGCGCAACTCTACGTACAGTAGGAGATGCTGGCGGGCAAACCGCTCCAAGCGTTCTGAAGACTCAGCTGCGTTCCATTGACGCAGCTCCAAATAGCATCGGCACATGGCTTTACAACAGTCTAAACGGAGGTGTTCTATGCCTGATTGTGTTAGGAAGAGCATGGCAATCATATGTGTCGACACAGGCAGGAAGGCACGGGATTATGCTGCCTTCAGTTTCATCTTAGGTTGTTTTGATGGCTTCGACCTGATCATTGAGTATGTGAGATAACTAAACGGCACATCGACGCCCATCTGGCGGCATACAAGGTCTATCATGTGTTTGAGTAAGCTCCCAAGTGCTGACTAAACGACCCTCAAACTGTTTTATATAGTTCCCACACCGTGTTCCCTGCGGGATCATGTACGATGCCAAGGCGTACGGTGTGCATCCAATCTGGTTGTACGTATGACACTCGAAAGCCAGGTGTTGAGCACATGCTTGATGCGTATTGGTGCCCGCACTGCACCGATGATACGAACCCAGGCATAGTTATGCACGTTGATCTCCCTGTTGCGCACTGCGAGAAATCGTGATCGTCAAAATAAACTTGACACAACCAACATTTCTTACGGCCGTGCCACCCTCCCAAGCCGAGAATCTGCTTGTGCCACGCCCAGTCGCCTGCCGTTTCCAATGCAAGCCGCGTTGAAGCGAAGTTGTTGCCCACCGCGCTTCCCACGCCAGCCACCTAGTTTGCGGCCTGTGTGGTCCACTTTGGGCCAGTGCCCGCTCAATACTGCATCCATTGACCATCGAACGACGTCGAATATCCCATCGAATGTGCACTTGCCTGCGTCTCCACACTGACATAGTCGCCTTTTTGGACACGGCGACGACCCAAAACCTTTTTCAAAACACACCACTGAGCACCCGAAACGTCAAGAGATAAACGCTGTCTCTTTTCGAGTAAAGGGGCTGAATCGCCCCACAGGGCAAGCAACATCCATACACCATTGAATATATCGACAGCCAACCGAGCCCCCCATTCCACAAGGGAGTCGTACATGGCTGATTGTGGTGCATCGATGGACGCCAATTGATTGGGGTCCTCGACGACGGCGTCTAAGGTCTCGTGGATCGGGAGGAAACTCACGGGAACAAAGATTTGTTGGCACGGAATTGCGTCGCAGAGTGGTATCTCTGCAGTGTAGATCGGGTATAGCTTCGACCTCTCTGCAAGAAACTTTCTGACGGCTTTGGCTGAGCCACGAGTGTCGGTCCGAGTTCTGTTGCGCCGAGTTCTAAGTTGTTCGAGCTCCCTCTTGCCGAGACGACCCAGATCGCCTGCCGAAGACTCAGCTGCGACGCAGCCCTGTCGCAACTCATGCGAAGTCGTCTTACCATGGAGGTACGATTTTAGTAATAATGATCCAAGCTTCGTTCGTTTGGGCTTGTCGCTGCTGATGCCAAGGCGTTGCCGAATACCCCCTTTCACCATGAGCCAAGACGGCTGCGGATGGTGATCGAGATGATGATGATGATGATGATGATGATGATGATGATGATGATGATGATGATGATGATGATGGTAATGATGCTGATGATGCTGATGATGATGATGCGAATAATGATGATGATGATGATGATGATGATGATGATGATGATGATGATGATGATGATGATGATGATGATGATGATGGTGGTGGTGGTGATAATGATGATAATGATGATGCTGCTGCTGATGATGATGATGATGATCATGGTGATGGTGATGGTGATGGTGATGGTGATGGTGATGATGATGATGATTATGATGATGGTGATGATGATGATGATGATGATGATGATGATGATGATGATGATGATGATGATGATGATGATGATGGTGATGACGAGCGTGAATGTGTTCTTGATAAGTTGATGCTGTGTGGGCGACGGTGGCGAGAATGTGGGCGTGGGTGCCGGTTGCGGCGACGACGATAGCCACGAGCACGACGTTGGGGACGGCTCCCAACAGGTGTCGACGCGACTCCCTTCGGTCCCTCTCGGTTCGCTTCAGTCCCCTATCGGCCCCCCGCGATCCGTCTCGGTCCCCCTCAGTCCCCCTCGATCATTCGGCCCCCTCGGTCCCCCGCGGTCCCTGGAATCCCCCCTGCGGTGCCTTCGGTCCCCATCGGTCTTGAGGTGGGAGTGCGGGGCGAGGCGGGGAGGGGGGGCGAGGGAGGAGGGAAGCGGGATAAGGTAGGGGGGAGGAGGGAAGGAGGGTCGACGGAGAGAGCGCGGGGGATCTGGGCGGCATAGGGGTAGGGGACTCTGCGACGACAATCGTTTGCTACACGTTGCCACATGCCACCTCTCTCTTTCTGCATGTCTCTATGCCCAGCTGCCCCACAGCTGAGCCCAATTACTCATGGTCCGACGTGCAGTCGCTCCCATTTGGAGCGCAACGACTGACGACCGCACGCCGAGGCGAGGGCTGGCTGGGGGGGAGGGCGGCAGCACCCTATGAACACCTTATGAATTTCTTATGTTTCATGAGGCGTATGTTGGCATATGTTGTTTCATCTTTATAACCATACTTATGAAGTTATGTCGACATAAGGTTTTCATAAGGTGCCTGCGCCCTCCCCCTGAGTCGTCGCACCATCCCCCCACTTTGCGCGGCCTCCAGGTGCGCTCGGTTTCTGGAGCTACCCGTGGGTAGCGCACGACGCCAGCGGCGACCCCTCGCCGCATCCCCCATGCGTGTGCTCGAACAGTTCCCGCATGCTCGCTCAGGCCGTAGGCGGCGCAGAGACCGTGCTGAGTTTCTTCAGGTCATCGCCGTACTGCTCGTCGAACGACTTCTTCTCGGCGGTCAGGGAAGCGAGTTCGGCGTCCACCGCCTTGGTGCTGTTCTTGACATCGTCAATCTCGTCTGTATGGGAAGAGTACCAGAGCTTCTTCTTAGCGATCTCCGCGCTGAGCTTGGCCAGCTGCTCCATGTAGAACGTCTCCACAGAGTCGGGGTAGCCCTTCGCCTTCAGGCCAGGCAACTTCGCTACAATCGCCTCAGCATTAGTCGTCACAGCATCCAATTTCTTCTTGTAGGCTCGCAGGCTGGACTGCAGCTTGCCGTTGGCTGTCGCGAGCTCCTTCTTCTTGGAGTCGATGTGTTTCTCCTTTGGCTTGGGTTTGATGACCGCCGTAACCTTGGTCAGGTCTTCTTTCGCGGTTGTGAGGCTATCTGTCACGCCGTTGTATTCATCCTCCCTTAGTTCGGTTTGGGCCTCAACCCCATTCTCTTTCTTCAGGCCCTTGCAACGCATGTAAATCTCGTCCGTCACTCTGTACTCCATGGCACCCTCCTTCGCCAAGCACTGGTACCTGCACGGGCGCTCGGGTAACTCCGTGCTCTACACCAAGATGCGCGCATGCTCGGCGTTATTCAGCCAGTTCGGGCTTGCCAGCACGGACTCGGTGACCCACTTGTCCTCCTCGCGGATGTGGTTGTCGGTGTACGTTGTTGTGCGATTGAAGCCGTTGAGCTTGGCACCGGCTGAGTCCATGGCCCACTGGCTGATCCTCAAGTCCATGTCTTCCTGCGGCATGTTCTTGAACTGCCCCTTGCGCTATGACGTCAGCGTCGCCCGAAACGAGTTGCAGAAGTTGGTGTACTCCCTCTTGTCGAACACGTCTTTCAGCAGATCTGGCGTGACCTTACAGCTTGGATCCGCGAGCCTGTCTCGCAACGCCTGCACGACTTTCGGGAGCTTCGGAGGCGTCGGGGCAGCAGCTAGCCGCAGTGCCTCAATAGTGAGGTCGGCACCGCGCTTACCATCAGGAGGCTGAGTGACTTTAGCCATCGGCGCGCAACCTGTTTACAAGACAAGTATGCTGCACACGCGACCGACGCCAGACGCCTTCTTGAGCCAAAACGGCGACTGAGCGTGATGGAGTTGCATGGTGATGAGAATATTTTGGCGATGAAGATGGTGGCGAGGGCGCCATTGCTAACGACGACGCTGGTGCCGATACTGGACACGTAGCGAGCACGTATCTGTAAACTCAAGTGTAGCCCCGTCGTAAGTGACGCCATCTTTATTGATGCAGTGAGCTATTCCGTCGTTTAGTGTTGTTGTTGCTTTTGTGTTTTTTGACACTCGCACGACGAACACGTTACCTTTAGATCGTTGTGGTGGCGCATTGATGTAGGCAAGCTCAAGCACCCACGAGACAAACACGTTACCTTTAGTCCGTTGCGGTGACGCATTGGTGTAGGCAAGCTCAGGCACCCACAAGGCAAGCTCAGGGAACAAGTACACGGAGGTACGCAAAGGCGATGAGGGATGAAAACTTAATACAGTCTCGAGGTGTGGAACAGGTGGGGCCGCGGATCCCCTTGCCAAAGAAAACTCTCGTCCTGAGCAAACCGCTCCGGACTTGAGCCAAAATGGCTACGGCCCGTGCTCCTCCTCCTCCTCCTCCGCCTCCGCCTCCTCCTTCTCCCTCCTCCCTCCTTCTCCCTCCTCCTCCTCCCTCCTCCTCCTCCTCCTCCTCCTCCTTCAACCTCCTCCTTCCTCCTCCACCTCCTCCTCCTCGTCCTCCTCCTCCTCCTCCTCCGTCCTCCCCCTCCTCCAGCCATTTTGGCTCAAGATGCCTAGTTCCACAGTGGAACAAGTGGATACCGCTAGTCCGCGGCCAGTGCCAGGGCTCTTGAGCCCGACAGCTTTGTTCAACTCTCCGTGTGCCTCCTGCAGCCCGCAGGTGAGCTTTCTCCGTTCCTCAGCTCGTCCATGGCGCGTCCGCAGCAGCGCAGCGCCTACGTCAAGTGCTACTCCTGCTCGTACGCCTAGAACTATAAGACCAATCAGACGTGCTACTGGTGCAGCAAAGCCTTGGCGCCGTGGACAGATTCCCCGCCTCCAGTTCAAGGTGCCTGGGCGGCCCGCGCCAAGGCCGCAGCCCAGGCCGAGTCCAACTGCACCCAGCAGCCCAGCCCCGAGGGTGGATGGGAACCGTGGTCTTCATGGCCCAAGTCCCGCCGCCGCCGCGGCAATGGCAATGGCAAGAACCAAGAGGACGACTGGTGGGCCAACAAGAACGACACCCCCAAGGCGCGCTCCGCAGAGGACATCCTTGCGGAGCTCCAGGCGATCGCCCCCCACATCGACAAGGCAGCCATCGACGGCATCAAGTCGCAGATTCCGCCGCCCCAGCCGCAGAAGCCAGCCGACCTCAACGACATCTACAGCCGCGCCCAGGCTACGGAGCGCCGCTGCAAGAACAACCTGGAGAGGCTGCTCGAGAGCGAGCAAAAGGCGCTCAGCTGGTACACCGAGCGCAAGGCGGCGTCGGAGGAGGCCGCCTACAAGTTGGCAGAAGCCCAGGCCGAGGCCCAAGCGGCTCTCGATGCACTCCAAGTCGCTCGCAAGGGCGGCACTGCTACTCCCACGGCCTCGCAGCAGAACCCGACGTTCAACCTCACCAGCCTCCTCGAGGACGGCGACATATCCATCGAAGCGGGTTCGGCGTTCGATCTCCAAGGCCTCGACATCGACGACAGTGACCGCCAGGCATGGGAATCCCTCCAACAGCGCTTCGCCACGGAGCTCAAGGCCAAGGTCACCGAGCTCTTCGGCAACACCGCCAGCCGCATCAGCCAGCTCCGCGCAGAGGCCAGCACCATGCGCACGCGCTTCGCCTCCAAGCGACAGCGGTCCGACGAGGACGGACACGCCCGAGAGGGAGGTGGACCACCGCCCGCCGCCTCGGCGGCAGCAGGCGAACCCCCAGCGGCAGCCGCAGCGGACGCGGATGGCACTGCGGCCTCTTCGCCAGCGGCGCCAAGCGATGAGCCTCCCGCACTTGCTGCTGGCGCTACTTCTGACAGCAGCTTCGCCGCACAGCCTGTACCAGCGATCAACAAGGACTCCGACCTCGAAGACAAGGCACAGAAGATGCTCAGCCAGATGCGCAAGCCCACTGCGACCGCCGCGGCTGGAGCGCAGCAGCCTCTTTAGCCGCCTACTACCCGACCCTGGACGGAATGGTGAGACGGGGCGCCTACCGTCAGAGACCAAGAACTACGACAACCCACCGATCATCAACACACTGGACGCAGTCCTCGACCCTTTCGACGAGCTGGCCGAGTTGGACGCCCACATCGATTTCGCAGCCACAGTTCAGTACGCTACCGCCCCGCCCGAGACGCTGTCCTCGGTTGGGGGCGATGAGGCGGCACAGTCCGTCGACCCAGTGGCATGGGACCCAGGGCAGCCGCAGCGTGCCGCGCGAGCCGACCCTGATGCCGCTCCGCCCGAGACGCTGTCCTCGGTAGGGAGCGACGAGACGGCCCAAGCTGTCGACAGGCATGTGGTACAGGTACCAGGGGAGCCGTTGCCAACGGCACACCCTGATGCCGCCCCGCCCAAGACGCAGCCCTTGGTAGGGGGCGATGAGATGGCGAAAGCTGTCGACTTGACCGCAGTGAAAGGCCCATGGAAGCCCATCAGCCCGAGACCCGACCCCAGACCGTCTACCAAGACGAAGGCCCTACGAAGCCCACGCCGTCAGATCACTCCCTGTTCTTCTCCAACATTACCCAGTGGGGGCCACAGTCCGAGAAATGGCTGGCAGGGCCAGGCAAACAACATCAGATGGTGGCATTGGTTGAAACACACATCTCGCATGGAAAAGCGCCTCTCATCTACGACAAGCTAGCAGCGGATGGTTGGGGGATATCATCGACTACGGCCACGCCGACCAGCAGATCAGACGGAGGCAACACGGGTGGCGAGATTATCCTCTCCAGGTACCATGTCCAGGCCACAACCTTCAACCACCTCCGCGACCTGGCCATCCCCCAGCGCAGGCCCGACCCGTTCCGCGGCTTCACGCCCATGGTATGGCACAGACGCTCTGGCAACCTGGTCGTTATTGCAGCGTATCTGGAACCCCACAGGCAGATCGAGGGTGCCGTGCACGATAAGTTACTCTCGCTGGGAGCCTTCGTTACTATGCTCACGGACCCGTGGATCATCCTGGCCGATTGGAATATGACACCTGAGCAGCTCGCAGCGACAGAGTGCCCCGCCAAATGGAATGCTACCATTGTGCGAGCGCCTGGATCCGCCACGTGCGACAAGGGTCAGGGACTCACGCTCGACTTCGCATTGGTCAAGACTGGCATCGAGCACACGATCTCCATTCGCCAGTGCCCCACCGTGCCCTGGGCCACCCATGTTGGCCTTGAAGTTCGATCAGGCAGTGCAGACCCCTGGTGGTATCAGTCGATCCATACCCCCAGGGCATTCCCCACAGTGGACAGACCTAGGATCCCACCAGACCCCAACAGCAAGACCGCCATCAAGAAACGTAAAACCGCAGAAGCTCGAGCAGCACGCCTACGCGATCTACCTCCTGAACTCCAACAAGCAGCAGCACAACTCCAGCCACAAGACGAGCCCGCAGCACAGGAACCTATCCCTTACGCTATCCCGAGGGACCTGTGGGAGGAACAATGGCAGCAAGCTGTGCCCACACGTTGTAAGCAGCCCCACGCGCACTTCGCGTACACTCACTGGGTGCACGACGCCGACGACCTCAACCTCAAGTACGCCAAATGGGTCACGGCGCTCGAGAACACCATGATCAGCCACCACCAGATCGACCCGAAGGAAGCCGCAGCATACACAGGCCGAGCCCAAGGCTACCAATTGTCTTGGAAGAAGACGGCCGCCGCCCCAGGCCGCGTACACGTACATGACCCTCAGTCGGAATGGTGGGCAATCACGCTCACCCTCATCAAGCGCTACGCTGCGCTTCTCGACAAGCCCAAGCACACAGCGCTCATGCAGCAGCAGGCCTCCATCATCCAGCAGCGCGCGGACCACTTCAACACTCACTTTCACGACCTCCAGTTCGAGAAGGACGAGGACACCATTTTCCGCTGGTTTGCACTCGTCTGGGCCCCGCACTTGGACAATGAGGACACCGACGACTTGGTCACTATTACCGCTACTTGGGCCTCCAGAGCGCTCTCCGCCGCCCTCGCCAAGTCCAAGAGGGCATACGGTGCTTGGCTCGCCAAGCAATGGAAACACCGCCCTGGAGTACTACACGCCCATGTCAAGCCCGCGCCCGTACGTCACATCGAGGCCTACACGACCAACCTGACCATCGCCGACCCCGCCGTTATCATGGACGACAAGAAGCAACAATGGCAACACGTATGGCAAGCCACCGAGACCCCCGACGACATCTTACAGGCACTGTCAAAGGCCAAGGCAGCAGCCGCTCGCCAACCGCTCGAGCCCATCACAGCCGAGATCGTACACCGCTTTCACGGCCGCATGCCACCCAGTAAAGCACATGGAGTTGACGCCCTTGGACCTCGCGACCTCCATCGACTACCAGAACCAGCAGTCGAAGCCTATGCGGATATCCTCAACGCAGTAGAGCAAGCAGGCATCTGGCCACTACAAATCTCAGGCACTATTGCAGCCCTCGCAGCCAAGAAGTCTGGAGGCGACAGGGTCCTCGGCATGCTACCTCACATGGCCAGACTCTGGTCTCGCATCAGATCGACTGCATCTACATCCTGGACCCAAGGCCTGGACGACTTGAGGACTACAGCCATCAAAGGCTCCTCAGCTCTCCAGGCCGCCCTACATAGGGCCTTGTTAGACGAGACAGCCTCAGCACTTGGCATACAGTCAGCCACGTTGCTATTAGACATCCAGAAGTTCTACGACAATATCAAGCTCGCCAACCTCATTATGGTCGGCCTCAACTGCGGCTTTCCCCCCATCATTCTACTACTGGAAGTACAGCTATACCTGGCGCCCAGATTCTTGCGCAGTCGACAATGGGTGAGTGTGCCTATCCTCGCCTCCAAAGGCATCATTGCAGGCTCCCCTCACGGCACGACCTTGGCACGACTCATTTTACTTCCTATTCTACGGCAAGCCCAAGCCCAGGCAGAGCTTGCCCAGATGTGGACCTTCGTAGACGACACTGTTCTTCGAGTCGAAGGAGTCCTACGCACGCTACAGAAGCACCTCCCCCGTGCCGCCAAGACGCTCTGCGACGGTTTAAAGGAGTTCGAGCTGCCTATCTCTGACAAGACGGTCCTCATCGGCTCCACCCCCAAGGTCCGCAAATCGCTAGCCAAGAAGTTGCGGCAGTACGACATCCCAGTTACTGCGACCGCCACGGCCGTCGACCTCGGCGTTGACGCGGCGGCGGCTACTCGACGGGTACAAGCCAAAGCCAGGAAGCGACAGAGCTCAGCCGCAGCTAGGTTTCGCAAGATACACCGACTACGGAGCACTGCACAGCAGGCTCGAATCTCAGCAGGACTGTGGCGTACTGGCGCTCTCCCCGAAGGAGTATTCGGTCATCAGGTGCACGGCCTCGCTCGGCACGCTCTACTACGATGGCGGCGTCAGGCCGCCATTGCGGCCGCGGGAGCAGCAGCGGGCCGATGCCTCACCTCCCTCCTCGGCGCCACCTTCGACGGCATGGACCCAGGAGTTCCCCTAAGGATCGAATTCATCGAGGCTTGGCTTCAGCACTGGATACGCCACCCGAGTACGCACGCCAGGATCATCAGAGCATGGCCAAGGATCAAGACCACCTTGCTCGCCGCAGGCTCCAAGCTGTGGTGCAGGGTCAAGGGGCCCCCAGGCGCGGCCATCGCGACCCTGCTGGAGGCCAGCTGGGAGCCGACCTCAGCTACCACGTGGAGGCGTACGAAAGACGGCTACATCGAGGAGTGGAACCTCCCCCCTGCCGATGACCCTGACCTCCTCGACGCCGACATCCACGCAGTATTGCAGGACCCCAGCGAGGATTTACACAGGCTCCTCTGGACTCAGGCCGCTACGCATGACCATGGTGACACGCTGGCTGGAGGCGCGGACATGGTCACTATCCGCATTGAACAAAGGAGGCTCCTCGCAAACGGTGATTTCAGCGACTGGGCCCTCAACAAGACCGTCATCAGTGGAGGACAATGGACCAGAGACCGCCTCCACAACGCGGGCTACCAGATCGACAAGAACTGCGACCGATGCAGCGCGGGAGTTCCTGAAACCTTGTTTCACCGAATGTGGCAGTGCGAGGCGAATGTGGGACCTGAGTTTGAGGCCAGTGACAAGTTACTACCGCGAGCCGTGGCGGGGGTCGATGCCGACCCTGCCCTGTGGCTCCGTGGCATTCCCTCTGTCGCTCTCACTACGCCCGCGTTCGAGCCATTGACTGGGAGGGACGGGTGGGAGTTTGTTGGTGCGGTGCGGGAGGGTCTGCCGTCGTGGGAAGGAGCTCGTAACGCTGAGGGCGAGTTGTTTCTATTTGGCGACGGGTCTGGCGGCGCCTTTTCCGACGACGTCAGGCGACGGCGTGTTGGTTCTGGCCTCGCGGCCCTCCGATGGGACCATCCCTCGGCCTCCTGGACCCTCCGCGCGGGCCTCCTCGCCCCCCTCCCAGGCCCCCGCCAGACCGCCCCAAGAGGCGAATTGCATGCGTTTTGCCTGGCACTGGAGACGTGCCAGCAGGATTTCACGTTTGTTACAGATCACCTAGCCCTGCAACGCGGTTGGCAGAATGGCAGATGTCTCAGACCTGGCAGCCTTAGAGGCAAGAATATGAATGGGGATCTCTGGCTGAGAATTCGGCACCTCGTGCAGGATCGATCTGGCGGCGGCTCTTCGGTCACGGTGCTCTGGACCCCATCTCACGCCGATCCCCTGACTTTGCATGGTTTCCAAAAATTTCTGGCTCTCGGCAACCAGCATGCCGACGAGCTCGCGGGAAGCGCGGCCCACAAGTCGGCCACCCTTGCCCTCCCGCCCGCCCCCAGGACCGATGAACACGACGCTATTGCAGCCATCGTCCGACAGAGGGCACGACTGATCTTACGTTCCTTAGGCAAGAATTCAGAGCCTCGAGGACTGTGGCCAGAGAGGCAATCCACCCAGGAGGCAGCCCCTCGCTCTCTGTTGCAGACCGCGATCGCGGCTTCTCAGCACAAATTCGAGCGGTGTGCAGACAAATGGAGATGCCCTGCCTGCCTCATCATCGTTGACGCTTGCCACGTTATTCCAGCTGCCGCCACAGAGTGTGTGCCGCCTTGCCCCCTTCCCGAGTTCGCTGCGTGTGGAGAGGTGCTGTGGTCGAGGGGTCCCCGCGTGATCAGTGGCAAGGTGATCCACCCCTCCCACACTTTGGCCACCATCCCCAAGTGGCAATTGTTCTTCTGTGTGAAGTGCGGCCATACGGCCACGCACCAGGTTAAAAGCCTACTTTTGCCGTGCCCTCTCTCCCACCAAGTGGGAGAGCGCAGGGCCCTGGGACCCACTGGCAAAGGCCTCGAGAACCTCAGCAGGATCAGGCGAGGCCTCCACCCGTCCAGATCGGGTCCCAGCAAGTCAGTGCTAGAGGCTTTGCACGTTTCGGCAGCCGAAGCCGCGATCGGTTCCTACGCGGCGGGTGCTGCCTCCGAGTAAATTGCGAGGCCAGGGGGGCCTGTCGCGGTGGGCCGTGGGATGTCGCCCCCCACGGCCCTCCGAGAAATACTGGATGGCCCCCCTGGCATCTCTGGGTTCCGAACGGACTACGTCCGATTGCTCCACTCCTCCTCCTCCTCCTCCTCCTCCTCCTCCGCCTCCTCCTCCTCCTCCTCCTCCTCCTCCTCCTCCTCCTCGGGTCGCCCACGGCCCCGGGGGAATCCGTGCACCTCATCCCCTTCGAGACCCCCACCAAATTCTTCACGCTTTGCGTCTCCCCACCAGGTAGGCTCGTGCGTCGCCCGCCCGACCTTTTCGGACGCCTCCTGCGCTTTCGCTGGCGGCTCAAAAACAAGTCTCCCCACCAGCTTGAATTCCGCCATGTTGGTGTTGCATTTCGCCTGGAAGGTCTTCCTGGACGACAGCGCCTTTCTCTGAGCGGCAGCGAGGCACGCCTCCTGTTTGTTCCTCTCCCCGCTTTCTCTTTCTGTTCTTTCTTGTCCTTTCCCGGCGCGCGTAATTCAGGCCGCCGCTTGCTCGTAGCGCCTATGACGCCGCCCGACTTCCCGCGACGCGGTTGAGATCAAACAAATCGCCCCACCAGCCCATTCAGAAGGCCTGCCCATGAGAGCTGGCGGGAAACGGGACGAAGAGACACATCTAGGGAAACAAAGCGAGCAACCAGGGTGAACCGAAAGCTCCTGCGAGCAAGGTGGTGGTCTTGGAAGACCTCTTCGGGCCATCCCTGGGGGCGGCGTGGGGGCGAGGGGAAGAGGAGGAGGAGGACGAGGAGGACGCGGAGGACGAGGAGGACGAGGAGGACGAGGACGCGGATGAGGACGCGGACGGGGAGGACGAGGTTTAGGATAAGGACGATGCGGACGAGGATTCATGGAACCATCTAGCGGTATTCTTGCGGCTGCTGCTGCTGCTGCTGCTGCTGCTGCTGCTGCTGGTGCTCTCTGGGAGTTTTTGGGGCCCTCTTGGAACCCTCTTGATAACCCTCGAAGTCTCTTGGGATCATCTTGGAGGCCATCGATTACAGGAGGGGGGGGTCCCCAACTCAGCTCCCCCCCTCAGGAGCCGGTAAACCGCTTCTTGGGACTCTCTTGGAGCGCTCTTGGGCACTGTTGGAGCGGTCTTGGGGCCGTTTGGAGCATCTTGGGAGCCATCTTGATACAGCTTGGGCTAGCTGAGCCATCTTGGAGGTCATCTTGGGATCTCTGAGGCCGCTCGGGGGCCTCTTGGGTGGCCTCTCGGGTGCCTTTTGGGGCCCTCTTGGGACCCTCTTGGAGCCCTCTTGGCGCTCTCTTGGGCTCTCCTGGGAGCTTCGGAGAGCCTCTTGGGGCAATCTTGTAGGCCATCGATCAAAAGGGGGGGTCCCTTATCTATGTCCCGCCCTCGGGGCCCACGATCCTCGTGAGTGGTGTCAAAAATTGGCCTTCCCAGGGGCCGAAAAAGCACCCTCTGACCGCTCGCGACCACCCCCGTCCAGGTCCAGGGGAGGGGAGAGGGGGAGGGGTCAAGACTCCTACACGGAGCAAGTCGTGTAGCTCACTCCCACCCGCCCTCCCAACACATAAGCAACACCGGGCCAAAGGACCAAAGGTTTGAACCCCCGAAGAGGCTCTGTCAAATACCAATGCAAAGGTCTCGACGGGACAATCGTAGTCCCGCTGCTGTTGCCAGGGCTGCTTGTGCTACTGCTGTTGTTGCTGGTGCCAGTGCTGCTGGTGTTCCCTCGGGGCCCTCTTCGGGACATGTTGCGGTGGCGTTGGGAGGTATTCGGGTCCTCTTGGGCCTCTTTTGGTGGGTCTTCGGCTTCAGGGCATTATTGAGGGCCTCCCGGATGCCCAGGAGAGCCTCTTGGGACCATCTTGGACGACCACCCGCTGCCAGAAGGCAGGTGGGATCTGCCGGCACCCCAGCCGCCCGTGTACAATGTCAATACAAAGTGGTCGCGGGGCGGCCGCGCATGCTCTGAATGTGGAGGCAGAGTGTGTGTTATAGTGTTTTCTGATAGGGATGGTGGGGGGGGGCATTGTTCCGGGTTGGCCGCCGGCCGGGTGGGGGAGGGTTTTTTTTTATTAATAGGGAACAGTGAAAAACCCCTCCCCGAAGGGGAAGAGGCGCTTTCGGAAGAGAAAAGAAAGAACATCGTTAGACCACCTGTCACCCAAAGGGCTGGTGGGATTACCACCCCAGTTGAGGGTACACCCCTCCAAACCCGAAGGGAACGGCCTATATCCCCATCTAGAGGGGTAAATCGGCCAGTGGGGCCCAGGCCACGCCGCTGGGGATGGGGGTCGGTTAAGCGATGCTCAGTGGCCCGCGAGACCCACATGGGCGGGTACTGCACGCAATGCCTCGTGGGCTGATCGGGCGCTGTCGCGCCGTCCGAGTTGGAATGCTCCGCAGGATCTGCGGGGAGCTCTCAGGGGTCTCGAACAAAATCATGGGGGCCTCCTGTGGGCCTCTTGGGGCCTCTTGGGGTCCTCCTGGGGCCTCCTGGGAGCCTCTCGGGGCTGAGGGCTCGAATTGTCCGTTCGGGTCCCCCCATCTGGGCGCGCTCTTTGAGCCGTCTTGGGGGTCTAATGGGCCCCCTTTTGGATGCGTTCTGTGTTGTCTTGGGGTCCTCTTGGGCTGTTTTGGGGCGCTCCTGGAGGCTTCTTGGGCCGTCTTGGGGCGGTCTTGGGGGCCTCCTGCGCCGTCTTGGATCGGCGGGAAGTGGGAAAGGCGAGAACGCCCAAATCTTTCAACAACAAACGGGGAATCAATAGAGTCGCCCTCATGGGGCCCTCTCGGGAGTACTCTTTCAGGTTTCTCGCGGCGTCCTGGATGCCTCCTGGGAGGTCTGCAGGGCGTGGGATGAAATCGTTTTGGACCGATCGTTTGGCGATAGGGGGCTCTCTTGGACCTTCTTCAAGGCCTCTTGGGGCAATCTTGGCCCGTCTTGGTGCTTTCTGAGGCCCCGGGCCCCCCAGGGGGGATGCGCATCTGACCTCCCCCCTCTACCCCCCCCTTCCCCTACCCTTCCCCCCCGACGGGGGAGGGGTCAAAGGGGAGGGGATTCCCTTCGACTCGATTGCGACATTGCTCGATTGTTCTTTCGCTGACAAGCTTGGGGAGGAGACACAGGGAAAGGAGGCGACGGAGACGGCGACCGACGGAGACGACGACCCGAACAGACAAGCCCTTCACGCACGCCGACAGGGTCGGCGGATTTTGAATGAACGACTGAGCAGATTCATATGTAAATTGCACATCCCCAGGGCGGGGGGGATTTCTGCCCTCGGGATGGTTGTGGGTCCTAGTTCCTTTTGTAGTCAGGAGGGTCCTTATGGTGCGCAGGTTGCGCGGTGCAATCGGCATGGTGCAATCCAAGTTGTGCCATCTATGTGGTGCAACAAATGTGGTGTAAATTATGTTGCGCAATCTATGTGTGCAATGTGTGTTGTGCAACCTACGTTGTGCAATATATATATATATATATATATATATATATGGTGCTATCTGCGTCGTGCAATTCATGTGATGCCATCTATGTGGTGCAATGGATGTGGTGCAATCAATTTCTGTTCGCAGTGAGTTGTTCCACTCCGCTGCTCGCGCAACGGCCGCGCTAGCCCGCGCGTGCTCGCGCGCGCAGCGGCCCGCTAGATTGGCGCAGCCAACGCGGCCGCAGAGGCGCTGACCGCGGCGCACATCCCAGTGGGCAGTTCAGTGCGAATCGGCGACTTGGGCGGGCGCGGTATCGTGGCATCGTCGACGACGGTAGACGCGATGATGATAGTGGCGATGCGGGTGGCGATGGTGACAACGACGGCGGCGCGGCCAGTGACGGCGCCGATGCTGATCACGCCGGCGACGATGACGGTGTCTTCGCGTCGGCAATGAAGGTATTGGAAGGAGTTCGGCATGCGCTCGCGGCCGACGCGCGAGGGTGGCCCGCATGGTATCATTTGGTGCGGATCGTGCTCCCCCCCCAGCACGCGCGCAAGGGCGGCCGAATGATTTCGACATGTGGCGCGCGAGACCCGTCTGGCATATTTTTTGATACAGTATCCAGGCGCTGTTGCATTGCATGGTTTTCGTGATTTGGGTCATCCTCCTCCTCCTCGTCCTCCTCAAGTGGGAAGCCCGGCAGGCTGGACACTTTACTGCAAGTGGGAAGCCCGGCAGGCCGGACACTTTACTGCAATGCGGTCCTGGCTGCGTGGCCGATCCGAGTGCCACAGAGGGCATGCCCGCACCCCGAGTCCGGGGCCTTGTGCCGTTTCCGCTGGTCTTCAGGACCCGTGGGCACGCCATTGGCTGGAATTCGGGTGGCGGTGGTTCGCCCCATGGAGCCGCTGCTGGAGGCGATGTGCATTTCTCAGGCTGCAGCTCCAGGCTCCGTAGCTTCCCCCTCTCCTCATTGTCCTCCCCTTCTTTCCTCCCGGAGGCGGAGCGCTGGCTAACCCTTCTGGGGCGGGCCCGCTCTCTGCCTCCTCTTCCGGCTCCTCGGCCCTCCTCCCCCAATTGGCATCCGCCCTTGGACGTGCGGTGGCCGCATGCCGCATGCCGTAGGGCTGGCTGGTAGTTCGGGTTGCTATTCCGCGGCGGATTTATTCATCGATGTTTTACTCTTTCGTGCCGCGTCCTTGTGCACGATTCTCGAGGGTTCCATCCCGGGCTTTCCGTTTACGTGGTCATTCACGGAGCGTGGGCTCAGTTGTGTAAGTATGCACTGTCAGGTTCGCAAGTCCGCGGATGCGCGCAACGGCTCGCCTATTGCAGGTTGGCCTGAGCGCTGCTCCATAGGTTTCGGAGTACTCATCTGCTTCCCTCCCCTCTCCTCCTCCTCTTCCTCCTCCTCTTCCTTCCCCTCCTCCCGCTGTGGCGACCCTTGTTCGCTTGGTGTGGGGTTCCAAGAACACGGCCGGATTTTGAAGATGTCTTTGATTATGACGCCACGCGAGGTCATCCGTTCTGTCCGCATCGTCCCTTCAGTTTTCCTCCTCCTTCTCCCAAAATGTTGCGCGGAAGAAAATTGTATGTGTTAGGGAACCGATTGTTTCCTTGAGGATCCGCAAGCGCGCGCTGTCATGTAAGAAAACTGAGTTGAAAGAGCCACGTGTTGACTTTTTTTGCCTTCGGGACCCGATTTTGACATCCGCTCGAAACCCTTTTTATGTTCTTGCGCGATTCCGGCATTCGCGCGCGACGACGCGCGCTTGAATTTCGTCGCATCCGTTGCAAGGGACTCTTGCGACAGCGCGCACGCGTGGGAGTTCGAACGATGTCGATATGCGCTCGCGAGAGGCCCGTTCGGTAGCATTTGCTGGACACGTTGGCCAACCCATCGTGTTCTTAAGAGTTCGCAAGGGCGCGAACGCAAAGTTGTCTTGGAACATCTTGGTGCGAGACCATGTGTTTGTATATGTTTCGGGACTCTCGATGTTGATTGTCGTGCGGAACCTGCGGTTTCTGGCGGGTTTCGAAACGCGCGCGCGCGCGACGACGCGCGCGTTTGCACTTCGCCCCACTTGTTGCAAGAGTTTTTGGCAAGTGATGATCTTCGATAAACGAGTGTTCGCGCATGACATTTGTTGCAGAGAATGCGGTGTGGGGGGGGCGATAAGCGTCTGCCTGAGATGTTGCGGATTCGTAGTTTGGGTGGACGATGGGGGAGAACCGCATGCACATTGCAACGCGCATATGGGGGGGGCGTTGCGTCCAGGGCGGGGGGACATATCCTATTTTGTTGAATCGTGGGGCATACAGGCGGTGCAATCTACGTTGTGCAATTCACGCTGACTGTTTTGAAGCTGTCTTCTCCACTGCTCGTGCAAACATCCCACCCTCTCACCCGCAACTTGGTCGCAATACCTCTTAAGACCGTGACGGTATGTACCAAATGGCAGTTGGCAGTGACATCGACGCCGACGACGACAGCGACAACGACGACGCCGACGCCGACGACGACTACGACGACACCGACGACGATTTCGACGATTCCGGTGACGACGAGTACGACGACGACGACACCGACGACGACGACGACGCCAACGCCGACGACGACGGCAACGACGATTACGACGCCGACGACGACGACGCCGACGCAGATGACGTCGACGACGACGCCGTCGACGACGACGAAAACGACGACGACGACGCCAACGAAGACGACGACGACGAGGGAGGAGGGAGGACGACGACGGCGACAACGACAACAACGACGGGGGAAGTGGGAAGACGGCGACGACGCGAACGACGTAAATTAATTTCTGTTTGAAGTGAGTTGTTCCACTCCGCTGCTCGCGCCCCGCTCGCCCGCCCGCAACATTGTTTGCAAAACCCATGCGGCGGCGATTGCGATGAGTGCTGGGTGTTGGCTGGTCCATCTCTGCGGCCGCGCTAGCCCGCGCGTGCTCGCGCGCGCAGCGGCCCGCTAGATTGGCGCAGCCAACGCGGCCGCAGAGGCGCTGACCGCGGCGCACATCCCAGCGGGCACTTCAGTGCGAATCGGCGACTTAGGCGGGCGCGGTATCGTGGCAACGTCGACGACGGTAGACGCGATGAAGATTGTAGTGCTGCTGGTGACGATGGTGACAACGACGGCGGCGCGGCCAGTGACGGCGCCGATGCTGATCACGCCGGCGACGATGACGGCGTCTTCGCGCCGGCAATGAAAGTATTGGAAGGAGTTCGACATGCGTTCGCGGCCGACGCGCGAGGGTGGCCCGCATGGTATCATGTGGCGCGGATCGTACCCCCCCCCCAGCACGCGCGCAAGGGCGGCCGAATGGTTTCGACATGCGGCGCGAGAGACCCGTTTGGCACAATTGATTTTACACGTTGGCGAACCAAGTGTTTCTTTAAGGACCGCCAGAGCGCGAGCGCAGGCATTTAAGAAAACTGAAATGAAAAACCACGCGTTGATTATATGTCTTCGGGGCCCGAGTTTGACATCCTTACGAAAGTTCTTGCGTGATTCCGGTATTCGCGCGCGATGACGCGCGCGCTTGAATTTCGTCTCATCTGTTGCAAGGGACTCATGCGACAGCGGGCGCGCGAGGGCGTTCGAACGATGTTGATGTGCGCTTGCGAAAGGCCCTTTCGGTAGCATTTGCTGGACACGTTGGCCATTCCATCGGGTTTTTTGCTTAAAAAATATATAAAAAAGAGAAGAGATTCTCATGGGAGCGAACGCAAAGTTGTTTTCGGAGGAGGAAGAACGACCACGGCGACAACGACGACGGGAAGGACAACGACGCCAAAGAGGACGACGACGACGACGAGGAAAGACAGAGGACGACGTCGGTGACGACGACGACGACGAGGGAGGAGGAAGGACGGCGATGACGACGACGACGCAAGAGCGCGCGCGCACGCTTTTGTTGAAAACCCGTGTTGCGGAACTCTGTGTTTTTGTTTGTTTATTTGACACTCGATTTTGAAACCTTTCTGAATACGAAGGTTTTTGAAGGATTTCGGCATGCGCACGCGACGACGCGCGCGCGTGCACTTTGTCCCGGTCTTTTGCAGAGGAGTCACGCGACGGCCTGCGCGCAAGGGCGTTCGAAAGATTTCGACATGCGCGCGCGAAGCACGTTTGCTAGCAATTCCAGAATATCATTAAAAAACACAGATGGTTGCCATGTGAATATGCCAGCGTGCGTGAGTTTTTTCCCCAACCATCCTGTGGTGTTGGGTCTTCGTTTTGAAGAGACGTCGCCCCGCGTTTCTCCTCCTCCTCCTCCTCCTCCTCCTCCTCCTCTCCTCTCCTCCTCCCCCTCCTCCCCCTTCCTCCCTGCGTTTCACCCACCCAGTACAGCGCTTCGTGGCCCCATAGGGAGCTCCACCGAAGGCTCCAGTGGCTGTGTTCGCATGGTGGCCCCGCCCCATTTTGGCACACCCCTCACGAGGATCGTGGCCCCATAGGGAGCTCCACCGAAGGCTCCAGTGGCAGCGTTCGCATGTGGGCCCCGGGCCATTTCGGCACACCCCTCACGAGGATCGTGGCCCCATAGAAGCTCCACCGAAGGCCCCAGTGGCAGCGTTCGCATGGCGGCCCCGCCCCATTTTGGCGCACCCCTCACAAGGATCGTGGCCCCATAGGGAGCTCCACCGAAGGCTCCAGTGGCTGAAGTTCGCATGTGGGCCCCGCCCCATTTTGGCGCACCCCTCACGAGGATCGTGGCCCCATAGAGAGCTCCACCGAAGGCTCCGGTGGCTGCGTTCGCATGTAGGCCCCGCCCCATTTTGGCGCACCCCTCACGAGGATCGTGGCCCCATAGGGAGCTCCACCGAAGGCCCCAGTGGCAGCGTTCGCATGGCGGCCCCGCCCCATTTTGGCACACCCCTCACGAGGATCGTGGCCCCATAGGGAGCTCCACCGAAGGCGCCAGTGGCAGCGTTCGCATGGCGGCCCCGGGCCATTTCGGCACACCTCTCACGAGCATCGTGGCCCCCTATGTCCACCGAAGGCTCCAGTGGCAGTGTTCGCATGGCGGCCCCGCCCCATTTCGGCACACCCCTGACGAGGATCGTGGCCCCATAGGGCGCTCCACCGAAGGCCCCAGTGGCAGCGTTCGCATGGCGGCCCCGGGCCATTTCGGCACACCCCTCACGAGGATCGTGGCCCCATAAGGGAGCTCCACCGAAGGCGCCAGTGGCAGCGTTCGCATGGCGTCGGGCCATTTCGGCACACCCTTCACGAGGATCTTGGCCCCATAGGGAGCTTCATGGAAGGCCCCAGTGGCAGGGTTCGCATGGCGGCCTCGGGCCATTTCGGCACACCCCTGACGAGGATCGTGGCCCCATAGGGAGCTCCACCGAAGGCCCCCAGTGGCAGGGTTCGCAAGGCGGCCTCGGGCTATTTCGGCACATCCCTCATGAGGATTGTGGCCCCATAGGAGCTCCACCGAAGGCGCCAATGACAGTCTCCCTCATGGCTCTCAGAACCCTTTCCTGCTTCTGCTCTTCGGTCAGGGGGACGCCGTCCTCGTGGTCGTCGGCGCTCGCGAAGACGGCCACAAACGTGTCGCTGAGCATGTCGGGCTCCGGCGGGAAGCCGTGGCCACATAGGGAGCGCGGGCGAAGATGGTATTCACAATTGCTGTATCCACAATTGCGTTTGGTTGGGTCCTTCGCCAGGCTATTTAGAAGCTCAGTGTTGCGAAACATGTGGTGTTTGCATGTTTTGTTTGGAAGCTCGATTTTGAAATCCTTCCGAAACCTTGGTTTTTGAAGGATTTCGGCAGGCGCGCGCGACGACGCGCGCGTCAGCATTTCGTTTTGTTTTTTCCATGAAAACCTATGGTGTTTGATAAACGAGTGCTCGCGCATAGTATTCGTTTGCAGAGGATAGCGGGGGGGGCGATACCGGTTTGGCTGGGATAGTATGAGTGAGTTCACAGTTAGGATGGACGATGGGGCAGGACCATATGTAAATCTCAATGCGAAAAGGGGAATATTTAATCTCGGGGAGGGACGGGTGGCAGAATTTGATGTTACACAAAAAACGTTTGATAAGTCACCAATGCTCAGCTTGCAGTTGCCAAAAACCACTGCTTGCACAATCAACCCACCCACCCACCCGCAATTTCGTGCGCAAAACCCGCGGAGGCGATGGCGATGACTGCTTGGTGTTGGCTGGTGCTTCTCTGCGGCCGCGTCAGCCCGCGCATGCGCGCGCGCAGCGGCCAGCTAGTTTGGCGCGACCGACGCGGCCGTGGTGGCGCTGACCGCTGGGCGCTTCCCAGCGGGCAGGTCAGTGAGAGTCGGCGACTTGGGCGGGCGCGGTATCGTGGCAACGTCGACAACGGTAGACGCGATGATGATAGTCGTGATGTTGGTGACGGTGTTGACAACGACGACGGGACTGCCAGGAACGGAGCCGATGCTGCTGACGCAGGCGACGATGACGGCGTCATCGCGTCGGTGATGAAGGTATTGGAAGTAGTTCGGCATGCGCGCGGAAATGGCCCGCGTGGGGTTAATTGAAACGGATCGTTCCCCCCCCCGCACGCGCGCAAGGGCGTTCGAATGATTTCGGCATTCGGCGCGAGAGGCCCGTTTGGCAAAATTCAATGAGCACGTCGAACGATTGATTCTACAGTTCACAGGGCCGCGGGCGCAGTTCTATTTGTTGTTATCTCTCTCTCTATATATATATATATATATATATATCAATATGAAAACAGTTAAAAGTGTGGATGCGAAACCACATGCTTTACATTAGATGGTTTCGGGACAGTTGGTCTTGAAATACTAACGAAATCTGAGGTCGGTGACGGATTTCGGCATGCGCGCGCGACGACGCGCGCGTGTGCGCTCCGTTTTTTCCCCACCTGATCCTTGCGACAACACGCGCGCAAGGGCGTTCGAACGATTCCGACCTGTGCGCGCGCGAAGCCCGTTGTAGCAGTTGATGAAAGTGTTGAAGAACGTATGGTTCCCAGAAGAATTCGCAAAATCGCGCGTGCATTTTCTTGGGGGCGGGAAATTCGGTTTGCGAAGCCTTGTTTGTTTGCATGTTTCTTGGGCACCCATTCTTCAAGCCCGTACGGCACTTACGGTTTTTGAACGATGTCGGCATGCACGCGCGACGACGCGCGCGTGCGCATTTCGTCGATTCTTTGAATCGGATTTTTGTGCGCTTATGATTTGTGGTCAACGAGCGTGCGCGCATAGTAATCTCTGCACAAGACGGGGGTGGGGATCCATACCGCCTTAGCACGGATGTTACGGAGTCATATTTAGAATGGGCGAGGGGTCATGATCACATATGAGGTTCCAGTCGGAAGCGGGAGGGTACCCCGGGCGGCGGGGAGATCCTTATGTGTGAATGTAGTTTTTGGCACGGATGGTAGTGGAGTGTCGTCATGGGGGCGAGTTGGCTGCTGGACGCCTGGGGGAAGGGGTGTGTATTAATAGGAATCAGTGAGCAAACTACCCCAAGCCGCAAGCCGTGTCGCTCATTTCCACCCGCCCTCCCAACACTGAACCTACTGAGTTCATGAGTCCCGTCGGAAGCACAGTGCAGACAATATGAGGGCCCCCCCGCCGTCCCCGGCAAACCCCGAAAGCCAATGCAGAGTGATCGCGGGGCGCCCGCGCATGATCCAGATTTTGCCGCAAAGGGTTCGTTGTGAGGCTTCCGTCCGGGATCGGACCCTGCACAGATCAGCCGATATAAGGGCATTCCCCCTCCGCCCCTTGTGTAAAAGCAACCCATGCAAAATGATCGCGGGGCGCCCGCGCACGAACCAGCGTTTGCCACACAATGTGTTTTGCATTGTGCGTTGTCAGGGATAGAGGTGTGACAACACTCGAGTCGCGAGTTTTTAAAGTACGAATTCGCGAGTTAATATATTTCACCTCGGGTGTGCGCATCCACCCAGAGAAAGCATTTTTCCACCGAGATAACAAGTATGAATCGCGTGTTACAGTGTTTTAACTGTCCACCAGCAGGTCTGCGCAGATCGGACATATCGAGGGCACCGCCGCCGCCCATGCCAAGCACAGATGCCAAGTGCTCACGGAGCGCCCGCGCACGGACTTGATCTTGCTGCAATTTGTATTTGTGCATGGTGTTCTGAAAGGGATTGCAAGCCTGCGCAGAGCGGGCAGTATGAGGACACCTCCTCCTCCTCCTCTTCCTGCTCCTCCTCCTCCGCTTCCTCTCCTCCTCCTCCTCCTTTTCCTCCTCCCCCGTACCCCCGCCGTCCCTTTTGAAAACCCAGTGCAAAGTGCCCGCGTGGTGCCCGCGCACAGTCCAGATGTTTTCCCCACTGTGGATTTGGCATTGTTGTTTGAAAAGGGTTAGCGGGTGGGGGAGGGGGTGTGGGAGGGGGTGTGTATCAATAGGGAACAGTGATTGGCCCCTCCCCGAAAGGGAAAAGGGAAGATGGAAGAGGACACGAGCTAGACGACCCTGCCCAGAGGTCTGGGGGATGTCCGCGGAGTAGCACCATCGGTACATCTTTTCTCCCTACATGTGGCGGACGGGGAGGGGGAGGGCGAGGAAGAGGATCGGCGGCGCGCCGAGGGGGAATGTGAGCGATAGCAGGCCGTCTCAGAAAGCGCCGGACTTCACAGAAGCCCTCCGGCCTTCTGGGGAGCCCTCTGAGGCTTCGGGAAGGCTTGGAAAGCTTCTGGGAGGGCTGGAGGTCCTTTGAGCCCTATGAGAAGGCCTGCCCCCTCTCACTTCTCCCCTGGGCGCGCCGCTGAGAGGAGGATAAGGCGAAGGGGAGGAGCACGTGTTGGCGCGCTCCAGAACGGGCCTTGCCTTCGGCTCATCCTCGCCCTGGGCGGAAGCCGGCGGACGGCGGCGGAGGCAGAACTGCGGCGGGCCCGCCAGCGGAAGGTGGCGAAAGCGAACATGAGACGTCAACATCTGGGGTTCCAGGGCTTCTGGAGTCGCGCATGCCTTCAGGGGCAACGTTCGGCGGGGATGGGCTCATGGGGGGGATGGGCCCACTCATCGCCGAGAGGTGCCCGATAGCCCGCCCCGCCCAGGAGCGCGCGGTTTCGCCATTGGGGCCATATCGCTGAGTCCAGGTCGATGCTCCCCCCTAAGCCAGTCCCCCCCTGACGTTGCCCCTCCATGTGGCGCGTTCCAGAGAGAGCCTCGCCCTTGGCCCATCCTCGCCTTCGGGCGGGGGAAATGAAGCGGTGGCGAGTCCGCCTGCAGAGGGTGACGGACGTAAGAGAGAGACGTCAGCATTTTTTTGTCCCAGGGTTTCCCGAGTCGACTGATCCCGTAATCGTCGTCGTCATCGTCGTCGTCGCCGCAGTCGACGTCGTTGTCGTCGTCGACGATGACGACGACTGCGGCGGCTTGTTGTGCTGGCCGCTATCGTTCGAGCGGCGGCGCGCAGGCGGAGCAGCAGGCGGCCGAGGAGGGCTCGCGGCGGGCGCGGCGGCCGCGGCTGGCCGACGGCGAGCGCGGCTGGCGGGCGGCGAACTTCTTGTGACCCGCTCCTTCTGCGCCGTGGTCATGCCGTGCAGCAGGGTTCGGTAGTAAATCATGGCAGCCTTGTGTGTCCTCGGAATTCCGCTTCTAGAGTTGAATTACCGTGCGTCAGCGCCATGGGAGAGCGCCGATTCTGCGTCGATTAGCGTCTACTCGCAACAGCCAGCAAGATGGCGGGCGGCGAACTTCCTGTGCCCCGCTCCCTCCGGGCCGAGGTCACATCGTGCAGCAGGGGGAGGGGGGAGTGATAAAGAACTGCGACGCCATGAGATAGGAAAGATGCTGTCTCGTCAGCCTTATGATGTTTCAACCAACTTCAGCCTTGGTCACCAGAAAGAATTTCGAACACCAGGAAAGTACCGAAACTTGTGAAAGGTTTTCAGGTGTCGGGCCCTGGGAGGCGATACTCGCTCGACGCTGTTTCGACACTTTTCGAGGCGCTCGGGACGATTTCTGGGATGTGGTCCTTGAGCGCGATGGAAACGACACAAGGTTAGCCTCGCTCGACGGTGGGGGCACTCAGGGGTGCGGGAGAGCGCCTGTGCACGCGCGTGAACCTCGAGCCACAGAGGCCACGGAAAGGAGAGAGCGACACCCTCCATGCACGGGAGCCGGCCGATGTTCCTGCCTGGCTCAGGGCCTCCAGCGCAAGGCTCAAGGCGACGGTTCGGTACATGTGGGCGCCCCAGAGGAGGGAGGAGAGCGGGGGAGAGGGGGGCGAAGAGGGGGGAGGAGGCGCCCGCCACCCCTTGGGCAAAGCTGCGATGCTGGCAGAAAGCCCCGCCGCCCGGCAGTGCGGCAAGAGAGGGGCGCAGCGCCAGCGGACGTCCAGCGTTGCCCCGCGCAAATTGCTCTCGGGCAAGCCGCGGGGTATTGTCGAGTCGTCGGCAAACCACTAGAAGAAGATTCTGTATGTCTGTATGTCTGTCGGTCTGTCGGTCTGTCTGTGTGTGTTTCTGTATGTATGTATGTACGTAAGTAAATTTATATGTAGCTTGTTTTCTTTATAAGTATTCATGTGTCTATATCACTGTGAATATGTATTTTTGTTTTTTTGTAGTGTGTAGTCACATGTTTCTTCTTTATTTCTGGTATGTATAGATGTTGTGTGTATGTGTATATGTGTGTATGTGGCAACCGATATTTTCGTTGACGTCGGGTTTCGCCCCGCTGGTTTCGCCCAGCTGGTTTCGCCCGGCTGGTTTCGCCGTCGGCGAAACCAGCTGCCGTCGGCGAGACCAGCTTCCGTCGGCGAAACCATGTTCCGTCTGCGAAGCCAGCTGCCGTCGGCGAAGCTGCCCGATCCGGCTAAAGTCCGCCCGCCGGACCCGACCTGCCTGTTAGGGTTCGCGCGTGCTCGGTCGAGCGTGGCCCACAGTTTAATGTCCCGCCCGACCCGACCCGACCCGCCCGTTGGGGTCCGCCTGCCCGACCCGACCCGACCCGCCCGCCAGGGTCCGCCCGCCCGACTTGACCCGCGCGTCAGGGTTCGCGCGTGCTCGGTCGAGCGTGCCCCACAGTTAATGTCCCGCCCACCCGACCCGTCCCGCCCTTGAGGGTCCGCCTGCCCGACCCGACCCGGCCCGCCTGCTAGGTTCCGCTCGCCCGACCCCACCCGCCGGTTAGGGTTCGCGCGTGCTCGGTCCAGCGTGCCTCAGGCGCCTCACACTTTCATGTCCCGCCCGCCCGCTCCGAGAACAGGCACCAAGCTCAAGATGCCGGAGGTGGCCCGTATCTTCCAGAAGGACCGGGACATCCTGAAGGTGTTCGAGGACATCGCGAGGGCCACTCTGGCGGGCAGTCCGCTCTTCCCCTACAGCTTGGCCCAGTGACGCAGGCTCCTGAAGGACGTCGAGGGCCCCAGGGGCCTCTCCATGGGGTGGGGCCCTCACAGCCCCCACCCCATGGTGAGAGCCTCCCAGCGAGGAAGGTGGATTCCCAATTCCAGTCTAAGAGTATACCTGGATATCATTGATGCGCGCCACATCCTCACCCGACTCGACACGAAAGGTTTCGCGCAGCAGCAGCGGTTGCTCAAGAGGAGCTGGAGCCAGTACTTTCCAGCGCACGTTTGGGGGGCGGCGGGTCCTCGCGGGCGTGGCGCCGAAGGGCGTGATCAGAGTCAATGGGCAGTGGGTCAAGGGCCCCGCGTCGGAGGATGTGGGGATGGCGCCGCCGCCGCTAGCTACATCTGTCACGCCAGGCAGCTGGATGGCAGCGAGTGCGCCAGCCTCGAGGGCTACGTCGAGGACAGCGTCGCCAGGGCAGTCTCGTTGGTGCTCGCGCCGCCCAAGGGCAAGTCCCCTGGTGTACACCCGCCGCCTACGACTCTCTCGGCAGTTCCTCTGGACGAGGCGGGCACCCCTCTGCCGCGCGCGGCACAGCTCGTGGCGCAGCCGCAGAGGCCTCAGCAGCAGCAGCGCGTCCAGAAGATAAGCTGCATGAAGATGGCTGCCAACGGCAGTGGGATGCTGAGGCCTTGGTTCGGCCCGTGTTTTTTTTCTGCCATCATCCTCGGGGTGATCTGTGTCTCCATGCCGTCCGCTGTCTTCCCCAACATGTCCAGGAGTGCTGAGGCAGCAGCAGCCTTGGTCGAGGATGTGGCAGGGGCTGGTGGTGCAGTGGCGTTGGCGGCCGGAAATCTTACGCTGGCCGTCAGTGGAGTGGCTCTGTCGATTGCAAGCACTTCAGAAACTTTGGTCGACGAGGCCTGGTCGGGCATCGATATGCTGGGGTGCCGCCTCAACGTGACAGGAGGCCGCTTTGTCGTGGATATCGGAGCCCGCTCTCGCCCAAACATGACGGAGGAGCTCGAGCGAGGACTGCAGGTGGTGCCTGAGGCTTTGGCTGTGGAGCTGTGGAGTTCCATCCAGGCAGTGTCTACGAGAGCGCCGTCGGCGGCCGGGACCTCGGCTCAATTCAATTTCCCCGAGAGCTTTTTCATATGGGATCGGGAAGTTATGCCAGCGGCAGAGGAGATCCTGGCCATCCGCTTCTATTTCGCGAGGCTCGGTTTTGAATTACAATGAGCCAATCCGTCATGGGCCCTGACTGGCGCCTGCCCGGGTGGAGAGCTCGAGCGCATCACAGCCAGAGTCGGAGATGCCATCGGGATTGCAGTGGACGCGTCAACCATGAGAGCGCCGCTTAAGGCACATATGGTGCTCCAGCTCCCCGCCGCTCGCCCGCCCTAGTGGTTTCGGGGCGGCAGAGGTGCGTTCGCCCAGTTTGAATGGTTGAAGTACGCATGCGGGTGGTGGCTCCGAGGTGGGCAGAGCCATCGAAATTGGAAAGTTTCGCGTTGCGGAGGTTGGCATTCTCATATACGCACTTTGGAGGTTGAGGGATTGTCCTTTGACTTGCGGGATGAGGTTTCATTTCAGTGCGATGCCCTCGATCGAGGAGTGATTGAGATTTTGCGTTGCAGCACGTCCGGACTGACAGATTGAACGTAAGATGGCTTTGGTCAATTCGTCTTCTGGTGCAAGTGAGGTTGCTGCACCATGTTTGCTCATACCTGTCCAGGCTGCGCCTGTCGCATGTCCCCTTCTGTACAGGCTTCGCCTGCGCATCCGCCTCTCCCCTCGCCCTCTCCGTCCTTCCCCTGGGCCGCGGAGGCGGTTCCTGTGGGTTGGGCGGGTGGGTTCTCGAGGCGCCTCAGTGCCAGGCTCGACCTTATACATTGTGATTGGATGAGAGTTTGCGAATTTGTATCAATGTATAGTGCCAGGTCCATCAGCTCATGCAGCAACCTGTGTCTCATAGGAATTCAGGGCCCATCCCGACCCACCCTTTGGATATTGAGGGGTTTTCCCTCGAGTTGCGGGATGAGGTTGCATGTCAGTGTGTTGCAGCACGTCCGAACTGACTTATCGAACGTGAGATGGCTTTGGTCATTTCGTGCCCTGGTGCAAATGAGGTTGCTGCTCCCTTTTGTGCAGGCTTCGCCTGCGCCTCAGCCTCTCCCCTCGTCCTCTCCGTCCTTCCCCTGAGCCGCGGGGGCGGTGCCTGGGTTCTCGAGGCGTGTCAGAGGCAGGCTCGACCTTGTACATTATATATATATATATATATATATATATATGAAAGATATCAAATGCCGGAAACCTGGCCCTGGGGGACTCTGGGCCGAAGACCACCAGGGGCCACATTTTTGCATTGAATGCCCCACATGGTCTAACCGCGCTAATCGGCACCCAGCCCGCGATGGGCTAAATAATCAACGCCCGGCTGCCGACGACACGCGAGGATACGCGTGTCTTTTTTAGAGGAGTAGGAGTAGGAGCAGGAGCAGTAGGAGTGAGTTGAAGTAGAAGGAGAAGTGCTAGGAGGAGTGGCGGTCGAACCGCAGCAGTAATGATAGTATTTTTCTATTCGCGTCGTCCACGCACAACCACTCCTGTTCAGGGCCGGGGTCGCTAAGAGGCTCGCCCTCCTTGGGCCCCAAAAGAAAAGGGTCAAAGGGGGGCTGGCGTGGTTCGTCTGGCCTGTTTATTCGCGGCTGTTCCACCGCAAGGCATTTGTTCTGCATTGCCAATGTTGTTTCGGTTGCAGCTTTGGAGGGCCAGGGATGGGCGAAGCGCGCAGCGCCAACCACGACCGCGGCAATACATTGTTTGCCGCATTGCAGTTGTTTTTGTTGTTCGTGTATTTTTGCGCCTTTTCGAGGCGCGCGGCAACTTGAATTCGTAAGTTGGCGTTGGTTGGTCTGTTCTGACCGGGCTGGTCTGGCTTGGTCTGGTTGGTCGAGTAGTTCACCTGGTTGGTCTGGTTGGTCTTGGTCTGGTACGTCCGACTGGTTCGGTTTGTCTGTGTCTGTTTGCTTTGTCGGTCGGATTCATATGGCTGATTTGTTTGGCATGGTTTGCGTGGGTTGCCGTCACTCTCTCTCTCTCTCTCTCTCTCTCTCTCTATATATATATACACAAGACTGCAGTGGCGCTTCGCGCCATGCACCTTGGTCCTTCAAATTTGGCACGCAGGCGGAATAGCAGGAAGGTCAAGCCGACAATTTAGCGATAACTCCTGGTTGCCTTTTCTGGCATCGCCGCTATCATACTGTTATTCGTTATCCTTCCTCCATGCTTCTTTTTCCTTATTTTCGCCATGCCCTGCGCATTCTCCCCATCCTCCTCAGCTCTTTTTGCTGAGGCTCCTCCTTGGAGAGCCTCTAGGGGCCTCACAAAAGTTGTCTCAGGCTTTTTTGAGGCCTTCTGGAGACTTCCTGGGCGTATTCTGGGGGCCTCCGGGGGCTTCCTCGGGCCACCCTGCCTCCAACCGCGGTATCCCTGAACGACCGAATCACGATTTGGAATTCTTCGGAGGGTGTCTTTGGGCCATCTTGGGCCGCCATGGGGCTCTTTGAGGACCATCTTGGACCCGTGTTGTGCTGTTTTGGGGCTCTCTTGGACTGCCTGGAAGCCCTTTCGGATGGTTGTGGGCCGATTTTGGAGCCTCCCAGGCGGCTTCGGACGCCCAGAAGACCGCCGTCTTGGAGCGTCGGGAAGCCGAAAAGAGGAGAACCCTAACATTCACCAACAACCCACAGAAAATCAATGATTTTTGCCTCGGGGGGCCCTCTTGGGAGTGGTGCTCTTGGAGGCCTCTTTGGGACTGTCCTGGAGGCCTCTTGGGCCATCTTGAGGTCACGTCGGTCACTCTTGGAGCGCTCTTGTGCTGTCTTGGGGGTCTCTGGGACGTCTCCGATGACCCCCCTGATCGCCCTAGGTGTGCTGGGTAGGCTTGGCAAAACGCTATGTGAGGCCCGGTGGCCGCTTCGAGGCCCGTCTGGAGGGTCCCAAAGCCCCAGATCCGGGAGTCCGGTCTTTGGGGGGGGGGACGGGTTTTCCCCCCGCCCGGGCTTATAAAAATATAGGAAGAGGAATATGGCTGGTCTGGTTGGTTTGTCTGCTTGGTTTCGCGTGGTTGCTCCACCGGGTCTGGTTGGTCTGGTTCGTCCGATTGGTCTGGCTGGTCTGGTCGGCAGAGTTCTTTCGGATCAGATCTCGGTTGGTAGGTCTCATAGGTGTGATCGCGCAGGTTCCTTCAGTCTGGCTGGTTCGGTTTGCTTGGCTTGTTTGGTTCGGTTGGCTGGCCCTGGGCTGGTCTGGTCTGGCTAGTCGAGTAGTTCATCTGGTTCGGCCGATCTGGTCTGAATGGTCTGGTCTGATTGGTGCGTTGGTGTTGGTTGGTTGGTCGATTGGTTACTAGACACGGCCTGCCCAGTCTCGTGATTTGGTTCGTCCAACTAGTTTGGCTGGCTTTGTTTGGACTGCCTGCTGCGCAGGACTTGCACGAGGATGAGCAGCAGCAGCAGCAGCAGGAGCAGAAGCAACGGCGAGAGCATCACTGGCATCAGCGCCCAGAGGAGGAGAAGTCCGATGAGGACCAGGTGGGGGAGGGGAAAGGGAGAATTTGCGTCGGCAGCCATGTTTTTTTCAGATGCCCCAAAGCAAAGTAAGGCGCTCGGGCATCATAACTTCTTGCTTCGAGCGGCTTAGAATCGAGCGCTGTGGTCTCCACTTCCTCTACCGCCCCGCCCCCTCTCCTCCTGCTTCCTTCTGCGCTGCTCCCTGGGGGGCTGCGAACTGTGCAACTGTCTCCACTCTCGTGGGCTCCTCGGTCCAGCTTAGGCGGGGGCCACGCGGACCCAGGAGGTGAGACCTCGTTGTCCCTGGGGGGGGGCCGCCAACTCCGCAATTTTCGCTACATCCGTGGGCTCCCGGGAGGTCTTACGGAGGCCTGGGCCGCATGGGCCCAGACGAGACCTCACTGCTCCCTGGGAGCATGCGAATTGCACAACCGCCGCCATTTTCGTTGGCTCTTCGGAGGTCCAGCGGAGGCGGGGGCCACGCGGACCCAGACGAGACCTCGCTGCCCCCTGGGAGGCTGCGAGCCGCGCAGCCGTCGTCAGTTTCGCGGGCCCCTGGGAGGTCCAGCGGAGGCGGGGCTCACGCGGACCCAGACGAGGCCTCGCTGCTCCCTGGGAGGCTGTCAACTGCGCAGCTGTCGCCACGTCCGTGGGCTCCTGGGAGGTCCAGCGGAGGCGGTGCCATGTGGACCCAGACGAGACTTCGCTGCTCCCTGGGTGGTTGCGAACTGCGCAATCGTCGCCACTTTCGTGGGCCCCTGGGAGGTCCAGCGGAGGCGGGGGCCACGGGGACCCAGTCGAGACCTCGCGGCTCCCTGGGGGCTACACGCTGTGCAGCTCTCGCTACGTTCGTGGGCTCCTGGGAGGTCACGCGGAGGCGGGGGGGCCACGCGGACGCAGCCGAGACCTCGTTGCTCCCCGTGTGGTTGCGAACTGCGCAGCTGTCGCCACGTTCGTGGGCTGCTGAGAGGTCCAGCGGGGCAGAGGGCGACGCGCACCCAGCCGAGAGCTCGCGGCTCCCTAGGTGACCGTCAACTTCGCAGCGGTCGCCACTTTCGTGGGCTCCTGGGAGGTCTGGCGGATTAGGGCTCTCTGGTGTCTTGTGGACTCCGATGGCAGCCGGGCCTGCCATGGCGTGGCCTCCTGTGGTTTGTTGTAGCTTGCCACCTCGCTTGCCCTTTCAGTTGCACGTGTTCAGGTGGCTGCTTCGACTTCCATGTTTTGCACCTGATTTCTCGCCCTCCTGGGCATTCGTCTTGTAGTTGTGCACGTTTTCTGGCGGCTGCTTGGCCTCTTATGCCTTCCCTATGACTTCCCGTCGCACCAGGCCTGTCGTAATACACGTCTTCTGATGGCTGCTCGGTCACCTCGCATGGCTTGGTCTGCTGGCCCACTGTGGATCTCTTTGGAGTTTTACGCGCATTTGGTTCTACACAGATGGGGATACAAACACGTGAGGTTTGACACATCAGGTTCCACAAACATGGGGTTCTACGCACAAGGGTTTCGTCCCAAAGGAGGCTTTCGAGCTGGAGCTTTACCGGGCGTCCACGCAGAGCATGTCCCGAGCGTGGCCGGAAATCCTGCATGCCGTGGAGGGGTCGTGGGGGTGGACGGAGGAAGGAGGAGGATGAGGACGGGAGGAATGAAGGAGGAAGATGAGGAGGAGAGGGGGCAGGAGGACGAAGGGCTGACGGGAGGAGCAGAAGGAAGGTAGGAGGGATGAGAGATGAAGCAGGAGGAGCAGGAGGGGACGAGGGTCAGGAAAAAGAGCAGGAGGAGGAGGGATGATGGAGGGATCATGGAGGGAGGCTAGGAGGACACTTCCAGTCGCCCTCGGAAGGAAGCGCCTTGTGGCGGAACGCACTGCTTTGCGGCGCATGTTCCGTCTGGTGGCCGTCCGAGCGAGACGAGCTCTCTCCGTGTCTCTGGTACCGTGTTGGCTCAGCCAATTCGCATCAAGTTCTTCTACGGTTGAACCGATCCCTGTCCCCATCCCCATCCCCATCCCCATCGCGATTCTCACCATCCAACCACCCCAGTGGGGGATATATCCCTCGAAGGATGAAGGAACCAGCCTACATTCCCATCTAGGGGGTAGATCGGCCAGTGGGGCCCAGGCCACGCCCGTGGGGACAGGGATCGTTTGAACGATGCTCGTCTACGGTCGGGAACTTTGGCTTCGCGTGTCGCGCCGCCGGTTCGGGCCCTCCACCCCTCCGCGCGACACGCTGCCCACGTCGCGGTCCCCAGGCGTCAACGTCCCGAGCTTCTCCCGGCCTCCCGCCCCACAGAGCGGAGCGACACGCTTTTCGCTTGCAAGGCATAGCGTGTCGCCGGGGCCGCCGCCGCGACACGCTAAACAGCAGTTCCCGACCGCAATTCCGGCAAACTTCTGGTCTCGCCAACTCAGGCATCTCGCACTTGCCTGCATCAGTGCCGATGGTGCTTCGCCGCTGCTTGCTCTTGCTTGTCGTGGTCATGCCAGCACGGGCGACTACGTGCGGCGCAAAGAGTAGGTCCACTGTGGAGGCAGCCAGCGGGCGCATCGTCGGGGGGCAGAACGCAGCCAAGTGCGAGTGGAAGTGGCAGGTCTCCCTCTCTGACGGGGGGTTCCACTTCTGCGGAGGACCAGAGGCTAGAAAAGCGCATGAACGCTAAACTTCGGACGCCCGCGGACGGCACCGATGTGAGGTGTGGAGCGGGCCGGGCACCCACCAGCGGGAATCTGCCGTCTGCGGACGTCCGCCGAAGTTTGTGCTGATGTTGCTGTTTGTTGCCCTCGCAGAGGAACGCTCATCGCACCGAATTGGGTCCTGACGGCTGCTCACTGTATGGGGGGCTCGTTCGACGTCGTGGCGGGCAGCTGGAGACAGTACAGAACAGATTCGGAACAGGTGACGCTGGCGGTGAAACGCGTGATCCCACATCCGCTCTACAACGCTCAGGAGGAGTCGCACGATTTTGCCCTAGTGGAGTTGGAAGATGCCGCGCCATTGAATGATTGCATTGGGGTCGCATGCTTGCCAACTGAGGACGTCGCTGTCGGTGAGGAGTGCTTCATCACCGGGTGGGGTACACTCTCCTCGGGGGGGAACTCCCCTAACAAGCTGCAGGAGGCGCAGGTGACGATCTACAGCAATGCAGACTGCGATTCTGCATACAGCAATTTCGGTTGGACGATCACCGATGACATGTTGTGCGCGCAGGGCACGAACAACCAAGGGGAAAACACAGACGCCTGTCAAGGGGATAGCGGCGGCCCCCTCGTCTGCGATTCCGGCAGCGGTGCTTACGTCCTGCACGGAGCCACTTCGTGGGGCTACGGGTGTGCCGTTTCAGGATACCCTGGAGTTTGGAGTCGGGTCAACTATGTGCGTGACTGGATCGACAACGAGATGTTAGGTGCGCCAACACCAGCGCCACTTCCCATATGCAGCAACGGCGGCGGATGGGGGCGGCGGCGGCGGAGTTGCGGCCCCCTGTGCGGAGGTGGCGGGCGGCGGCGGTCGTCTTGCGTTCTCGGGCCAGTGGCAGCGCCAACACCGGCACCAGCGCCAACACCAGCGCCAACACCAGCGCCAACATCAGCGCCAACAGCGCCACTTGCCGTATGCAGCAACGGCGGCGGAGGGGGGCGGCGGCGGCGGAGTTGCGGCCCCCTGTGCGGAGGTGGCGGGCGGCGGCGGTCGTCTTGCGTTCTCGGGCCAGTGGCAGCGCCAACACCGGCACCAGCGCCCCTCACGTGCGGCGCAAAGAGTAGGTCCACTGTGGAGGCAGCCAGCGGGCGCATCGTCGGGGGGCAGAACGCAGCCAAGTGCGAGTGGAAGTGGCAGGTCTCCCTCTCTGACGGGGGGTTCCACTTCTGCGGAGGACCAGAGGCTAGAAAAGCGCATGAACGCTAAACTTCGGACGCCCGCGGACGGCACCGATGTGAGGTGTGGAGCGGGCCGGGCACCCACCAGCGGGAATCTGCCGTCTGCGGACGTCCGCCGAAGTTTGTGCTGATGTTGCTGTTTGTTGCCCTCGCAGAGGAACGCTCATCGCACCGAATTGGGTCCTGACGGCTGCTCACTGTATGGGGGGCTCGTTCGACGTCGTGGCGGGCAGCTGGAGACAGTACAGAACAGATTCGGAACAGGTGACGCTGGCGGTGAAACGCGTGATCCCACATCCGCTCTACAACGCTCAGGAGGAGTCGCACGATTTTGCCCTAGTGGAGTTGGAAGATGCCGCGCCATTGAATGATTGCATTGGGGTCGCATGCTTGCCAACTGAGGACGTCGCTGTCGGTGAGGAGTGCTTCATCACCGGGTGGGGTACACTCTCCTCGGGGGGGAACTCCCCTAACAAGCTGCAGGAGGCGCAGGTGACGATCTACAGCAATGCAGACTGCGATTCTGCATACAGCAATTTCGGTTGGACGATCACCGATGACATGTTGTGCGCGCAGGGCACGAACAACCAAGGGGAAAACACAGACGCCTGTCAAGGGGATAGCGGCGGGCCCCTCGTCTGCGATTCCGGCAGCGGTGCTTACGTCCTGCACGGAGCCACTTCGTGGGGCTACGGGTGTGCCGTTTCAGGGTACCCTGGAGTTTGGAGTCGGGTCAACTATGTGCGTGACTGGATCGACAACGAGATGTCTGGTCGGCGGCTGGTTAATGGGAGCGACCCCCAGGCAGATGACCTCGACTGGAACGACGAGCTGGCAGTGGTGCCAGAGGCCAGGCAGATCAGCAACGTGGGCACCGATCTCTTCTACGCGTAGCTTCGTGCATCCGCCCAGCACGCTGAAGAGGAAGAGCGCCAGCGCGAGCGCGAAGTGAGGTACCGTCGGTCCCGCAGTTTAAGGGCGCACGGGGGATGTGGGGGTGAGAGGTTGCGGTTGGTCAGGGGCAACGTAGGGGGTGGGTTTCGAAGAAGAGAAAACGCCATAAACATAAATGTTTGGCGATCCGCGCGGATTTCTTGGATCCGCGCTGGGCCCCCACGGCGGCGCCTCCGGCGCTGCACGCGCCGCCCTTGGCGCGCTCCACGCGCCGGGGAGGGGGTCCAGCATCCCCGACAGGGGCCCGATAGCCCGCCCCGCCCATGACCGTGCGGCTTCGCTATCGGGGGCCTGTCGCCGATGCCTCGGCGATGTATCGCCATTTCAAGCTGAGCTGGTCCCCCCTAAACGTTGCTCCTCAGTTTGGGGTGGAGGGCAGCGGGCGCTCGTGCAAGCATTTAGAAGTCTCGCTGGAGGATGAGCGCGAAGGTGGGGGGCCCAAGGAGCGACCTCCAGAGGAGGAGGAGGAGGAGGACGAGGAGGAAGAGGAGGAGGAGGAGGAAGCTTGCGAGCAGTTTCGAGGAGCACTCCCTCTCGGATGCGCCTTTTTAGGGACAGTTCTGTAGGCGGCCCTCTCCGACTTGCCCCCTCCTCACAGCTCCATCCTTTCTCCATGCTCCTCCCCCTCCTCACCCTCCCTCCTCCCTCCTCCGCAGCCATTTCAGCTCCATTTGGCGGCTGGGGCCTGCCGCCCATTGGAGATTGGGAACATCGCAGCATTCGAAGTGGCATTGCTCTCCGAGCCAGAGGGATGTCAAGCCATGGCGCCTGGGACTGCGCCGCCTATGGCGCGATGCTGGGCCAAGCGCAAGCGATGCTGGCAATGCTGGGAGTGGCGGCCTGGCGAGGGCGGCAGCAGCATCCTCCGGGACCGCAATGGGACGACACCTTTCGACACGCAGCAACCGGCGTCGGACATGGACGCCCGCGAGTAAGGAGGCGAACACAAAGCTGGCGACTCTTCGGAGTCGCGTGCGCGATCTGCGCGCGCCAGCCGCCGCCGAAGACGGTATGTCTTTCCTCGGTGAGGCAGCGGACAAAATGCAGGAGGAGGTCCGCCGCCTGGAGGCCCAGACTGTCGAGACCCTCCCGGGATGCTGGACGCAGGCGCAGGTGGAGCAGCACCGCCGCAAAGCGGAGCAGGCGAGGGATAGCATCAAGAAGAAGACCGAGTCCGTCAACGAGAAGGCCGCCGACATCCAGAATGAGCTGGCGGAAGAGCAGCATACATTGAGGGCACGAAGAAGCTTACCAAGGAACTGGAGGCGTACAAGGCACATCTGGAGCAGGCCGCACCGCCTGACGCGCGCGGGAAATGGACCAAGGCCGCCCACCACCTGGAGCAGGCTGCGTCGACGCTGCAGACCATGGAATCCGCGGACGTGGAGGTCAAGGTCAAACAGGTGGCGGTCACGTGCGCCCTCGCGTTGGTCAAGCGGCGGGAGCAGGCGCAGGCGGAGGCCGCAGAGTCCCCGCACCGCCAGCGCCCGCCTCCCGCAAGCGTGGCGCTGATGCCGTCCCCGCCGACGGAGGCGACGGAAAGACGCGCAAGGTCGCCATCCCCGCTACGGACACCGCCGAACAGGCCAAGCAGCCCCTCTTGCCGCACTGCAAGACCGAGAAGGCGGAAAAGCACGCTGACGCCATGGCTTCGGTGATGGCTGACCTGCAGCGTGGCTTCACCATGGAGCTGCGCCCTCCGTCCCTTTGACGTCCCACAGCTCCCTGGCCAGCATCAGCCCGGCCACGTCGTCGGAACGCGCGCCGGGGCCCGCGAGCACCAGTGCCGTGGTGTTGGGCCAAGAGCTGTCCATGGGCAAGGCCGACTCGGGCGAGCGGTCGCAGCGCATGACGAACCAGGGGTGGAAGACAGCAGTGGTTCCCAGCATGCGCGCTGAGGACGGAGGTTGGAGCGAGGGGCGCGACAGTAGCAGTGCCCAGGCACATCGCCATGAGCTTCGCGGGCTGCCGCCTGAGAGCCCAGGCCGCCTGCCAGCGGCATGGGGCGATGTCGGCGTGCCTGGCGGGATCCTCGTGGGCTCGTTCTATTTGTGGCATTCGGAGGGCCGACGGGCAGGAACCTGTCGGCGCTGGCGGCCTCTGGCGCGCTGGCGGACGCCACGGGAATGCAGTCTGTTTTTGGGGGCGAATTCAATGTGGGCCCCGCGCGCCCGCAGGAGACAGAGACGATCGACAAGCTGAAAGGCGGCATCGTCAGACCGAGCGAGGGCGCGTGCAAGGTGCCCAGCCGCGACTACTTCTTCTTCTCGCGGAGACTGGCGCAGGCGGAGCATGCGACGGTGGAGAAGGACCTGGCCATGCGTGTCAAATGCAGCCCCCGCTTTCCCGTCTCCTGCTGGCTTGGCAAGCAAGCTCCAGTCTACAAGGTGACGCACGTGGTGAAGATCCAGCTCCGGCCGCTGGACATCCCATCGCGCGTCTCAGCGGGCCTGACCCCGCGTGCGACGCCGCGCGGGAGCTGGCCCACGCGCCCTGGAGGAGCACCGCCAAGACCTACGATGGGCCGGCGACATGGAGCGGAGGCCGGGCCACTTGCAGACGGAGCAGTTCAGGGAGGCACTCCGGCGCCCGCGCGCATGCCGCCCAGGAATGCCCCGACCTGGTGGGCGGCGCCGCAGCGGGGTGGCCGCGCTAGCGGCTGCAGGAGATGGCGCGACTGGCGCGTGCCAGCCAGGGGCCGCGCTTGGCCTGGGAACGGCGTCGTGGACTGGGCCCCGCGGCTTCGCCCCGCCGACGAACGACCTGCCATGTTTAGTTGCAAAAGGTCGGTTTCCGTCGTGCCATATTCTGTGGCAGCGGCAGCTCAGATTCAACGGGGCGTGCCAGAAGGTAGTCGGCATGCACCCGTCGCCAATGGCAGCTGCGGAGGCGGGGGCAGCGCGGGCTCGGCCCAGGTGCCCCGCCGCAGACGATTGGCAGACCACGCAGTGGGCGGTCGCCAACTTCGGCGACGCCGACGAGACGCCGCAGGAAGGAGCGCCGCGCTTGGGGCACTGGGCGCTCGCGGCGGGCAACCTCGCGGCGCGGGGGCGCAGGGCAGCCCGCGCTGGGGCGACGAAGAAGTGGCGGCAGCGAGTCCATGCGCGCCGCGCAGGTGGCGTGGGCCCGCTCCGCAAGTAGACCAAGCCGTCGACGCCGCGTGCCCCGCTGGCGCCCCCTCTGGCGACGCCGGCATCGCCGCGCCGTGGGGCCCCCACCTGGCGGCGGACAAGGTCCTGGAAGGATAGGAGGTGGCGGCGCGGCGCAGGCCAGCAGGGCGGCGCAACCCGTGGCAGGGGCGCCCGCTGCCGGACGAACCGAGACCGCCGCTGGCCCCCGCGGATGTCTACCAGCACTGCATGGGCTTCAAGGGGCAGACGGGCCCGGGGGTGGGCCAGCGGCGCCGGCGGCTCTGGGCCGCTGGAGGCGCCGAGGGCATCGGGCGCATCATCGACGTGTTCGGCGCGGTGGAGGACGGCGCGCCCTGGCCGCCACGCCAATCGGACATCCTCTTCTACAACGCGCCGAAGGCGGAGGGTGCTGGCATGCGATGCCTTGGCCTACTGCCCAAGGCGGTCAAGCCATGGGAGAAGCGCAGGCGGCCCATCATCGCCAAGCGGGGGGCTTGCCACGCGAGAGATTACGACTGGTCGAGAGCTGGGCGCAGCAGCGAACGCGGCGCCTGGATGCAGCAGCTGTTCTGCGCGGCCGCCGTGGCCGACACTGAAAACTATGCGATCACCCTGCTCGCCCTCGTCAAGTGCCTCGAGTGCGTTGGCCACTGAGAGGTCTTGGTGGCGAGACTGTGCTGGGGATTGCCCAAGCGCCTGCGGCGCGTCGCCCTCCGCTTTCATGGGGTGGCCAGGCGGGTGGCGCCGGGCGGCGCTGCTGCTAGGGCGCAAGCAATGGTGGCGCGGTCTCGTGCTGGGGTCGGTCTTTGCACCCGCCTTGCCGAAGTCGGTGCTCATGGGGGAGCTGGGCGCCATCCATGTGGACAACCGCCTCGCTGAGATGCGCTTGTTCTTCGACGACCTGTCGATCGCGGCGCGTGTGTCTCGGAGCGATTATCTGGCTCGTGCGCGGGCCAAATGATTGTTTCAAAATGTTGTTGCCACCTAGGCGCCAGCGACGTCTTTCACCGAGCGCGGCGTTCTCGCCTGCGCGCGGGCCGCGTGGCTGTCCGAAAATGCGGCTGCCGCGCAGGCGCCCGCGACGCCCTTCATTGAGAACGTCGTTCTCGCCATTGCGCTAGCCGCGGGTCCGATTGAGAATGCCGCCGTCGCCTCGGCGCCGGCGACATCCATCGCCGAGCATGTCGTTATCGCCTTGGCGATGGCCAGATTTAGATTCGACGCGTGGCTGTCGCCGGGGCGCCGGCGACATTCTTCATTCGGCGTGTCGTTCTCGTGTTGGCGCAGGCCGCGCGTCTGATTGAAAATGTCTCCGCGGCCTCGGCGCCGACGACATGCGTCATTGAGCATGTCGTTCTCGCCGCGGCGCTCGTCGCTCGTCTGATGGAAAATGCCGCTGCCGCCCGGGCGCCAGCCGCATCTTCCATTGATCATGTCGTTCTCGTTACGGCGCCGGCCGCGCGTCTGATAATCTTCGTCGCCGTTGCCCAGGCGCCGGCCGCATTCTTCATTGGGCATGCCGCTCTAGCTGCGGCGCAAGCCACACCTGGTTGGAAATGCAGCTTTCGCCTAGGCGCCGGCCGCGCGCACGATTGCGATGAGTGTTCTCGCCCCAGCGCGGGCCGCGCCCTCGACTCGGACTGCTGCTTTTGCCCGGGTCTTGGGCGCCAGCCGCGCGCGTGATTGCGATTGTCATTCTCTCCTCAGCGCGGGCTTGACTCTCGGTTCGGAATGCTCCTCTCGACTGGCGCCGGCCAAGTATATGATTGCGAATGTTGTGCTGCCGGCCCCCCCCCAGGATGGCGATTGCCCGTCTCGCCATACTTATAGCGCGTGCCGTCGTCGCTGGGGCGCCTGCCACATCTTGCTTGTGAACGCCAGTCGCGTCGCGGGGGAAGACGCAGCCTCGCGAGCTGGCGGGCTGCGCAAGTTTCCGAATCGCGGCCCCATCCGCGGCCGTTTTGGTGCCGAGTTGCCGCTCGGATTATTCGCGTTGTTTTGCTGGTCACATTGGCGCTGCTGGTGTTCCTGGTAGTGCTGTGCGTGGTGCCGTTGTTGTCCGTCGCGCTGGTCGCAGTAGTGCTGCTGCCAGCGGAGCTCCTCGCAGTGGTACTCCTCGCTGCGCTTGTGCTGGCGCGCGTAGTGCTGTTGTTCCCCGTCTGGCTGGTCGCAGTGGTGCTGCTGACGGTAGTGCCACTTGTTGTGCTGCGTCTTCCTTTCGTGCTGGTCTCACGAGTGCTGCTGGTTCGTGGAAGGCAGATGTCTCTGGTGATGCTCGTCACACTGGTACTGCGCTTTGCGCTTGGGCTGGTGAACACAGTGTTGCTGTTTCCCGCAGCGTTGGTCACAGTGGTGCTGCCGGTGGCAAATGTACTGCTGCGCAGAGTGTTGCTGCTTCCCGCCCTGCTGGTCACACTGGCGCTGTTGATGGCGTTCGTGCTGCTGCTCTTGGTGCAGCTGGTTGCCGTGCTGCTGGTCACGGTGGTGCTGCTTGTTGCGCTGGTGCTGCCCGTTATCGTTGTGTTGGTCACGCTGTTGCTACTTGTTGCGCTCGTGCTGGTGTGCGTGGTTTTGCGTTTTCCTGTCGCGTTGGTCGCGCTGGTAGCGCAGGTGGCGCTAGTGGGTGCTGCGCGTGGCGCTGCTGCTTCTTGTCGTGTCCGTCGCAACGCAACATAGCGTGGCGCTGGTGTTGCTGTGCGTGGTGATGCTGCTCGCAGTCGCTATGGTCACAAAGGTGCCGCCAGTGGCGCTAGGGTTGGTCGCAGTACCGGGGCGCGCGTTAAAAACGACCGCGCGGGACTTAGCCGCCGAGCCATATCTCCACCCCCTTCACTTTTCCCATCCGCGCGGCGTCGCTGACAGCGCGGACAATCGTGGCCCTTGCCAGGCACTTCAGGTTCTGACCGCGCTGCCCCAGGAAGGATGCGCCGTTCGAGAAGCGGTCGAAACGGAAAGCAGCGACGCGCCCATGCGGCGGTTGCCGAATCTGCCGCCGCGCCAGGACGAGCGCGCGGCCCGCGCGCCCCCCCCCCCCCAGCGATGCAAAGCCGAGCAACGAAGCGACGCGGCGATGTCACCGACGGGGTCCATTGCCGTCGTCTCCGGTCGGTCTCGCCCGACGCGTGGCGGCTCTGCAGCGGCGGCGGGCAATGGCGACGCCGGCAGCGCGGCGGCCGCCGAAAGCCCTGGACGACGACGGCGGGGGGGTGCTGCCCAGGGGCCGCCGCTGGCCAGGTTAGGCGCCCTTGCTGGCCGGGCAGGGCGCTGGATCAGCTGGCCCGGGCTGGCGGCGGCAGGCGGCGGGCGCTGGCGGAGAGCCCGCGACGAGCCATTGCCCCGTCCTCGCGCTCGCCGCGGCGAGCATGGGCATCGCTGCTACTATAGGCCCCGGCTGGCGCAACCCTCCCCCCTGGGGGCGACCGCTAATCGGGCTTGGCAGATCAGCAGTTGCTTCCGTGGCGGGGCTCGCACTTCCCAGCCAAGCGTCGCACGGACGGACTGCGCATTCTTGTCTGGGGCGCCCCCCGGTGTCCAGCGCGCGATCGAACGATCGTGGCCGCGTCGCCTGGCGCTGGGGCAAGAGAGCGCTTCCCCCGTCGCCGGCCTCGCTGGCGGGGGGCTGGGGGTGTTCGCGCAGTCCAGCGCGAATCGCCTGGTGCTTCTGGTTCCCGCCGTGCTCATTCCGGTGGAACCGTTGGTGGTGCTGGCGCTGCCTTGCGCGGTGCAGCTGCTTCCCGTCGTGCTCGTGCAGTGATGACGCTGGTGGCGCTCGAGCTGCTGCGTTTGGCGCAGCTGCTCGCCGTCGTGCTCGTTGCAGTGGTGGTGCTGGCTGCTCCTCGTCACGCTCGTCAAATTGGAGCTGGTCGGGCCCCTCGTAGGGCTGCGCGCGATTGTGCTGCTTGCTGCCGCGCGGGCCGCAGAGCTACTACTGGCGTCGCTTTGCCACTGCTGCTCTCAGCGCTGCTGGTGGCGGCGCCGATGCTGCTGTAGCGCTCGTCGCGGTAGTGGTGCTGGTTGCGCTAGAGCTGGTGCGCGTCGTACTATTGGTTCCCAGTGCAGGGGCCGTGGTGTTGCTCGTTTTTGGCGTTTCTGCGCGTCGTGCTGCTGCTTCTCGTGGTGCTCGTCACAGTGATGCTGCTGGTGGCTCCGTTGCTGGCGGCGCTGGCGTTGCTTGCGCTACTGCTGCCGGCGGCGTTGATGCTGCGCGCGGTGTTGCTGCTTCCGACAGGCCTTGGTGGAGTGGCGCTGCACGTGGCACTCTTGCTGCTGCCTTTGTCTTGCTACTCACAGTTGTGCTGCTGGTGGCGTTTGTGCTGCTGCTGCTGCTGGTGGCGATGTTGTTTCCTGTCGGGCTGGTCACAGTGGAACTGCTCGCTTCCCTCGCGTTGCTTACGGACGCGTCGCGCGTCGTCGTGCGCACCTCCGCCAGGCCGCGCGGGCTGCGGCGCGAGGGGCTTTCAGCCGGCTCCCGTGGGACAGGCTGCGGGCGGTGAGAGGGGGGCGCTCGCGCAGTCCAGCGCGAATCGCCTTGTTGTGCTGGTTCCCGTCGTGCTTGTGCTTGTGGAGCCGCTGGTGGCGGTGGCGCTGTTTGCGCGCGCGCCGCTGCTGGCCGGACAGGGCGTTGATTCTACGCGTTGGAGCTGCTGCCCGGGCTGGGCGGCGGCAGGCGGCGGGCGCTGACGGAGGGCCCGCGACGAATCGCTACCCCGTCCTCGCGCTTGCCCTGGCGCTCCTACATAGCGCTGCTATTGTAGGCCCCGGCTGGCGCAACCCTCCCCTGGGAGCGACCGCTGATCGGGCTTGAGCAGATCAGTAGTTGCTTCCGTGGTGGGGCTCGCAGAACTTCGCGCTGGCGGATTGCGCATTTCTGCTCCGGGGCGCCTCGGTCCCCAGCGCAACATTGAAGGAACCGTGGCGCTGTGTGCTGGAGTGACGGGGGGGCGAGGGCGCTCGCGCAGTCCAGCGCGGATCGCCTGGCGCTGCTAGTTCCCGTCGTGCCCGTCCTAGTGGAACTGCTGGTGGCGGTTGTGTTGATGTGCGTGGTATTGCTGCTTTTCGTCGTGCTGATTTCAGTGGCGCTGTTCGTGGTGCTTGTATCGGCGCGCGCCGTGCTGCTGGATCCTGTCGTCCGCGCCGTGGCGGTGTTGTTTTTTTGCGCGCGTGCTGGTGCGTGTAGTGCTGTTGCTTCCCGTCGTGTTGGTCACAGTGGTATTGCCGGTTGCGTTTGAGTTGCTTCGCGTGGCGTTGTTGCTCCCAGCCGTGCTCGTCACAGTGGTGGTGCTGGTGACGCTGGTGTTGCTGCGTTTGGTGCTGCTGTTTCCTGTCGTTGTGGTAACAATGTTGCTGCTGGTGGCGCTTGTGCTGTGTCGCGTGATGCTGCTGCTCCATTCCCCGTCGTGGTCGTCATACTGGTGTTGCTAGAATTTCTGATGCTGGTGCGCGTGGTGGTTTTGCTGTTTGCCGTCGTGTTGGTCAGAGGGGTACTGCTGGACTCGCTTGCGTCGCTTGCGCTACTATTTCTGTTGTTGTTGGCGTTGGAATTGTTGCTGCTGCGCATGGTTCTGCTGTTTCTGGCGGTGTTCGGCTCAGTGGTTCTGCTGGTTGCGCTAGAGCCAGTCCGCGCGTGTAGCGGCACACTTCGTCACTTCGTCCACGTTGACGACGGATGCCCTCGCTGTTTCAGTGGTCGCATTCACTATCTCGATTTTGTGTTGGCCATAACCCAGGCCGCATCCATGCTTGGGAATGTTGCTTTCGCCGCAGCGCAGGCCACATCCATGATTGCGAAGTTTCCTTTCGCATCTTCGTCGGCCACGTGAATGAGTGCGAACGTTGCTCTCGCTCCAGTGCCGACCACAACCGTTATTGCGAGCGTCACTCTCGCCTCAGCGCCAGCCACTTCCACGACTACGACGGCTGCTGTCGCCGCAGCATCAGGCATATCCATGATTGCGAACGTTGCTCTCGCTTCAGTGCTGGCCACATCCATCATTGCGAGTGATGCTGTCGCCTTGGCGCCGGGTCTATCCACTTTTGCGAAGGTGCTCTCGCTTCAACGCCAGCCACACCCACGATTGCGAACATTATTTTCGCTGTAGCGCCGGCCACATCCATGATTGCAAATGTAGCAGTCGCGTCAGCGCCGGCCACACCCACGATTACGAAAGTTCCTCGCGTTTTAGCGCCGGCCACATCCACGATTGCGAAAGTTGCCTTCGACCGATCGCCAGCCACATCCACGATTGAGACTGTTGCTCTCGCCACAGCGCCGGCCACATCCATGACTGCGAAAGTTGCTCTTGCTTCAGCGCCGGCCAGTCTCTTCATTGGAAACGAGGAGGGTTGTGTGATACAGTCGGCCCTTTGCATTGCATGTTGCCGTGGTTCTCCATCCTGGTGCATCATTTGCTACAGCGCAGCGCGCGCGTGACACGCAGAAGTCGCCGAGCCGTTGGTCACGTTAGCTGTATTGTAGTGGGTCAGGTTAGCTTTGGCGCAGTGTCGGCAGGGCCCGGGTCAGGTTAAGTTGGGGATGATTTGCCACGCTACGGTTAAGTCGGGAGCGTCCCACTACACGAGGAACATGTGAAAATAGTCCAAATAATCGGGGGGACTTCGTTTTCCAACATTATTTGAACTTTTTTCCCAACATGTAAGAACAGTTTTGAACAACTTAGAACATGTTTATATTTCCTCCAAAATCTGCCTGTCGGGGGACATGCGGTCGACCGCCTGGAGAGGGAGCGCATACCACTCGTACTGTCACCTCCGCCCGGAGGGCTGGTGGTTTTCTCCCTGGCCCTTGAGGAAGGGTCTCGGCGCTTTCAGAACCCGGGGGGCCAGCGGCAGGGGCATTCCCCTGCTTGCCGTGGGCCTCGTATCTCCTCGGGCCACCTCGGGCGATCCACTCGGCCCCGACCCGTGCACCAGAACTCCGAGCACGTGCTCGAGCTATTCAGACTCGGCTCGGCGGTGGAACCGCGACCGAGCGGGAGCTGACAGCAGGGAGCCCACCGAGGACCCAGACTGTGCACCCCTTCAGGGGGCGCGAGGGTTTTTCCAGGGGGGGCCTCATCCCTGAGATCCGACACCGCGAAGATGTTGCAACACCGTGAACAATCACAACCAGAGCCCCAGACCCAATCATTCCTCTGCAGGTTTCGAGCCGGATCGATCTGTGAGGGTCCGGGGGTGCGAAAATGCTGGACCCGAAAAAAAGGCTTGCTAGGATCTCAGGGATTGGATCTCAGGAGTCGGCTCCGGGAGTCTTCCTGGCTGTTTTTGTTTCTCTGTTGGCCTCGCCTCCACTTGCGAGTTCCGGACACCGATCGACAACGCCGCCTCCAGCGTAATTTCTTTTTGGGCAGTCTGCCGCAGCCTCATAAAACCTGACATACAACAATTACCCCACGTCGACCTCCCGCACATGAAAGCAAGGACATCAGCAAAGCCGGCAGAGCTCTCCGAAAACACAATCCTTATGACGACCAGGTAGTGGCCATTTGCTGCTGAAGCACATTTGAGGAATACGAGCTGACACATAACAGTAATCAGGGTGGACGAGGGTTGGTGGGTGGGAAAGGGTGGTCTGGTGCGTGCAGTTGGTTTTCGCTCTGCCGTCAGGTGCTCTTCTCAGTGCACGCATCCTGTTCACTTTACCTTGCCTCTGCTTCGCTCACAGTCTGTTCACGGCAGCGCTCTCGGGCCGCGCCGTCACCCGGCCCACACAACGCTCGCAACTGCGGTGTCTGCAGTGTACATTTGGGGTAGCCCGTGCCTAGGGGTCTCCTCCCCCTCCCTCCTCTCTCTCTCTCTCTTCCTCTGCTTCTCTTACCTGCGAGGGTCTGGCGAGGAGGGAGGAGGGAGAGCAGGGAGGAGGAGGGAGAGCAGGGAGAAGGAGGAGGACGAGGAAGAGGAGGAGAAGGAGGAAGCAACGCGAGTTCGGACGTCAGTTCGGCACCCAGCCCACGCGCCGACGCCAGCGGCCCGCTCTGAGCCAGGGCCGTGTCTGTTCTGGGACCCGATCTCGGTGATGGTGGTCATATTCTGGCTTCCAAGGTGGCCGAAATATTACCACCAACACCGAAATCTAGGATCATCTTCCCCATGTGGCGGCAACCCCCTGTGTTGGTGATGGTGCCAATTTCCAGGCCCCCAATGATTGGCCGTGCGTCGGAGTGCAAGCCATAAAGCTGGCAGCGCCCGGCTTCCAGGTGTGCGCCTGTGCGGGAGCGCCAGGCGCACAGACTGCGCAGGCCAGGACAGTCTCTCTGGCGGAAGGGGCGTGAGCGGTTCCCCCTCGTCTGCGACCATTAACGTTCCCAAGGCAAGCGCCCGTGAAACGCGCTCCTTCCTGGGCTGGGCAAGGGAAACGTATACGGACACGGCCATTGGGGCCTTCGGTGGAGCTTCCTATGGTGCCACGAACCGTTGTACTGGGTGGTGAAAACGCGTGCAAACCATGCCACTGGGGCCTTCGGTAGAGCTCCATGTGGGGCCACGAAGCGCTGTACAGAGTGGGGGAAACGCATGCGAAGCCTACCCCTGCGGGTCCAATCGACGCGACACCCCAGCCGGGGTTCACGTGGCTGCAGTCATCCCTCATGATCTGAACCCCGGCCCCAGCCGGTGTTTCAGAAGGGTTCAGCTTTTCCGCCCAGCCCAAATCCGATCAAAATCCCTCTTCCCCAGACCCTTCCTGGGGTCCTCCTGACCCGGCTTTGAAGGTGGGTCCAACCATAGCGACGATAAGCCTCTAGGAGGCTCCCAAAAATAAGAAAAACGCCGGGAGGGCGGCCGTTGTCTCGACTAGCCCTCCTCCGATGTAAGGCATTCAAAAGAAGGGCTTCGCCTTCGAGGATCGAAGACATTGATCTCTCTTTCTCGGCGGAAGGCGGCGCAAGGCCAGCGGAAGGCACCGGAAGTAAACCAAGGCCGCCTCCGCCGGCTGGAGCAAAAAGCGGCCTCTCAGGAGATGGCAGGGGTTTTATTGGTTCAGGTTTTCTTAGCTTCGGCGTCACCCCAACATACTTACACTATGTGTGCGTCGCCCCCCCAGGGTCGACGCGCGCACCGAGAAATCGTATAGTATATGCATCGTGGCTGGCGCTTTCTGGCCACGCCACTCGGGAAACGATATACTTCAAGATGGGTATAGTATGTGTTCGGGTTGGACGCGCGCCTCCAAGGAGGACATGTAGTATTAGTATGTTTCTGTGCGTCCCATAACCCGCCAGACCTGTTTTCGGGAATTTCCTTCCGCCGGGATGTCAGGCAAAAGCCGCCGGCGGAGTCGCGGCGGACCAGGGCGAGCGAGCCCGCAACGCGGGCGGCCCCTCCGAGGCGCAACAGGCGCCCCTGAGTGCCCCAGGGGGGGCATGGGACCCAGACCCCCTCGGTGGAGGGTTGCTCCGAAGGGCTTCGGCGACCCGTCTCCTCCTCCTCCTCCTCCTCCTCCTCCTCCTTCTCCTCCTCCTCCTCCTCCTCCTCCTCACTCCTCCTCCTCCTCCTCCTCCTCCTCCTCCTCCTCCTCCTCCTCCTCCTCCTCTTCCTCCGTAGCCATTTTGGCTCAAGATGTTTGTGCCCCGTGGCAGAGCACGGAGACCCCTGGTCCGGGGACTGCAAGGACCGCTGCTTTCCGCCCTCGCCGTGCCCGCGGCATTGTGCCTCTCCATATACTTTGCTGCGTGGTCGCAGCTTTCATATCACACGCGAGCTGCCCAGACTACAGACTCGCTCGTCTTGCGATGGGAATCCCTGGCGCATCTGGCTCCGCCGACTCCTGCGACAAGGGCAAGGGCAGGGACGCCTCCGTTGTCGACCCATGGGCTACTGGCGCTCAGAAGCTTGCAGCAACCGACTTTCCTGCACACCAGCGGAAGGTGCTCACTGATCTGCTCCAGACCCAGGTCGACAAAGCTACCGCAGCCTTCGAAGCCACCTCCAAGCAAGTCGTTGCCGCCGCGCAAGCCGAGTTCTTGGCAAACGTCACGAAGGTCACCGAACAGCTCAGCACCCGTCAGGAGTCTACCGAGCGGGACATTGCCGAGCTCAAGGGCCGTGCTGACCGAGCTGAGCGACTCCAACGCGACCTCCAAGCCAGTGTGGTCGCATTTCAACAAACGCTACGACATGCTGAAGCTCTCCACCCAGCGTTGGACTTGGACGCCCTCGGTGCATGGGATCGTCCACCGAATGCAGCTACTTTCTGGTGCGGTGCCGCCTCTGGGTTCTCCGTCGCCGCGCTCAAGTCCGCTTTGACCCCCTGGTTCGACGCTGCCGACGTGGACATTAATGCGCTCTGCATCAACTCGGAAGGCCCAGCACGGAGGATCTCATTCACGCTCACTGGCGGCAACACGGTTGCTCTTCCGCGTGCTCAGGCACTACACCGCGCACTCCGATAAGGACGAGAATGGCGTCGCTTCCAAGTGGACGCCGAATCTGGCCCCACCGCCCTCTACGTTTCCGCGGACAAATCACCACGCATGGTCAGACAGGAAGTACAGCTCAAGACACTCAACAAGACCATCAATGACAAGTTCCCCATGCTCGAGACTCGGATCCACCGCACTGGCGGCTTCCTCTCCATCAACGGCGCCCCCATCGTCCAGGTCACGGCTGGTGTCACTCCCGACGAAGCTACCCGAGTTCGCTGGTCCGATGCAGCTGCTCCCGCCGGCACCCCCATCACCGAGCACGAGCCCCTGGCTGCCGCGCTGGCGGCTGCCTTCGCCAACCCACTGGAGGCAGCACGGTGGCTTTAGCACGCGATGGTCGCCTTGGCTCACAAAACCACACCCCGATGGCTTCAACCTGGTCTCGTGGAACACGCAGGCGCTCAACGGCAGATCGGCAACATGGCGTGCTCTCAAGCGACATATGCTGCTCCCCTACATGCGGCAGCGAGCGGTCATCGCTCTCCAAGAGACCCGCGGCAATAGCATCGACATGGACATCCTGGCCGCGAGCGCTGACCACAAGCACATTGCCTTCCACTCGGCTCTCATGACAGATGGCCATTCCTCGGAGACCGCAGGCGGCATCGCATTCCTGGTTCCGTTTGATCGAGCCGAACTCTAACTTCCACCTGATCAACGCCCCCAACGTGCATTCCGTGCGATCGCCCCTGGCCGCATTGGTGAGCTACGTGTCCAAGATGGAGCACGGCAGCACGAGACGACCATTTTCAACATCCACAATTACGACCTCAGCGACTCTGATCGACAGCGCTTCAGAGCTGCGCGGCAGGCAGCTGCTCAACGTTCGGCCCTCCGCCCCGACAACCACGACTATTTCTTGGTCGGTGACTTCAATATTGCACATGCGCCGCCGAGGAACTTGCCCCCCCCCACCGCTGACTACACTGCCGAGCGGCGCCACGACCAGCCCGTCTTCTGGAAGAACATCTTCTCGCAGATGATGGAGGTCACAGCAAAGGCCACCACTCATCGATGCGCTGCCAACCTGGCGGAGGCGGCCATCGACATGTGCTCCGTCTCGATCGGCGCGTCCAACATCCCGCGCATCGAGCCCCTACTTGTCGCCGATGGCAGACCGCTTGATCGAGAAGGAGAGCCCATCAGCGATCACAAAATCTTACATCTAAGACTTCGACCTCGACAACCACGCCCAGTCAGCGAGCGTGGCATACCTGCCTTCCTCTTCGAGTCCAAGCACTACAAATTCTACTTCCAGCGCCTTACCGAGATGGCCGACTTCTCTGCTGACCCCATCTCCAATTGGCGGACAATGAAGCACATAATGAAGCTGGCAGCGCGCATGTCTCGAGACACCATCACCACCTTCCCCGCCCCCGAACTCAGGCCGATCGACAACCAGAGGGAAGACGCGCATGTCATAGCAGAGGCACGTGCACTTACGCTCCGCAGTATTGCCAGGGCCATCTGGTACCAGGACCTCACACTTGCCCAGCGGCTTCGCAACGACACCACTGCAGGGGCAAAGCACATCGACATCCACCACCACACGATCTCTCTTGTCGGCCGCACCGCCTTCGAAACCGAGCACTCCGCCATGCAGCGCCAGATCGCGGAACAACGTCGTCGTGCTGCTGCCGCTCGCTCGCGAGCTGCCTACGCTGAACAACGGCCCGACGTTGGCGAACAATGGCGACGTCGTGCCCGCCGCATTGGTCAGCGCAGTGAGGTCTGGAAGCCATTCTCGAAGCGCTTGATTCTCGCAGGCGTCCGCATCACCGACAGCAGAGGCCCGACTCTCGCCGACGATCCCACGAGCATGCACAGCGCTATTCAATCTCACTGGTCGAAGGTTTTTGCTCCAAGCCAGTTGACGCCCAGCGATGCTGCAGTGCCTGGACATGGTTTTCCCACCAGCACCTCCACGACACCTGCCTCTTCCAGGGATTGACGAACTCCAAGCTGCCGCCAAACTCGCCAGTGACTCAGCCCCTGGACCAGACGGACTTCCATACCGCGCTTGGGTGCGATCCGGCGGAAGCATCGCTATCCTCCACGACCTACTCCGCTCCATTGCTCACGGCGGCCCGATCCCCTACGACCTGAACCACGCGCTCATGGCCATGCTTCCCAAGGGTGACGAGCCCATGGGCAATTATGAGTGCTCCCGCAGCCCTGGCTGTCTCCGCCCCCTCGCCATGAAGAACAGCGACATCAAGATCATCGCCTCCGCCACGAACCGCATCCTCAGCTCCATCGCGTCGGACGCCGGAGATGAACAGCAAGGATTTGTTCATGGGCGTCAGTTTCTATCCAGCATCGTCAAGGTTGACGCCATTGTCCGCCCCGCCAGCATCAACAGTGACGCCTCCGCACAGATGCCATGCTTCGCCAGCATGGACATTGCTGCAGCGCTTCCGAGTCTTACGCACGCGTGGTTGTGGGCCACTCTGCGTCGTTGGGGCATCCATGGCGTTTGTTTCTCAATCTCTTGCAAAGCTGCTACAACATGCCACTCGCCTTTCTCGAGCTTGGTGGTGCCCGCCGTCCGCTGCTTCTCGCAGAAATGGGAGTTGCTCAAGGATGTCCCTTGAGCGGCACGCTCTGGGCGCTCGTCTTCGACCCCATCATCAAGGGCCTCAAGATGGAACTCACCACTCTAGGCAGAGGCCTTCTCAGCGCCTGCGCCGACGACTTGGGTATCGTTCTTGCTGCACTTAAAGACCTTGGCGCTCTCCTCCCACACCTGCAAGCTGCTCACCACCACGCTGGTCTCCGTCTCCAGCCGAAGAAGTGCGTCCTCGTGCCCACCTGGTCCCTGCCGACGCCCGAGATCACTGCGAACGTGCGTGCTACTCTGACCCAGATCTACGAGCCGTGGCAAGTTTTCTCCATCAACAGCTTTGCGCGATACTTAGGCGTGCACATTGGCCCAGGTGCATCTTGGCCGACAATGGCAAGTACCTGCCAACAAGTGGTGGGAGCGCATCCAGATCCTGAACGACTCCAACGCTCCCATCCAGCAATGCATAAAGGTGTACAATTCCGCTGCCATCACCTGTCTCTCGTACGTGGGCCAGCTCTTCCCGCCATCCCCGGCATTCCTATCCAAGGAGATCCACGGCCTCCACAAGCTCATCCGTGCTGCCCCTTCGAGCTTCACGAAGATGGACATTCTGTCGCTCGCGCTGTTGGCGTCTGTCACGATCCCGCAGGGCATCGAAACGCTGCTTGCGGCAACTATGTGACGTGCCTCCACTACGACCACTCCTGGTTGGCAGCCTCTACTTCACAAATTCCGTGCCCATGCTGAAGACCTTCTCCCACTATGCGACGATGTGGCTGGCAAATGGTCTGCCCCATGTTGGATCGACGCCACCTCCATTGTGCAGCGCTTCGACGCCATTTACCACAACAGGATGATCGTGGCAGGCAAGGGCTCCGTCTTCAAGACTCTCACGCGAACCACTGGCTCTACGGTGGCTGCCGCCCGTGCGCTTCAACGAGCCCATGCGCAAGCTGCAGCAGCTGGACGGCGTGCTCTCCAGGCCTCACGTCGTGACAAGGCGGAGGATCTACGCTCGCCCAGTCGCGACAGGACTGGTGATTATCTGGCGCCCTGTCGCGACAGGACTGGTGGCCATCACACGCCCGGTCGCGACAGGACTGGCAGACTTCATCAGGGACAAGCTGGGCACATCTCTTCGAGCGCTACTACCCTGAGCGTCCCATCACGAACTTCCCCACAACAGGCCTTTCTACGTGAACTGCAACGTCAGCTGCACCGCGACTCCTTCCACAAAACCATTCATCTTCGTCTGCGGGCCTGGCCCCCGCTACGTCCTATCGATCGTGGCTCTCCGATGGCGCCTTCTACATCCGAGCAACCGATTGGGAATGCCAACCACGACTCCATGAAGTATCTGAACGAACGAGCTGAGGCATGGGCAGCGAGATGGACCCCCAGTGTGTTCTTCGACCGGGACATGGACAACCTCAAAGACTGGATGGACTGGTGCGTCCCCTACGACACTGCTGTTCTACACCGTTCCCAATTCAATGCGCACTTCAGCCTCGACGACCAGCATGGATCTGCCAGTGCTCGCCGTGACATGGCGACGGAGATTTGCCGCGGCGCGTGGCAACGAACTGGCCGTCCTCGTAACCACCGCCTGGAGATCTACAACAACGAGCGCATGCCGACCACCACTCATCGTGAATTTGCAGACGAAGCCGCTGAACACCGCGCCCGTCGGCGCTGGATTGACCACGAGCGAGCCGCCAACCCGGCTGTCCCGCAGGAGGACAACGACGCCGCATCTACAACTGCGACCACCACCATGCCTCCCACCCACGCCGCAAGTGACATCATGATGGACTCCGACACCTCCGATCGTGATGGTCTCCTTGGCCGCGCTGCTCTCCCTGATAATGTTGAACACGCCTGGCGTAATCTACGGCCCCACCTGGCGAACGCCACTGCCTCGCTCTTCTGCCCCGCGGTTAAGACATTGTCAGGCGCATGGTCGACCTCGCATCGCATGCACGTCAACCCTCACAAGAAGTCCTGCTTGCTTGGTTGCGACAACGACGTGCAAGCTAAGAACGCGGATGACATCAGCCACTACATCTCGTGCCCTCGGTTGTGGGCGCTCTTGGCACTACCCCGTGGACAGCCCGCTGGCGACGCACTCACGCGCCTCGGCCTCCACCAGAGCGACATCATCGACGACCACCCCAAGCACGCCATCACCCGCATGGCCGTGGATTACCGCAGCTACAACATCATGCGGGTGCGCCACATGAACGGCATGCACGACAACCGCAACGAGTACAACTACCACAAGGAGGTTGTTGCCGCCGCCCGCCGCGCTCTGAGGCCCCCTCGGTGCCTCGTGGGCGGCGCGGGGCCGCAGCGCCGCTGAACACGGACACGCGCTCCCTCCAGCGTGTCGTTCGCTCCTCCTTCTCCTCCTCCTCCTCCTTCTCCTCCTCCTCCTCCTCCTCCTCGCTCCTCACTCCTCACTCCTCCTCCTCCTCCTCCGCCTCCTCCTCCTCTTCCTCCTCCCTCCTCCTCCTCCTCGGGTCGCCTACGGCCCCGGGGGAAACCGTGCACCCCCCGGGTCAAGACAAAAATATTGGGGGAAGGTCGTTCGCTATTTTCAGCCTCCTGGGGGCCCGTTCTGGGCCTCGGGGCCGTCAAACAACGATTCAGGATGACAAGCTGGTCCCGGGGATTTGGTCGAGACCTCTGGGGGTCGACTTTATGAAGCAAGTGGCACGCGTGCCCTGGCTCGTGCACCAAGGAGCTGCGAGGGACAGGAGGCTTTCGCCTTCTTCCTCCAGGCGTTTCCTGCTGTGGCCGGGGGGTGAGGGGCGAGGACGAGTGAGGGGGGAGGACGAACGACGAACGAACGAACGACGACGAAAACAAGTGGCACGCGTGCCCTGGCTCTTGCACAACGGAGCTGCGAAAGACTGGAGGCCCGCCCCATCTCTTTTCCAGGAGGAGGTCCAGTCGGTGTAAATGTTTATCCCGAATTCGGATTCCGAGAAAGTCTCTGAGCAGGTCCCGTCGGTCTCTGAGCAGGTCCCGTCGGATACGGTTGTGCTCCTGGGGGCCGCCCTGAGGATCCCCAAGAGCTTCGAGAAACCCCAGGAGGTCCCAAGGCGGGGTGGTCCAGGGGAGCTGGGGCCTAGGCTCAGGGGGGGGGCGAGGGGGACGAACCACTACGAGCCGCGACGGCAATAAAGGGTTCGGCGGCCCAGGGGGGCTGCCTTGGGAAGCCTGGACGGAAGGGGGGGTCCCAAGGGACGGAGGGGGGGTCCCAAAGGGGGGGTGGCCCAGGGGAGCTGGAAAACCTGGACGGAGGAAGGCTCCCAAGGGGGGGTGGTCCAGGGGAGCTGGAGCTCAGGCTCAGGCTCAGGCTCAGGGGGAGGGGGGGGGGGGGGGCGAGGGGATGAAACACCACGAGCCGGACGAAAATGAATGGTTCGGCGGCCCAAGGGGGCTGCCCTGGGAAGCCTGGACGGAGGGGGGGAGGGGGCTGGGGCTCAGAGGTTTCAGGAGGGGCCGAGGGGAGACGAACCATAACGAGCCACGAGGAGCTTCGGCGGCCCAGGGTGGCTGCCCTGGGAAGCCTGGGCGGAGGGAGGGTCTCAAGGGGATGTGGCCCACGAGAGCTGAGGCTCAGGCTCAGAGGAGGGGCCGAGGGGGGCGAAACACCACGAACCACGACGAACATAAAGGGCTCGGCCGCCCAGGGGAGCTGCCCTGGGCAGCCTGGACGGAGGGGGGGGTCCCAAGGGACGGAAGGGGGGTTCCAAGGGGGGGGGGCCCAGGGGAGTTCGGAAGCTTGGACGGAGGAAGGCTCCCAAGGGGGAGTGGTCCAGGGGAGCTGGGGCTCAGGCTCAGGGGGGGGGCGAGGGAAACGAACCACCACGACCCACATAAAGGGTTCGGCAGCCCAGGGGGGCTGCCCTGGGAAGCCTGGGCGGAGGGGCGGTTCCAAGGGGGGTGGCCCAGCGGAGCTGGGGCTCAGGCCCAGGGGAGGGGCCGAGGGGGACGAACCACCACGACGAAAATGAACGGTTCGGCGTCCCAGGGGGGCTGCCCTGGGAAGCCTGGACGGAGGGGAGGTCCCAAGGGGGGTGGCCCAGGGGAGCTGGGGCTCAGGCTCAGGGGAGGGGCCGAGGGGGACGAACCACACGAACATAAAGGGTTCGGCGGCCCAGGGGCGGGGAAGCCTGGACGGAGGGGCGGTTCCAAGGGGGGGTGGCCCAGGGGGGGCTCAGCTCTAAGGAGGGGGGCTGCCCTGGGAAGCCTGGACGGAGGGCGGTTCCAAGGGGGGGTGGCCCAGGGGAGCTGGGGCTCAGGCTCAGGGGAGGGGCCGAGGGGGACGAACCACAACGGCGAACATAAAGGGTTTCGGCGGCCCAGGGGGGCTGCCCTGGGAAGCCTGGACGGAGGGGCGGTTCCAAGGGGGGGTGGCCCAGGGGAGCTGGGGCTCAGGCTCAGGGGAGGGGCCGAGGGGGACGAACCACCACGACGAAAATGAAGGGTTCGGCGGCCCAGGGGGGCTGCCCTGGGAAGCGTGGACGGAGGGGAGGTCCCAAGGGGGGGTGGCCCAGAGGAGCTGGGGCTCAGGCTCAGGGGAGGGGCCGAGGGCGACGAACCACCACGACGAAACTGAAGGGTTCGGCAGCCCAGGGGGGCTGCCCTGGGAAGCCTGGACGGAGGGGCGGTTCCAAGGGGGGGGGCCCAGCGGAGCTGGGGCTCTGGCTTAGGGGAGGGGCTCAGGGGGACGAACCACCACGACGAAAATAAAGATGTCCGAGCTCTAGAGCACAGCTGTGCAAGATAATAAATAGGTCCGAACTCTAGAACACAGATGTGCCAAAGAGAAGAGTCATGACGTCGTCGAGGGTCTGGGGAAGAGAGGCTCGGCGAGCCTCTCCTGCTTGGCGAGCCTCTCGTGAGCGGGGCCGCAGGCCCACTCGGAGCGCGAGTGGCCCCCACGGGCGGAGGGGTGAGGGGGCAGGAGAGACCGCGCCGGTTCGGACAGGAGTCCGCCCAGGCCTGCAGAAGACGGGGTTGGGAAAACACCCCCTTTGCGACTGGAAAGCAGCGCGGGGCGCGGCGGTGGCACACCCGATCTGCGCGACGGTGGCGGAGAGAGGTACGCTTTGGCATGGGTGCCTGCTGGTACCTGCAGGGGGGGCGTCACGGCGACCCAGGCGTGGGCCGTGGAGGCTGTTGCCAGGCGCTCGCACGGAACGCAGGAAAGAAGGTTAGCGGCTGTTGCGCTGGCGGTGAGCGTCGAGCCTCCCCTGGATGGCCTCGTGGAGGGGCTTGGGATCAGCGCCTAGGGCTGATGGCTCTGCCTTCCCCGAGGCATGGGTGGCCCAAGGCCGTTGGTTTGGAACGCGGGAAGTGACGTCAGAGCAGCAGTGCGCTCTTCTCTTGGATGCGTTGGCTGAGGGACGTGTCGAGGCTGAGTCTGGCCGAAGCCCAACAGGCAAGAAAGGCACTCGACAGATTTGGGGCGGTGTTTTGCCAGCAACTTCCCTGCCGCAGACACTGTCGCATGAGGATGCAGCGTATCGGTTCGCCGGTCCATTTCCTGGATGCTCTTTCACCACAGCTTAAGCGGAGGAGAAGAAGAATGCGCGCATGTTACATCAATTGGATTCCCGATCGGCCTGAGGGAGTGGTCAAACAGGCTTGCCAGGTATTTCACCGCCCCCGAACCTCGCACATTGCCCACGTTTTATGCACATTCATTGTGCGAGACGAGTGGCCAGAGTGATGCATTACGCTGGGGAGCTGCCTACGTTGCTGGCTACGCCCGCCAAGTCCGTGAGCCCAGACAGCGCGCATCGAGATTGCCTTCCATGTTCTTCGTCTAAATTCTTCTGCAAAGGTAGCGGAGGACCTACTGCCCAAAGTGGCACAGGCAAGGCAGGAGCGCCGCCGCCTTTGCCAAGCCTGCGCTTTGGAGATGCAGCGTGGAAGCGCGCGCGAGAGAGAGAGAGAGAGCGAACGTGAGCGAGGAAGGGGGCGGCTCCTGAAACGCCGCGTCGGACGCATTACGCTTTGCTGGTTTGTTGTGCAGAGTGATCAGGTGCAGGGCGAGCGGGAGCGTGCCAGAGGGAGGCACGCGACCGCGCCTAAGCCACCAACGCTTGCGTCATCACTTCTTCTTCTTCCACCCGTTTTGGTTTGTACCCCTCATCCACCATCGCTGCTTCTCCCGATCGCGATCCCCCTTGAATGCATTGTGCTGCTTCCAGCCGGTTGCCAGATTTCGGGGGAGGCGGAGGAGCGGAGGAGGGTTTCGAGTATCATTGCGTAGTGGCGCGTGTGTGATAGCGTGGGGTGCGGTGCCTTGTTGTTGGAGGAGTCGGATGATTTCGCCCCGCGCCCATGCCATCTAGCCAGATTTCAGCGCGACGAGCAGGCCGACAGCCCTGCAATAGTTTGCCCGTGGCTGAATTAGAGGGGTGAGCGGGGGTGATTTTGGATATCAATGTTTCGAGGCATTCGATTGTTTCGGGCACACAATTTTTTCCCCTTCCTGCACTGGCAGTCCGTGACTGTGGAGTAAGCAGGAGTCTGGTTGGGCATGTCGCGCTCATTCTCTTTCTCCGCTCGTTTCCCTCTCGTGTCCCTCGGTGTATCCTCGAGCATGTGCTGCTTATTGGTTTCGTCCGTAGGCGCATGTAAGTGCAACGTGTTCGGTGACCACGGTTTTGATGTGGGCGTGGGTGTCTGTGTCGGAGGAAGTGCAGGAGAAGGACGAGGCCAAAAAGGAGGAAGAGAAAATGAAGGAGGAGGGGAAAAAAGAGAGGAGGACGAGGATAACAGGGCGGAGGATGAGGGACGGAAGATGGGGCCTTACAGGGTGGCCGAGTTTGGGTGCCTCTCCCCTGGCAGGTACATCGCGCCGGTCGGCGATGGGTCGCAGCCCCTTGCGGTGCCAGGCGAGCCCGATGCATTTCCTCGTCTTTCCATCCCTCTCCCTCCGTTTCTTCTTCTTCTTCCGCCTCCCCTTTCCCCTTCCTTCTTCTCCCTCTCCTCCTTCACATCCCTCTCTTTCTGTCTCTCTCTCTCTCGTTCTTTTCCTTTCTGCTTCTCCCTCCCTTTATCTCTCTATCTTTGTCGTGTTCCGTGGCAACTTACAAGCTACGTTGATTCCTCCTCCTCCTCTTCCTCCTCCTCCTCCTCCTCCTCCTCTTGGTTCTCCTCTGTCTTCCTCCTCCGCCTCTGCCTCTGCCCTCGTCCCCAGCATCCGCTTCGGACACAGGCGGCGCTTCGGACAGTCCCTGCGCCCGCCGTGGCCGTGCTGAGGCCATTTGGCCAGGACGCCTCGGTCTGGGCGAAGTCGGCTATGTAGCAGCACGTGCTGTGTGCCAGGGCCGACACCTGGCTTTTGCGTTTCGCAGTTGTTTGCCCCCCTAGGCCCTCCACGGGCTCTGCGATTCATGGCGACAAGTTTCTTTGTTTGACGCCAGGACCCGCTTCCTTCTTGCCAACCCGTTGCTGCGTGTTGTTACTTTAATGTTCTAGTTTCCGGGGTGCTCGCGATCGGCTGCAGCATCATGTCGTAGCCTATTGGTCAGCATCATGCTGTAGCATCTGCTCATTGATCTCCGTTGGAGATAATGAGTGCGTGAAGATGAGTAAATAAGCTCCTCTCCGCCTCATATGCATGCTGCTTTATCACATCACTTGTTTTGCTGCGCACTGTGTGACTATCTGCGGCTGTGTTGTACTCAAGCTACGCGTGAGCGTAAAGGAGATAAAAGGAGCGCGCCCGCCCTCGGCCGTCGCACTTCGTCGGTCGTCGGCCAGCCGGCCTCTCCTCCCTTACTATTCCTGATAGAGTACATTTGCGTACCGGATACTTGTCTTATCGATGTCTCGTCCCGTACCCTCTATCACTGAGCAGAGTGAACACGAGACCTTAATTCCTTTGTCATCTTACCCAGATTCTCAGAGGAAAGATTGGTTATCAGCCGAAAGCCGCGACATAGTCGATACGGGTTTTTATCAGCCAGGAGTCTGGTCTTCTGATGAACCCTGCGACTTAGTCGTTGCGGGTATGAGCTATGATAAGACAAATGAAATGTCCGTCACTTCGCGAAACGCTGAACAGCAAGTTGTACAACGCGACGGACATGACCTACAGGAGTGCGGCCCGGGGCAGGGCCGCCCTCCCTCTTCTAGCATCGCCACTCGGGTCTCTCGGGGTGGAAGTAGTGAAGAGGTTGTTGAGATGACGGAAGATGGCTCGCCCTCTAGAGCTCCGATTGGTAATCGCGAACAAACCCCAGACCCGCACGGACGGAATGGCGTGACAGCGAGATCCAGGCGAGGAGCATTCTCGTCTCTGATCGCCGAATCATCGGAGTCAATAAGTCCTATTCCGATTGCTGCACATACATCCGTACCGGCCGCTGGTGAAGCCAGTGGGTCGGGAGAAGTTCATGATTCCACATGCGTGTACCCCAACGTCCCAGGCGGATGGGGAGGCACGAGTGGGAATCTTCCCGCCCCAATAGCATTGAACGGACAGTTCGGACAAGATAGTGATGAGCCAATTGGTAGAGAGCATGAGATAAACTCCATGGAGGAAGATTTTGAATATGACAACAAAGGAGTTTCCTTGAGCCGAGAACTGTCCTCAATGGACGCAGACCACCCCGCCCAAGGCGAGAGGTGGTCTCCAGATGGTTCTGATGTTGATACAAGTGACCTGACGCCTCAGGCGGACAAGGCTGCTATCGAACATCAATCTCAGGCGAAGCACGATAGGGGGTCCAACTCAAGAAGCAGAGGAACGAGGATTACGACTTGAACGACCCACCGCTTAAAGAAGGTTTCTATCGTTTCGCCGTCGCCTCAGGCGATTGTCATTCCTCGATACCGGCTGTTGTTGAGGATGAAGAAATGGTTGAGCAACCAGTTTCATACACTGAGCTAATATGACAGGATGAAAGGGATGAGGAGCTTCGGGAGGTGCCGAAACCCCCAGAATGTACGCGCGCGCGTCCTCGATCGAGCGTTTCGAGTAGGGGAAGACCCAACATGCCGAGATCAGGAGCGCGATCTGCTTCAAGGAGCAACAGCACTATATCCATGCTTGAGACATGCCGGAACTGGAACTTTGACTGCGCGCCTCAGGCGGAGAGCAGATGCCCGGGGAAAGCCCACAAGCCAGAGGGTGCGTGTAGGCGTCCAGCATGTAAAGTTGCTCGGATGTATGCCCCAAATGCAGCAACCAATGATTGCGTGTATATTGCTTTCCTATGAGCGAGCATAACTGCACATATCTACTCATACAAGCTGTTCAGGATCAGGCTAGACTTGTTGAAGCTAAGACTCAGCAAGAGTTCCTGGCGAGCGAAGCGAAGCGGGCCGAAAAGGCTCGACTGGATCGAGAGGATATGACTGCAACCATTGAAGATGTTCGGAAGACGCTCGAGGCCGAAGGGCTCGCCCTGGCCAAGGCTGCCAGAGAGCGGGAACGAGAGTTGGTGGAGCGGGCGCACCATCGGACCGCGGTCGCTAAGCGGCAGGCGGAGAAAGAAGCCGAGAACCGATATGTCGAGATGTTGGCTTCCGAACGACAGGCCGTTGTGGCGGCGACTAATCAGTGCGTTGATGCCAAAACCGTTTCCGCCGCTGTTGCAGCGGCTAGAGTAGGAGGAGAGAAAATCGCTACAGCCAGGGCAGAACGAGAAAACAGGAGCTTCAAGAAAAGCTTCAAAACGCCAGGCTGGAAGTGGTTAACACCCAAGTTGTAGCTGCGAAGATAGCTGACCAAAACAATCAATATCGAGAAGAACTCAAGTCACATGAAAATGCTAGAGCATCCCTCCAGCGCATGCAGTTGAGCAATGACACATGCCCGCCGGCTAAGCCGGCTGGGGCGGACAGACGACCGTCGCCGACGGCTCAGCCGTCTGGCGCAGCGTCCGTTCCGCCTCAGTCTGACTTGATGACCGCAACGATTGCGCTACTTGTGGATTGCCGGCCTGCAAAGATCACTTCGATGTGAACACCAAAAGATGTTCTACATGTGCTCGAAAGAAGAGTTTGCCGGCGGAACTAGAGAAGTGGAATGAGCAGTGGAATCAACGCAGCACCAGTCGCGAATTTCGGGAACGACAGCAAAGCTCCTCGATGAATATAGCGTTGACAAAATATGCCAACGAGCGACGGAGCAGGCTGGGTAACAGATTAGATTGGGTTCAGAAAGGTCAGCCGCCAACATCCGAGATAAAGCATAACAAATTCAGCAGAATCAGAAAAAAGGAATGATGACGCTTAAAGCTTAGGAGGGACATGAGAGCTTTAAGGGCTGTTCTTCTGGGCCCCCCCTGCACGCGGGGATTCTGTGAAACCAAACGCACAAACTCCCGCTGCTGCTGTTTGTAAACGCTGTAATAGCTGTTTGCAAACGCTGGAGTAGCTGTTTACAAACAGCCTAATGACTGGATTTGCTGTTTGCAAAGGCTGTAGTAGCTGTTTGCAAACGCTGTAGTAGCTGCGTGTGCTGTTTGCAAACGCTGTTGTAGCTGTTTGCAAACGCTGTAGTACGTGCATATGCTGTTTCCAAACGCTGTAGTAGCTGTTTCCAAACGCTGTATCTGCCGTTAGCAAACGCTGTAGTAGCTGTTTGCAAACGGCCCAGTAGCTGGATTTGCTGTTTGCAAACGCTGTAGTAACTGTTTGCAAGCGCTGTAATCGCTTCGTTTGCCGTTTATAAACGCTGTTGCATCTGTTTGCAAGCGCCATATTACGTGTATCCGCTGTTTGCAAACGCTGTGCTAGCTGTTTGGAAACGCTGTAATTGGTGTAGCTGCTGTTTGCAAGCGCTGTATTAGCTGTTTTAACTGTTTGCGAAGGATATTGTAGCTGCGTTTGCTGTTTGCAAACGCTGTTGTAGCTGTTTGCAAACGCACCAGTGGCTGTGTCTGCGGCTTCCAATCGCTGGAATACCTGCTTACAAATGCTGCAAGAAGTGTGTTTGCCCCAATCGGTTGAACAATTGTTTGCAAAAGCCGCAGCACATACAGTTTCCCTGTGCGAAGGCTGTGGTAGCTGTTTGCAAACGCAGCAGTTGGTGTATATGCTGCATGCTGTGTCCAAACGCTGTGGTAGCTGTTTGCCAACGAAATAGTAACAGCATTCGCCCTTGCAAACACTGTAAAAAGCTGTTGCCGAACGCTGTAACAGCTATTTACGAACGCTGTAGAAGCTGTATTAGCTGTGAACCAAAGCTGTAGAAGCTGTTTACTAACTGAACCAAACGATGTATCATATGTTTACAAGCGCGAACAACGCTGGGCTATTTGTGTTTGCCAGGGCTGCAGTAGTAGTACCATTTGCACACCAACGAGAAACAGCTGCGGATATTGTGCTTGAGCTGGCTGTGGTACCTGCGTTGGCGCTCTACGAACGCGGTGATACGGAAGGAAACTGTGCCTGCAAAGGCTGTCACGGGCAGCTGTCAACGTGGAGCTAAAGGCAACATCTGCTGACGCTGTATTAGCTTGCTGTCTACAATTGCAGAAACAAGCTGGGGAACTGGTGGGTGCAATCGGTGATAGGTGTAATAGCCATTACAAATGCAGAAATACTTGCGTACATTGTGCTTGCAAAAAGCTGTAATACATGTTATCACTGTTTGCAAGCGAGGGACATTACGGAAATTGTGTTTGCACAGGCTACAGTGGCCGCGCTGGATGATTACACCTTCAACCTTCAATTGTAGTTGTGATATTGTTGCTTGCAAAGGCTGTAGATGTGGAACTTGTGTTCACTACTTATTGTGACTTGTTACCGCGTCGCTGAAGTATTGCTTCCGAGGGATCACGGCTGCGCTAGCTGCTGGCACTTACACTTCCCAACTCTCAAACTCTGTAGTAGCTCACCTTCTTCACTCCCCCTCCTCCTCCTCCCCCTCCTCCTCCTCCTCCTCCTCCCTCCTCCTCTCCTCTTCCTCCCTCCTCCTCCGCCTCCTCCTCCTCCTCCTCCTCCTCCTCCTCCTCCTGCTCCTCCCTCCTCCCTCCTTCCTCCCTCCTCCCTGCTCCCTCCTCCCTGCTCCCTGCTCCCTCCTCCCTCCTGCCTCCTCCTCCTCCTCGACTCCTCCCCCTCGTCCTCCTGGCACTGGGGATCTCGATCATCCTTCCTTTCGCCGATCTTGTCCACTCGCCGCCGGCCATCTGGCTCGACTGCGTGTGGGGGCGGCCGCTGATGCCCCTTCCCCGTCCTAACCTTGCCACCTTTTCTATCCTCTTCCCTCTTGCCTGAACTCTGGACCTCTCCGTGGCTCCGCCCTTTTCAATCCTATTGCGTCCAGCCGTGGCGGCACAGGACGGGCCTTGTTCGGTCCCGTCGTCGGCGGGGCTCAGCCTTGGTCTCTGCGCTCGCTCGACTTAATGCCGCCTGCATGCGTCCCCGCCACTGGTGTCGGCACACCCCTCACACGCTTCGTGGCCCCATAGGGAGCTCCAACCAAGGCCCACATGGTTCCGCCCGCATGCGTCCCCGCCGATGATGTTGGCACACCCCTCACATGTCACACGCTTCGTGGCCTCATAGGGAGCCCCACCGAAAGCCCCAATGGTGCCGTCCGCATGCGTCCCCGCCACCAATTTCGGCACTCCCTCGCACGTTCCGTGGCCCCATCAGTGGTTCGGTCCGCATGCGCCCCCGCCGCTCAACTTGACAAACCCCTCGCACGTTCTGTGTCCCCATAGAGAGCTCGTTCTCCTCCTCATTTTCTTCCTTCAGCTCCATCCTCCCCCTCGGCGCCCGTGGTGGGGGGCCCATGGTGCCATGCCCACCCGGGAACGCCGGGTGAGGCAGGAGGAAGCCGCGGAGGCGGCGCTTGGCGCCGCTCCGCCAACCCGGAGGGCGGCGGCGGCAGCGCTGGCGCGCGAGGCGCGCCAGCAGCGCGCCCGTGGGAGGCAAAATGAGACGCTGGGAGAGTCGCGCGATGCGAGGTCTCTGGGGCGTCTCTGTCTGGAGTCTGGACCTTCTCGTCGCCAGGGCTGGACGCAGCTCGAAAAATTGGCCAAGATGGACCCCTGGCCCATCCAGTCGGAACCGATGCCTGTGACACGTGACCAAGCGGGCGCACTAGGATCACCCTCCTTGTGCCCTGTGCCCCCCTTGTTCGATTGTTTGGGTCCAGGGCTGGGGGGATGGAGGGGCCGCGGCCACTGAAGCCCAGGCCTCCTTGGTGCCTTGTGCACTATGTTATCGTACTTTTACCCACCATTACCCATCATATCTTCAACCCTAGCCTAACCCCATAACCCCATGTACCTTAAGCGTACCCCATTTACCCTTCTCCCCTACCACCTACCAATTACTTCACCTTTTCACGCCTGAGGCTTAACCCTTTACCGGAATTACCCTTTACCTTTTTAACCCTGTATCCCTTACCCTTTTCATGTTGCCCTGTACGGTTTACCGTTTACCGGTTTACCTGTTACCCTCTGTAATGCCCTGTATTCCTTTTTACTTACCCTGAACCCATGAGATCACACATCGCACGACTCCCCCTGGCCAGCGCGCAAAGCGCGACCGCGCCCTCCCGGAATGTCCGCCCAACGATGTTCCTCTGGAGTGGCAGGCTTTCTTCACCAGAAAGGGCTGGGACACGACATGTGGGCTGACTCCGAATATTGTTCAAAAGGCGGTGTTCGACAGAGAGAAGGTTTCTTTGGACAGACGGATCCTGAAAAGAGTGCAACTTGCTTGCTTGTGGCGTCTTGGGGTGATCAGAAAAAATAGGTGTCGTAGTCTTCTACCGGGGCTGGAAGATGGGCGCCAAGCATTGCCAGTAGCGTCAATGCTGTTGAAGTGGGACGAAACCCAGCAATGCGTGCGAGTGACAGGCGCCAGACCGCGTGAGGATTTGGACTTCGAGGACAGACGGGCCCGGAAACATGGGCACGTAGAACACTGTAACACACGCACACGATATACATATACACGTGTTTATACGCACGTACGTGTGCATATATATATATATATATACATATATGTACAATCATAAAAAAGAAAGAGGAGAGAGAAAGAGAGAGAGAGAGAGACGGTATACCTAGAAAACAAAACAAAACAATACTAAGCGAGATAGAGAGAGGGGGGGAGAGTGGATCTATATATATATATACACATACCGAGAGAGGGGGAGAGGAGAGAGAGAGATGGAGATAAAACAAACAAAGAAGGCAAGACAGACAAAGAGAGAGAGAGAGAGCTCAGGAGGGGGGAGGAGGAGGAGGAGGAGGAGGAGGAGGAGGAGGAGGTGAGGAGGAGGAGGATTACGAGGAGAAAAGGATATGATGTGGGGCAAGATATGAGGAGAGGGAGAGGAGATACCAGGATCCAGGATACCCGCAGGACGACGACCCGTTTGATGCTTATCTTCTTGACCACATGACGACGCCACCGACGCTGGCGCTGACAGTTCCGGTCATGGTCGCCGCCTGTTCTGCGGGCGTGGGGGGCGCTCAGATCCCCTGGCCCCTGGCGCCCGCGATGCTAGAGAGAACCACAGCTGAATGTTTGTGGTCTGCATTTGAACACATGTCGACGCCCTGGGGGCCCTGGCATGATGGTGGGATCCCCTCTATAGGAGCAGTTTCGTGGTTCATTATTGTGCTCGGGTGCGATGGGGCGACATCGAACATTAGATTTTATGCCCAACTCGCTGAGAAGTGCAGAGAGGTTCGGAGCCAAGTCCTCGTCCATTGTGCTGTCTGCAGGATACACATTCTGCATCGGTCAGTGATCCCAGCCCTGAGCATGTGCAACGTCGCAAATGATTTGTACAGAGCCGCCCACGTGCTCAGAGATGCCAGATATTTTCTTGGGTTGGTCAACGAATGCCAAGCAGTTATTAAACGTCGCCTGATTGTTGTGCACAATAAGGAGCAGGACCCGGCGCATTACAAAATTGCTAAGTATTTGCTGCACCTCACATTAGGAATGGGCCTCCCAAGCCACCTCATCCCGGAGAAGGTTCGCGCTGACATTGAATGTTTCTTGCAAGTTTTTGTTGGCGACTACACGTCGCCGGTGCAGTTTGAATACAGATGTTTCAAAGTGGGCTGCGCTGGAGGAGACGCCTGCAAAGAGCAGGCTAAAAAGGTTGCGTCGGCGCTCATTACAAAAATGATGTTCAATCGGCGCCCAATAATTCCAGCCATGAGCAGATGGTGGAAGATGGCTCCGCTGTTGCGTTATGTTCTCCTGGGCGTGGGGTTTCATAATATTTGGTGTTCGGCTGCGCCTAGTTCTTGCAGCGGCGGCGGCAACGATGCTCTGATGGAAATCATGGAGGGTAATCTTGCTGCACTTGGCGGTGTCCAGTCCGAAACAGATGCATGGCATGAAGTGAACAATTGGCGGGTGAACAAAACATTTGCGTTCCTCAAGCGCTTGGACACTGTATGTAACCTCATCATTATTTTGACATCGCTGTTGCCAGCCAACCGAGTGATGGCGTGGCTAATGCATCACGAAGCTCATGGCCCTCGCAAGGATGGGCGAGGTGCAAGGTCAGATGGTCTCTGCGATTTCCGTTCAGACGATTGCTACGACGACGGCGTGGGCGACGGCAGCGACAGTGAGGCCGCAGCCATGGCCAAGAGACCGCATAGAGAGGTAGTGTTGCAGTTTGTCAGCCTTGGTGCGCCCCCGCCTTGTCGATCGCCCCTGACAAGCGCCTCATCCTTGGGCTGCGACATCCTTGGTCTGGCAAGGTCGACAACTGGCGATGATTATTGAATCGCTTCGCTCATTCCGCCGGCCCGTGGGGACCTCTTGGGGGCCTCTTGGGGGCCTCTTGGGGGCCTCTTAGAGCCTCTTGGGGGCCTGTTGGGGGCGTCTTGGGGGCCTCCTGAGGGCTCTTGGGGGCCTCTTGGGGCCTCTTAGGGGCCTCTTGGGACTTCCTGGAGGCCTCTGAGGACCGAGAGCTCGAAATGTTGTTTCGTGCTCCCCCTCTGGGGCCGCTCTTGGGGCGCTCTAGGGGCCCTCTTGGGCCGTCTTGGAGGCCTCTTGGGCCGTTTTGGGGCCCTCTTGGGCCGTCGTGGGGCCCTCTTGGGGGCCTCTTGGGCCCTCTTGGGGCGATCTTGGGGGCCTCTTGGGCCGTCTTGGGGCGTCGGGAAGCCGAAAAGGTGGAAACGCCAAAACCTTTCCAAAACCTAATCGGAAAAGCAATGATTTTTGTAGATTGGGGCCCTCTTGAGAGTGCTCTTGGAGGCCTCTTGGGGCGTCTGGGGGCCATCTTGGGCGTCTTGGAACGATCTTGTGGCATCTTCGAGCCCTCTTGTATCATCTTGGGGGCCTCTTGGAGGCCTCTTGACCCTTCTTGGGGCTCTCTGGAGGGCCTCGAAGGCGGCGCCCAGACGGAAAACCATCTCTGACCCGACCCTGCTGGGGTACTTTTCCTTTGGGGACCTCCAGGGGCCGCCCCCCGCGCGCGAAGTAGAAATACTGTAAAGCAGTTGCCGGAGATCTTAGCACGCCTCTGGCCTGTTGGGCCGGCGAATTGGGAATGTTTGTGGGCGTACAACACCGGCTCGATAGGAAACATGCTGGATCGAATATGGGGGGCACTGCTACCAAGCCTAGCTGTCCTTCATTGCCAGGCGGGCAAAGGGGGGTTACAAATGTAGAAATTGAGTTCAAACAAACACATTGGGAAGAGTAGAGTCTAGAGGAGGAGGGAGGAGGGAGGGAGGAGGGAGAGGAGGGCGAGGGGCGAGGTGCGGAAAGAGGGCGGAACGTGACCCCCCTCCGTGATAATTCCACGCGGCTTCATACCCAGACCCGCCTTGCCCACCAGACCCAGACCAGGGCCCTGACCCAGGCCCAGACCCCAAGCCCGCCAGATCTGGACCCAAACCTGGACCTGGACCCTGGACCCGCCTCACCCCCCATGTTGGCACTCTCCTTACCTTCTTCCTCCCTGCCTCTTCCTCCCCCTTCCTGTTGGCTATCGCCGGGCTATCGCCCCTCGCCCCTCGCGCGAGGCGTCTCGCTCTGACTCTCGTGTTCCACAAAGAAAGCGCGAAGCACGAAGGTTCCCCTGCGCCGTCTGGCAGTTCAGTAAAGCAGTAAACATTACGGATAGATACGGGCAGAGTGGTCTAGAGTCCAAAATCGCCGACACTTCTCTGGAGTTCGGTATGTTCTGACGGCCCAAAAAGAACCAAACGATTTTCTGGCCCCTTCACATGTAGTTGTCGCCTAATTCGCAACGCCACCAACAAAACAGTAACCATCTTCCTCCTCGTCCGCCTTCCTCCTCTCCTCTAAGTCCTCTAAGCCTAGTAGCCCCTAGCCTCCTTGGTGGCGATTAGCCTGATTGGGGGTAATGGGGACTGGACCCCTGGAGTGATTGGGCATCGCGGGGCATGGAGAGGCACGTTGCTTGTATTCCAGCGTCGCGACAGCACGTCGCATTAGCATGGACGCGATGGGGCAATGCGATATCCCTCACCCTGGGGGCCTTCGGGGCGCGAAGATAGTCGCGCCTCGCGCGTCGCCCTCTGGGACTTTCCTGGCTCAGAGCCACGGGCCACCCTTCTCCGAGGTGGCCTCGTGAGGGCGCGAAGATGTCCGCGCGCCGCATTTTGTGGCGCGATGCGCGAAGTTAGGTGGCCTAGTGAGTTGGAAGCCCGCTGCCAGGCAACTGATGTCACGTCATGGCCATTGAGGTTGATCGGACTCCTGTCACCGGACGCGAGCGTCCAGGCCGCAGTCGCATCTGAGTTTTTCCATGCCAGACCCTGCTGTCTTCCTGAGAGCTGGAGACAGTTGCAGACTCGGATCAAAAAGGAGAGCGACTGTCAGCAGGAGTGGTTCATTCAGATTGTTTCAGAGTTCGCGGACCAGCTGCCTCTGTCAAACTTCGAGTGCGAAGTGGCGCACGCACACATGCGGCAAGATATAGCGAATGCGAATGGCAAGTCTCTGGGGTTTCCCACCGCAGCATCGTCCCAGTTGGCCAAGCAAATTGGATTTCACCATCGTTCCCAGATGCCGCCAGACATTATCGATAGAGTGAGACATCAGGAGCTGCGCAGGTCGAGGCGCCAAGCACCGCAAAAGAAACGAGTTAGATTCTGCCCTTGGAATTCCTTTGTCTCGGAAAGCAATCAATCTGGCGTCAATGGGAAGGTCGCCATGGAAGGCGCAGGGGAACAATGGTCTCGGATGACGCCTGCGGAGAGGGAACCCCACATTGTCCATTCTGAGGCTGTCCGAGCGAGAATGATCATGGAAAAGAGCGAGCCTGCATGTTCTTCTTCTGATGACAGCGCCCCTGGCGGCGCCAACGAGTACGCCGGCCCGTGGGGGGCTGGAGATGGCAGGCTCGCCCTCTCGCGAGAAGCAATGTCGACGCCCCTCATGGAGACAGATTCGGAGTGAGGTTGGGAAGTGGGCGAATCACCTGGGCACCAGAGTAGAGCACCGCGATGATGCTCTTCCGTACGAAGTGACGACCTACCATGCTGTGTGCCACAGGGATTTGTGTTACAATGACCAGTACTACGGCGACATCTAGAATGGGCACGAGATTTATGTCGAGCCTTACTCCCGGCGTGCGAGATGTATCCAATCGCTCCGCGATTTCCGCTGGCACTTTGCTTTCTTGCGGGGCTGTCACCTTCCGCCCCCCGAACCGGTTGTGGGCTGGGTCTTTCGCCAGGCCATTGCGGCGCCGCGAGAGGATGTGGCCTATTATTGCTCCTTCCTGTTTCCCTTCCAGGCTCCTGTCATTCTCCATTAGTTCCTAGTTCATCTTCCTTCTTTCCAACTGTTCCCTTCCCATTTTCCCCGCATCCCCCTGACAAGATTGATCTCGCGATCTCATGCGCCGCGGGCTCATCGAGCTGGCGAGTTCGTAGTTACAGCCTCTGGCCCTTTCGGCATTGTTACAGATGCTTTCATGATCGCTCTGGTGCGAAAGCGCCCAACTCATGAATTTGTTGCGCTGCTGCTAGAAGGCGTTGATGAGGCCACTGGGAACAGCATCCATGAATTGGTGGGATTCCCATGGACACTCAAGTTTAGCACAGAAGAAATTGCTGGAACGCGCAAGCTCCGGATGATGAGCGACGTGGCACTCATGAGTTCGATTTGGAGGCGGTCGCGTTGCGCTGGATTCACACGTGTCAAAGCCATGGCCTTGAAAACAATTGGCGTTGGCTTATCGGAGCTGCGAGTGGACGGCCTTGGAGGAGCGAGTGCCACATTGGCGTGCTCGCACCTGGATGATCTGGAGTCCATCATTGAGACGAGCGGGTCTGGCCCGAGTGGAGTGAAGTCGGCGTTAGACGATATCTCTGATTTGGCGGGAGACGAGAAGAAGGACAAAAAGTTGCAGAAATATCAGGAGACATGGAAATCGAATAAGAAGAAGAAGAAGACAAAGACAGTGTATCTTGATATCGAGGCTACCGATGACACCGAGAGCGACAGCAGCTACCAAGGTGAGGAGTATGCTGGCGAGGCCACGTTGCGCAAGAGAGTCAAACCTACTTTGGGCGCCCTGCACAATGATATTGATTCAGAGGCCAAAGCGATTGCCACTTTGGGCATCATTGAGGAGCCAGAGGAGCCAGAGGAGCCGACGTCGCTTGGGGAAATGGTGAGCGACTTGAGCCAGCCTGGACTGGCGACTGCGGTGGCGACTGCGGCGGCATCGGCTGCGGCAGCTGGCAGCGCTGACAGCTGCGCAGCGAGCTCTAGCGCAAGTAATTGGGAACGCTTCGATGCATGCGTGGTGCCGGACCCATCGAACGAGCGATACAAGCTCGTGGTGAAGGACGGGGTGATCCATGGGCAGTTGCAGCCTGTGACGGCCATCACCTCAGGCCCGCCGGCAATGGGCTTCTTGCTTTTCGTATGCTGCCGCCGCTGTGGGCCCTGCAGTCATGTATATGATTATGTCAGTGTCAACTTGTCTGGTGCCTGGGGTCTTGTAGATTGGCTCAGCCTCTGTTCTCCACCTTCCTCCGCCGCCGCCTCTCCTCCTCTGCTTCTTTCTCCTCCTCTCCTCCTCCTCTCCTCCTCCTCCTCCTGGGACTCCTCCTCCTCCTCCTCCTCCTCCCCCTCCTCCTCGACTCCTCCTTCTCTTCATCCTGCGTTCCTCCTCCTCCTTCTCCTCCTGGGACTCCTCCCCTTCCGGCCCTTCCTCCTCCTCGACTCCTCTCCTCCTCCTCCTTCTCCTGCTCCTCCTCCTCATCCTCCTCCTCCTTCAACTCCTCCTCCTCCTCCTCCTCCTCCTCCTCCTCCTCCTCCTCCATCATCCTCCTTGACTCCTCCTCGTCCTCCTCCTTTCCTCTCTCCTCCTCCTCCTCCTCCTCCTCCTCCTCCTCCTCCTCCTCCCGGACCTCCTCCTCGTCCTCCTCCGGACTCTTCCTATCCTCCTCTCGCCTCTCTCTGTCTCTCTCTCTCTGGTCTATCCCCTGCCCTGGGAATGTTCTTCGTTTCGATGACCCGTCCGAAGGCATTTGTAGGGTGATGTTTGATGTGGGATGTCTCGAGCAACGTTTTCGCTTCCTTTCGAAACACAACAAAGAGTGAACATCAGGGCTTCAATGATGTCGCATCTTGGGGCCATCTTGGACGTCATCCAAAAGCACACTGTAACAACCTGTCAAAACGTATGTTGATGCACATCATGTTTTGAGGCTGTCTCAGGCGCTCAAGCGAAACGCCCACTGTTCGAAATCAACTTCAACATCCCCATGTTCCAAGGATGTCTCAGGCCAAACGCCCATTGGTAGAAAACGAAGACGTCTTCAGACATAACCTTGCACTCCATGAGTTGTCGAGGATGTCTCAAAGGCAATCGATATTGAGGCACTCGCGAGCCATTCCCAACCCATCTGGCCTGGCTGGCCCTTGGCAGCCAGGCAACCCGTAGTCCCTGAGGCAACATGGCTGAGATGAGGCCCCGTTTGCGGGTGCATAGGGCTCACAGGGCTCACAGGGCTCATAGACGCATAGGGCTCATAGGGCTCGTAGGGCTCAAAGGCATCATAGGGCTCAGAGGGCTTGTAGGGCTCAAAAGGCTCATAGGGTTCATAAGGCTCATAGGGTTCACAAATCTCACTGGGCTCACCAGGCTCATATGGGTCATATGGCTCGTAGGGCTCATAGGACTCGTAGGGCGCATACGGCTCATAGGGCTCAGGGGCTCATAGGGCTCGTAAGGCTCATAGTGCTCATAGGGGTCATAGGGCTCATTTTGCTCATAGGGCCCAGGGTGCTGACATGACTCATACAGCTCACAGGGCTCCTAGGGCTCATATGGCTCGTGGGGCTCAAAGGTAACATAGGGCTCAGGGGGCTTGAGGCGCACAGCCGCATAGCATAGAATTGGTAGGTAGCATAACGTGCAACAAACGTTCATACATAGCCTGGGTCGACCAGGATCGGCGCGAATGCACATTCTCTGGGTTGGGGACCCCTGTGGAGGAACTGGGAACAGAGGCCGCCCGCTTGCGCAAGGAGGCCGAACACTAACAGCGCCAGAAGGTGTGGGATCGTTTTGAAAGCGCCATCGCCCATGACGCCATCGCCCATTTCGCAATCACATCACCTCTCGCCCCCTCAGGAGTACCCGCCAACCTGGGGGGGTGCGGGGGGTGGTTAAGGCGGGAAAGGCGAAAGGCGAAAGGGGCGGCGCGCGACGTTCAAACCACCCTCACCTCCAGGAGCAGGAGGAGGCTGACCGGATGTTGCGCATGGAGCGCCATCTCAGGGGAGAAACCCAACGCCAGCCCAATCTGGTCCACTACGTTCCAACTCCCAACTCCCTCATCCCGCCCATCCCTCATCCTGGGACTCATCCCGCTCTCCCTTCCTCCGTGCTTCCTCCTTCCCCCTGCCCTCTCTCTCCTCTCGCCTCTCGCCCCTAGACATGAAGTTTTGGGCCCGCGAGCGTGCTGGATGCGGCATCGGGGGCTATCGCCAAAAGCTAGGTCCCGCCTTTGGCCTCGCAGCGTCCCTCAACCTTTACCTGTTCCCTGCTCCCCTTCCCCCTTTCCTTTCCTTCCTCCTTTTCCCTTTCTTCCTTCCCAGCGGGCCAATGCGAGGCAGGAGGGTGGGGGCTGGGGTGCTGGCAATGATATTGGCCCATGAACACCAGAAACTGGACCCACCTTCTAGCTGAGGCGGCTTGCGCAACACTGAGGGCCCGCCTCGACCCCGCGCCCGGGCCCCGCCGCCTCGCCCTGCCCCCTACCCATGCGTGAAGGTGCGGCACCAAGGTGGTTGCCTGTGCGAGGAGTGCTCAATTCGCAAGGGGTGACGGCAATGGCTTGACACACATGACGCCCCAGCGCGAACTTTGTTGTTGAATTTGGGCGCCTCTAGAGGCCCTCTTGAAGCCTGAAGCCAAAAGCCCTTGGAGGGGGCGCTAGGGATTCTGGAATACCATGGCGCGATCCAGCGGGGCCCCAAGACCCCAAGGCCCTAAGGCCCAAGACTAGAATGAGAAAGACAATGAGAGAGAATGAGAAAAGAGAGAATGAGAGAGAGAGAGAGAGAGAGACAACGAGAGAAAGAGAGAAACTCTCGCCAATCTCGTGATCTCCTGGGAGGCCTGGCGGTCCAGCGGAGCGACGCCCCGCGCGGGCCCAGATCCTAGACCCCAGACTCTGACCCTAGACTCAGACTGTTAGACCTTGCTCGTCCTGGGCGGCTGACAACTGCGCAACGCCCTGCGGGGCTATGAACGTTACGCCAAGCTTCGCCCCAGAGCCGAAATATAACACCGAACAAACACGCATATGAAAAACAAAATGCGACGGATATGATATACCATATACCGTATGCCACTTTTGGCTCAGGCCATTCCAGGCTCACCCCTGAACCTTGCAATCCTTGGCGGCGCCCTCGTGGTGCCTTCTGGCGACCTCACGGCGCTGCCGCCTTTGCAGTGCCCTCGCGTCTAACTGGGTGGCCCCTGCGGCGCCATTGTGGTGGCTGGGGCGAGGGCCGCTGAATCAGCTCCCACAGAGCGCGACAACTCCCATGGAGAAAGCTGACGCAGGCGAACCCAATGATGTTTGCAATGCGCTGACAGTCCTGCCAGCGCGAGCGGAACTGCTGACGGTCTTCCTGTTGGTTGTCATCGTGCTCGTGTGCGTTGCCTGGTGTTTCACGTGTTGGGCCAAATTCCAGAACGACAAGGTGGCAAAAACGGAGCTGGCTAAGTACCGGGAAGAGATTGCCAATCTCCATCGAGGCATCGACCGCTTGAAGAATCGCCAACCATCGTCGTGCCAGTCTTCCCCAGCGAAGCGCACAGTGGCTGCGCAGAGCCAGGTGACATACTTGTGGAAGCGGGCGACTCCCCGATTCCAGCCACTTTCAGAGGGGGACCAGAGACTGGAGTTTTTCTTCGAACGCTAGTAGCAACCATGGGCGTGTGGAGGGCTGCCCGGCCATTGTGAGAGGACGCCGCTTCTTTGGCCACAACATGGCGGGTCGCAATCAGTAAGCATTGCGATGCCACGTGAGGGTTGTTTTGCGCTCACACTCGCGAGGTGTAGTCCTCGCATCGGCCTCCTTTTGATTTGCAATATGACCTGTTCAGGCCCCCATTGAGCGTGTCATTGACGAGTCGGGAGGACACTTCGGTTGCATAATATTATCATTTAATTAGCCGCTTCGCGGCGTTGCTGTGCGCATGTTGGAAATATAGGCCCAGCTTGGCTGGCGCCCCCCGCCTGCCCCCCAAGGTGGAGCGATAAATTCGAGCGTTGTCGATGCCCGATGCCGCTGCCAATGCCCAATGCAATGCAATGCCATACCCAATATCCTATATCATCCTGATGCTCCATGCTCTATGCTCTGAATTCTATGCTGACTTCTTGGGGCCCTCTTGGGCCCACTGCCAGCTTGGGTCTCTCTTGTTGCATCTTGGGGCGCCTTGCCCAAGTGGGCGGAGGGGGGGAGAGGAGAAGAGGCAAGCTAGGCGGGCTCGCGCCGCATCTGACATCCCATCCCTCCTTCAGCAGGGAAGAACAAGAGGATGTGGAGGAGGAGGGAAAGAAGTGAGGAACAGGAGGGAATGAAAGAGAAAGAGGAGGAGGAGGAATTGGAGGTGAGCTGTCATCCGCCAAGCCCATTCCCCCAAGAGGCCCGTACCGCGTCTTCGCCCTGTGCAAGTGCAAGGGCCATATTGATACCAAATGTTCTCGTTCACGGACCTGGAAGGTGAGCTCTGGAGAGGCCCCGGCGATGGTCGAGCGCGTCCTGGTCCAGTGGCTGCTGGCAGGCCCGAGGCACAAAGACACCAGGAAGCACATGGGTGCGCCTCGGTTTTGAGCAGAACAGACACGGCCGTCTTCTAATCTCCTCCCCCCTCGCACCACCCGCTTTCCCATGCTCCCATACTCTGCGCCCCTCCCTGGCATGCGTCCACTAAGCTTCTGAGTGGGTCTCGATGGCGCCCAATGGGCAACTGAGAGACATGCAAAGTCGGCAAATGGTTTCTCAACGATTCCCCTAGAATTGGCAACATCCCAATAGGCCCAACAGGGTTCCACTTGCCAACATGGGCCAACAGCAAAAGGCAATTACGCAATAGGGCAAGCAACAGGATTCTTAAACTAGTCCCAGTGATATTCCAATAGACAATAGATAGTCGTAGTCGTGGCATGAAAAAAGAAAGGCGAGGAGAGGGGAAGGAGGAGATGGGGGATGGGAGTGGGGGAGGGGGGAGGGACGTGTGGAAGGCAGGAAAGAGGAGGGGAACGCACAACACGCACCAATACAATTACCAATTGCCAATTCCCCATTGGTCGTTGACAATAAGTTGTCTGGTACTCCAGATCCCAATCCAATATAGCTTGAGCGCCTTATTGCTTCAGGGTTCGTTGGTTTCCCACTCTAGACGGGCCTTGCCCAGGTGGCCCCAAGCCCAATCCCACTTTCCCTTCCAGGCTGTGCCAAAGGGTCCTCAGTCTCAAGATGCCCTGCCCGAATTCATTCAGCATTTCACAACGCGCGTTTTGTTTTTCTGGTTTGGAGCCCGTGGCCATGTGGGTCGAAGTGTAGTGTATTGCGAGTTCAACACGCCAGACACTTTAATATTTGTTCGTTCGCCTGGCCGCTCGGCAATGCAGACGATTGATATCTCAGGAGGCGCTCGAATTACATTGACCCTGGCGGAGTTGAAGCCCGATTTCCAAGCCACATTCAAGGCAATGATACCATGTGAAATCGTTGTGCGCGGAGCAGGGGGCAGCGGCCCACCGTCTTCTGAAGGCGCCTCTGACGCCCTGCTGGCCATCGCTGATGGGACTGCTCCACCAACTCCATCTGCGTTGGGCTCTGGTCACACTGAGCGAGAGAAGGTTGATTTGGAATCGAATGGTGCTGACCAGGAAGAGTCGCAATGGAAACAGGAGGAACGGGCGTGGGATCAGTTGAATCTCTTTAGCGCCCCTGGGCCCTGGCCCGCCAAGCGCGCGAGGCTGGGGCCACCCTGTGCAGTCATTCGCTCTGCTGCCGTCCCTGCCTTGGAGAACTGGCGCGTGATTGATGTGGGGAGCAGCCCGCCGACCAGCCCCGCCCGGGAAGTGCCAGGCCCTCGGGAAGGGGATACCCTGCCAGAGCCTGGGGGTGAGGATACCCGTTTCTTTGCTTCTTGGCGGGAGCATTCGCTTCCTCAAGGCTCAGGGCCCAGGGGTGAATGAGTATCCAGGTTCACTTACCAGGGCGTTTCAAATGCGAGGTTGAGCGTGATGGGCGAGGGCCCCTTGCGCAGTTGCGATATGGTTTAAAGCTTTCGGGTCAAGATATAGGGTACCCACGGTGGATGGAAGTAGGTATTGTTGGACATCTAGATCCCAATCTACCTTAAGCGACAGGCTAGTGGGCTTCTACCTGGACAGGGCGAAGCCCAATCTACTTCTGCCGCCTTCCTACTTTATGGTTGTACGGACTTCCTTCGACCGATGGGTATTTGATATTATGACCTTTAGCTCAGTTTGCCAGAGACAGGGTCAGACCCTGACGGTCAGGCAATGGCGCTCGCGAGGAAAGTAAAGTCAGAGACCAGAGTCAGAATCAGAGTCAGAGGGCCAGCCGCGTGGGCGGCGTGGGTCTCGATTGGTCTGTCATGCGCCTCTGTCCATGCTCCTTCCACCGCCCCTCCACCCCTGGGGGCGTGGGACCTTGACTGTCGCCCCCTTCTTGTTTTTTGGGGGGGGCCTGTCATTGGGTGCAAGGGGCTAGGGCTAGGCCATAGGTCATGGTGCACACGCACACAGGCGCAAACGTACCATACGTCGTAAATCATAGACAGTAAACCACAACTGGCATACTCCACTTACTGGCCATGTAGGCGATGGTATCGGCCATGGGGCGTTTGATAATCCAATGGTTGCCAAGTGTTTGCGTGGCCGACAGTGAGGGTGATCACCGATATGAGTGCACGATTGATGGTTGATGCGTCGATGCTTGGATACGGGACGCCATGCTGGGGGTAACAAGCTGTGATATATACATATACATACAACATGTCGTCACACATCACTTCACTTATACACATACTGCACATACTATGCCAACATACCCAAACGCTCGTAGCTCATAGGGGCGCTCTGTCATGCTTCATTTCGTGCGACAGCTCGTGGAGTAGTGTAGTGTACATATCATCCGAATACCTGATACAATCATGCATGTTATCTGATATGTGATGCACGCGCAACATGTATGCCTGCATATGTCGTTACACTCATGCAGATATGCTGCATTGAACGACCACACATATGCACATACGTATCATTGCTAGTTGTCCTAGCTACATGGTGTACACATGATATCAACATGATAGCTCATCATGTACACATGCCATCTACATGCGACGACTGGGCGCTCACTAAGATGGCACCCCATGCGCCGACTAGGCGCCGACTAGGCGCCGACTAGGCGCCGACTAACAGTGCGCGCGCGCGACATGCGCCGACTAGGCGCCGACTAGGCGCCGACTATAGAAACCATATTGTGGTTGTTTGCAAACAAGCGCGCGCCGACATGCGCCGACTAGGCGCCGACTAGGCGCCGACATAGAAACAGAGGGGCGGGAGTTTGCAAACAACCCGCGCGCCGACATGCGCCGACTAGGCGCCGACTAGGCGCCGACTATTGGCGTTTGCAAACAGGCGCGCGCCGACATGCGCCGACTAGGCGCCGACTAGGCGCCGACTAGGTGCGTTTGCAAACGCTGGCGAAACAGCCCCTGCGCCGACTAGGCGCCGACTAGGCGCCGACTATTTTGGCGCCCTTGCGCCGACTAGGCGCCGACTATTTTGGCGCCCTTGCGCCGACTAGGCGCCGACTAGGCGCCGACTAGGCGCCGACTAAAAGGGCGCCTGGTTGGCGCCCCCTGCGCCGACTAGGCGCCGACTAATGTTGAGTGGATTTTGGTCGACCTGCACTGAAAAATTGAACGCCTGAAAACTTAGCGAATCAGCGTTTGGAAACGCGAATAGTCGGCGCATAGTCGGCGCCTAGTCAGCGCATCGAGGTTGCATTGGCAAAATAGTCGGCGCCTAGTCGGCGCATGGACGTTTCACTGGTGAAACAGTTGGCGCATCGGCGTTTGCATCCTTTTGCAATCTCATGCTCGCTCCACGGGCGATTGGCATTGGGCTTTGGGAGTCGTCTCGAAATCCTGGTTGGAACGCGCCTGGGACAGGTCCTGCAATTTCCTCCCGTCTGGAGAGTGGATGCTAGAGGAAGGGGGGGGTGAGGGAAGGGGCCAGGGGAGGGGGGTGGGAGGAGGGAGGAGGTGGAGGGGAGGAGGAAGGAGGTGGAGGGTGGAGGTGAGGAGAAATCCAGGACACAATGACCCCTGTCCCCAATTCTTCTCGCTGCAAGCTGACTGGCTTCAAGGCTGGCCAGCTGGCCCCTCCTCTGGGGCCCCCTGGGGAAGCCTGGGGCGCATAGCGAGCTCCGGGGCGTCATGAGCGACCTCATCATTGATAGCGAGAAGGGCGATGCCATGGCGCATGGCCCCAAGGAGCGCGACGACCTTGCCGAGCTGGCGCGATGGGGAGAAAAGGAGGAGGTTTCGGTTTGAGTAGGGGGTAGAAGGTAGAGGGTAGAGGAGGGTATAGGGTATAGGCTAGAGTGTAATAGGCTATATGATATAGGCTACAGGCTATAAGGTATACGCAGGCTACAGGCTACAAATAAGCTGTAGGCTATAGGCTATAGGCTAGGATATAGGTAGGGTTACGGGTTACGGTATAGAGGGTAGAGAGGTAGCGGGAGGGCGAGACGAAAGTGGGGGAGAGAAGTGGGGGGAGAGAAGTCAGGACCAGGAGGGTGATGGTCAGGTCAGCGGTCAGCACGGGGGCTGCTATGTCCTAGGGCGTAAGGGCTTAGGGCTCAGGGGGCTTGGAGGCCTCTTGGAGACTTGGCGCATGGTTGAGCCTGGGGGCTATCTTGAACAATGAACAATTTAGACGCTACCATTCGAAATTTTTGGTCCAAAGAACCCTGGATCACCTCGTTCCCTTCTCCGCTATTTTCCATGTCCTGGCTGTCGTTATTCCTCATCCTCTCATCCCGATCCTCGGGCTCCTTACTAACTAGCCACATCCTGGTTCTGCTGATGTTGGACCTGCGGGTCCTCGCCATCCTCATCCCGATCCGGGTTCTAACTGGTCTCGGTCTCCTGATGATGATCCCCATCCCCAGTGTCCATACCCCCTACTCCCTACCCCTTCCATTATCTTATCTCTTGTCTCTTAGCCCTCAGTCCCTGATTCCCTAATCTCGGAACCTCCTATCCTGGCGAATGGCTGCCTTGCACGTGGTTTCTGAGGGCTGAGAGTCGAGGGCATCTAACGATTATGGAAACCCTGAAGCGTCTAATTTCGAGCCTTCCCGCTTTAATGTTAGCCAAACGGTCAAACGCCAAAGGGCTATCATTCGAAGTGCGCGCACCTGGCGTCAGGGCAGGGGCCAATAAAAAGCATGATACGCCACTTGCGACTGTGCCCCAGGGGGGCAATCCCCTGGGCCCCCCCGTGCTCGCCATCGCTTTGGAGGTACAACCCTCCGCGCCAGCGCCAAGCGGAATTAGAGGTCGCGTCTGTATGCCCGACCTCCGACCCCCGCCTGCCGCAGAACCACTCGCCAGATACGGTCTGCCGAGCCCTCCTCAGCCACGTTCATCCGCGCGCTTGGGCACGTGATGGCGCTGATCTCTGCCAGCGCTGTCGCGAGGAACATGTTGGCGTAGTCCTGCCCCGCCTCCCAGTGGGCTGCCAGGTCATCAGACCTGGACTGGCGAAGTGGGTGACGATGACGGCCTCCTCACCAGCAACCCCCTCGCCCACTGCCGCTGGCTGACCACGGCCTCCGCCGCTCACTGTGAAACAGCAGCAGCTTGGCCAGCAATCATGTCATGGTGACCATGGCGTTGGTTTGCTGCGCCCCTGGCGCCCGCTCGCGGGCCTCCAGGGTCTGCCAGGGCAGCGGTTCCACCTCCTTCACCAACTGGCTGCCTTCAGCAGCATGCTGATCTCTTCGCAAGCCCCCACCTCGAACGCCTCCACTAATTGGCTGCACCCCCCATGTAAAAAGGCCAAGGTGTTGGGCTGCCGCCCAGCGTTTCGCCCACGTGCCGACCTCCATGACCCGTCGAGGAAACGCATCCATGACCACCGCCTGGCTGCGAATCCGCGACAGCGCTGTGAAACTCATGAACTGCGGAGGCATCGTCAATCAAGGCGGCGCTTCCACGACGACATGGGCCATGAGTTGCTGAGCGCTCATCGACCAAGGCATGGCCTGTCAAAACAACGCATTCATTTCCACTGGCTGGCTGCGGATCCGCAACAACGACTGCTGAGCCATGGCCATGGCCATCGCTGTCGCTCGACGGCCTGATAAGGGCGTCAGCGAGCGCGAGCGCAAATGCGCTCTGGGAATATTCTTGGACACTCGTGGGGCCCCCTTGGCCCTTGGGGCTCGAGGCTCGACCTTCCACCTTCCCCCCCCCCCTCCCGCGTCCTCGAGCCTAGCCCGCAAGCACTGGCTAACCCTGGCTAGCCCCAACTAGCCCCAGCTAGTTCCAGCGTCACAGCCAGCCTCAGCTAGCCGCTGCCCAGCCTTCGCCAGCTAGCCCCAGCAAGGTCCATCAAGCCAAGATGGCGGAGATGAGGATCTGAGGAGGAGAGGTGGACGAAAAAGGGAGAGTCCAGGAAGACAAGGACGACTGACGAAGGAGGGGCGAAGGAGGAGTCCAGGAGGAGGAGTTGGAGGAGGAGAAGGAAGAGGAAAGGAGGAGGAGGAGGACGAGGAGGAGGACGAGTGGGAGGAGGAATGAGTTAGTTGGAGGAGAGGGAGGAAGGATGGATGAGGGAGACTTGATGGTTGAGCAACGGGAGGACAAGTTTTTTTCTGCATTTTTGCATCAGGAAGAAAACTGGAAGACCTAGCAGCCTAGCAAGCGCGCTCCCCCTCCCTCCCCCCGCCACGCCGTGCAAGGCCTCCCCCATGGCCAACTACGAGTATGACGAGTCCTCCGAGTTGTCCCCGTCCACGATCTCCTCTGAGTCATCTGAGGTGTCCGAGGGCTCCAGTGGCGACCTCGCTGACCTGGCTGACGAGGACGAGGTAGATAATCTCCAGAGAGAAGCAGAGGAGCTCAGACAGAAACGGAAGAAGCTTGAGTTCGAGGTTAATGAGAAATGGATAGGCCACTACGGCAGCATCTTCGAGAGCCTGCTCAAATGCAAGTTCGACGACATCAAGTTCCCAGTGCACCCAGCCTCCGACGGCGGTTCCAACAAGAAGCTCAGGGTGTTGTCGTTCTGTTCTGGCACTGAGTCTCAGGCGCGTGGGTTGCCAACGCTCGCGAATGCACTTTCCTGGCCCGTCTCCATCCATGGCATCGTCAGGGTCGCGTGTTCAGGTTTCTGAGTGGGGCGCATGTTTGCCCACTTTGACTTAAGACTTAAGCGGCGTTGCGCTGGATGGGGATCCAGGAAAGTGCTCGCGATGCGTTGCTACTCGCCCAGTTCTTCGCGCTGAAGACGATCATGGACTACCATGGGGACAATGTCTGCGTGGATTTGGTTGCCTCCGTGGACCCTTTCAGGCCATGTCATCGCTTCGTTTGGAACAACCTGTCCACTGACGAGCGGGAGCGCGGCCACTATTACAATTACGTCTCGGAGTTAAGTGCTGGCGAGGCTTTCTGTTACTTCTGCGACTGTTGCTGCGTTGGGCCTGGTAGGGCGTCTGGGTGCGAAGGGCTGAGCGATGGGCAAGCAGAGGACCTCGACATCCTCGTGGCAGGGTTCCCGCGCCCCCCGTTCAGCACGCTGAATTCGCATCGCCAAGACAAAGACTTTAAGTTCTGGAACCACCCCGACGGGAACGTTATCGTTGACATTGCCCACTGGGTGCAGACTCAGCCGAAGGTTCCCCCCAAAGCGATCATTCTGGAGAACGTCCCAGGCGCGGTGGCTGTATCTCATAAAGGAAGGCATAATCCGCTGGAGTTCCTCATGAAGGGGTCAGTGAAAAACTACAAGGGCCTCGCTCGCTTCTACTACGGGCTGAAGCACTGGGGCGAGTACGACCTCATGAAGAGTAACTCTGGCAACGAGTACTTCGAGATTTCCGCCGGTGAGTTTGGATTGCCTGTTCATCGCAAGCGCATTTTCTTTGTGCTCATCAGAAAGGACTTGGCCAGCCTAGAAGTCAGGAACTCCATGGCGAAGCTCATGAAGGCGGCGACTCAAAACCCCATGAGGCTAGAAACGCTGAGCGACATCATGATGAGGCACAATCCCAGCAGCGAAGGCGACATCGATCTGAGCGAGGAGCCCCAGCGCAAGGTGAACAAGCACTACAAGAGCAAGAAGGAAGGCGGCACATGGAGCATGACCCAGAACAGCATTTCCGAGAGCATGGATTTCAGGGAGAAGCACGGCCTACCTGAGTATGGTTCTGATAAGATGTCCAGCATCACGCCCCGGCGCGGCATCCTCCCTGACAGGGAGCGCGACATCATCGACGTCATCGGCTTGATGCACGAGAAGGCGGGGGGGATCCCAGAGGACCTGACGATCGACGTCAGCCAGTCGCTCAGGAGGAAGCCGTTCAACGTCAATGGGAAAATCCCCCAGCTGGCCAAAGGCGCGCATGACTCGCCTAAACGGGGTGCTAGATCTGTCCTGGGGGGCCCCAGACCACTAGCCGCCGCTAGCTAGCATGTAGCCTGTAGCCCAATCTGGACCAGAACACCCATGCCCAGGCCACAGACCCAACCCACCCCCCAGGCCCCTAATCCTCTCAGGCAGCCTGGCTCCCGCCCCCCCCGCCCCGAGAAGTGGGCCATAAAAGCCTTGGGCCCCGCAGGGTCCAAGATCTGGTACCGCGGCAAGATCTTGGGGCCCAGGACGCTGTTCTACGCCATGGGCTGGGGCACTTCGCCGCTCGACTTTGGGTCGGACGTGGACCGCATCCGGGGAGTGTCTTTGAGGGTGCTCCTAGCCAACATGATCGCGAAGCCGCAGATCGGCCTCGTGCAGTTGGCGCTGCTCTACTCCCTGCGCCGCTTCACCCTGGCTCCCAAGGCTGAGCAGGTTGAGGCCTGAGACTGAGGCTTAGGACTGAGGATGGGAGAACGAGGAGACGAGGAGAAGGAGTAGGAAGGTGCAAGGGATAGTGATGGGCGGGAGGGAGGTGGAGGAGGAGGGGGAGGAGGAGGAGGAGGAGGAGGAGGAGGAGGAGGAGGAGGAGAGGAGGAGGAGGGAGAAGATGGAAAAGGATTGCGAGAAGGGGAGGGGGAAAGGGGGGAGGGAGGAGGTGAAAGAGGAGGAGGAGGAGGAGCAGGAGGAGGAGGAGGAGGAGGAGGGAGGAGGAGGGAGAGGTAAGAGGAGAGGAAAGGGAGGACGGGAGGAGTGAGGAGGATGAGAAGAGGAAGGAGGAGGAGGAGGAGGAGGAGGTGGAAGTAGAAACCACTAATCCAAGAGATCAGGAGGATGTTGGGGAGGGAGGGCGGAGGAGGAGGGCAACAGAGAGGAGGCAGGAGGCAGGAGGCAGGAGGAGGCTGAGGAGGAGGAGAAAGGAGGAGAGGGCGGATGAGAGGAGAGAGGAGAGAGGAGGAGGAGCTCCAGGAGGAGGAGGAGGCGGAGGAGGAGTCGGAGGAGGAGGAGTAGGAGGAAGAGGAGGAGGAGGAGGAGGAGGAGGAGGAGCAGGAGTCGCAGCTCGAGGAGGAGGAGGAGGAGGAGGACGACGAGGTAAAGGAGGAGGAAGACGAGGGAGGAGAGCGCCCGGCCGCCCGCCCTCCCGGTCGCCTGGTAGCTCGGCGAGGCACGCATCGACGCGGGGAAGCGTTTTCGACATGCTTCCGCCACATCCCTTGTCCTCGTCCTCCTGACTCCTCCTCCTCCTCCTCCTCCTCCTCCTGACTCGTCCTCCTCCTGCTCCTCCTCCTCCTCCTCCTCCCCCTCCTTCTCCTCCATCCCGTCCATCCCCCACTCCTCCATCCTCTGCCTCATCCTCCCTCCCCTCTAGGCTCCAGTCCTCTCCGCTCCACTCCGCTGAACTCCACTCATTCTCTCTCCTCCCTCCTCCTCCCTCCTCCTCCTCCTCCTCCTCCTCCTCCTCTCCTCCTCCTCCTCCTCCTCCCTCCTCCTGCACCTCCTGCTCCTCCTTTCCCTCCTCCTCTTCCGCCTCCTTCCTCCTCCTGACTCCTCCGCCTCCTTCTCCTCCTGACTCCTCTCCTCCTCCTCCCTCCTCCTCCTCCTCCCTCCTCCCTCCCTCCTCCTCCTCCTCCTCCTCCTCCTCCTCCTCCTCCTCCTCCTCCTCCTCCTCCTCCTCCTCCTCCTCCTCCTCCTCCTCCTCCTGTCATTTCTGGTGTCCCGCTGCTGCGCTCCCTGCCCCGCGCCCTGTCGCGCTGCCGAGCGCAAGGCAAGAAGGGCGGGCCCAGGAGGGAGCCGGTCGGGGTCTTTCGCCCGTCCTCCGCCTATTTCTCCCAGGCGTCCTTCCATCCTCTCTGCTCGCAGGCAGATGGCCTGGCCCCTCAAGGAGCCCTCCTCCTCCTCCTTCTCCTCCTCCTCCTCCTCCTCCTCTTCCTCCTCCTCCTCCTATTCCCTAGTCCTCCTGGACGTCCTACCGAGTCCTACCCCTCCTCGCTCCTCGCCAGCAGATGTCCTGGCCCCCCAGGGGGCCCCTGGGATCTTGGTTTTTCCCCTTCCTGGCTCTGGAGGCCTACTTGGGCCGCAGGTCTCAGGGCCGCCCACGGATGGCTCTGTCACGCTGGGAAGCGTGGAAACCCTAGGAACTGACCCGGGCATTCCAGGGAACGAAATCCAAGCGAGGGGCGAGGGGTAGCGGCGCCGCTGGGGTTGGGTGCTGCTGGTCGTCCTCATTGTCGCTGCCCATTGGACCATTGGCCTTGGGATCCCCGCGGATGACACTGGCGCGCTGGGAAACCCCAGGAGCCCAGGAGGATCTGGCGGCAGTTCTTGGGGACGAAATCCAAGTGTGTTTTTGACAAAACGTCTGAGGGACGACCCTATGCCCCGCGCCAACGTCGCCGCTTGGGGGAGTTGCTGGCGTCGCCCCTGTCGTCCCTGTCGCCATTGCCCCTGTCATCATGGTCTGGGGTGCCTTTCCGCCCTCTGGAGGGCTACTTCAGCCTCGGGATCTCAGTGGATCTCACCAGCACGTCCGGAAACCCCAGGATCTGGCGCGAGAGTTCCAAATTCGCCGGCCCAACGGGCCAGAGGCGTGCTAAGATCTCCGGTCTGCTTTACAGTATTTCAAACTTCGCGCGCGGGGGGCGGCCCCTGGGGGTCCCCGGAAGAAAAATAACCCCGGCAGGGTCGGGGTCAGAGATGGTTTTCCGTCTGGGCGCCGCCCTCGAGACCCTCCAGAGAGCCCCAAGAAGGGTCAAGAGCCCCCAAGATGATACAAGAGGGCTCGAAGATGCCACAAGATCGCTCCAAGACGCCCAAGATGGCCCCCAGACGCCCCAAGAGGCCTCCAAGAGCACTCTCAAGAGGGCCCCAAGATGCAACAATCACTGCTTTTCCTTAGGTTTTGGAACGATTTTGGTGTTGCCACCTTTTCGGCTTCCCGACGCCCCAAGACGGCCCAAGAGGCCCCCAAGATCGCCCCAAGAGGGCCCAAGAGGCCCCGAAGAGGGCCCCAAGACGGCCCAAGAGGGCCCCAAGACGGCCCAAGAGGCCTCCAAGATGGCCCAAGAGGGCCCCTAGAGCGCCCCAAGAGCGGCCCCAGAGGGGGAGCACGAAACAACATTTCGAGCCCTCGGTCCTGAGAGGCCTCCAGGAAGCCCCAAGAGGCCCCTAAGAGGCCCCAAGAGGCCCCCAGGAGCCCTCAGGAGGCCCCCAAGACGCCCCCAAGAGGCTCTAAGAGGCCCCCAAGAGGCCTCTTGGAGGCCCTAAGAGGCCCCCACGGGCCAGCGGAATGAGCGACGCGACTCAATAATCAAATGCGAAATCCAAACATGTTTTGACGACACGCTCGGGGGAATCGTCCGTACGGGCAAGGGGTAATGGGTAACAGTAAGGGAAGGGGTAAAGGCTAAGAGGCCCTCAGTCCCTTAGTAGGGGGCAAGGTGCAAGGGGGTCAATAAAGGGCCAGCTGGCTGGCAAAGGGTCGGCAAGGGGGGAGGAAGAAAAAGAAGGAAGGAGGAGGATGAGGAGGAGGAGGAGGAGGAGGAGGAGAAGGAGAGGAGAAAACATATGACAGAAGGAGGAGAGGAACATATGACAGAAGGAGGAGGGGTAGGAGGGAGGAGGAGGAAGGAGGAGGAAAGGAGGAGAGGATCATGATGAGAGGGGGAGGATTATAAATTATGATATGGGGACGAGAATACAAGAGAACGAGGGGGTCTGTTGCCGTTTTGGCTGTCGTGATCGAGCTTGCAGCTCAGCTGCTTTTAAGCAGCAGGGGGTCCACGACGATCACTCCAGGCCTGTGTCTCTCGCACCTTGGCCTGGGCATGGCAGATCTGGCCGACCTCGGCGACTCTGACAGCGACGTGCGCTCGGACTCTGGCGAGGCCAAGGCGGTCGAGGACGCAGGTGATAGCGACTCCAGCGCTGAGATCACTTGTGTTGGTTGTAAGAAGACGAATAAAGATCTATGCCCTGTCAAGAAAAAGAAACACAAAGGCCCTGGCCCGTTGGAGCGCACCCGTGCCAATCGCATCGCGTGGGGCAAGACCACCCGGAGGCGTGGCGGTAACATTCAGAAGTCTGGGGAGTGGTGCAGGATCTGCTTGAACGTTAGCACGCAGTGGATGGGGAAAAAGAAGAGGTACAAGTCAGAGGGCAACAAGAAAAAGGGGCTCAAGCTCTTGAAGGCCATGCGTTCCAAACATAACATTTATCATTTATCGGGGATCTACTGACCTGGGTCAATGCAGACATGGATCAGTCAGTCCGTGCAGGATCCTGCAGGACCCTGCATGATGCTGCACCCAAGCCTGGGTAAATGCACCCCTGGCCCTGCAGGATCCTGAAGATCCGGCGCTCTAGCTGACCCTGTTTTGCATTGACCCATGTCCCTTCGCCCCCCAATATAATAATACAAGAATCGATTCATGATGCTGGGTGTAGGCTTCAGGTCCCTCGGCCCCTCCTGGGCATTTCCTCGCCAAGACCGCGCTGGCCACCCTGAGTCATCCAATGCTGGCCGACAAATCTGGAGCCATAAATCTGTCCGTCTTTCCGGTCTCTTGGGCGATCCTCATGTGCCAGGGATCTGGTTTTCGTAGTTTCCTAAGCAATGGGCCACTTGCCCGCCAGGCTGCCCATCGCGCCCCCCCCCTGCAGGCCGACCTCGGGAAGGACAAGAAGGTCAAGGCGAGGTTCAAGGCGAACGTCAAGGAGCTCATCCATCAACGTGCGGGTGGCAGGAGTCGGGTGACTGTGGACCCTGAGACCGTGACCAGCGCGGAGATGAAGATCCAGGACATCATCCTCCCAAAAAGGCAGTTCTACGAGGTGGAGACCTACAGACAACTGATTGGCGACCCCAAGCGGACCAAGGCCAAAATAGTCAAGAGGAAAATTGGAAAGAAGACTGTCCACGGGATCTATGTGAAGGTTGGCCAAGACGGCATCTACGACGTGGAGACCAGGTACCGCGACGAGACCAAGAAGGAGAAGGGCATCCACAAGTCTGGGGACGCGCTCGACTGCGAGGAGGTGGGCGAAGCGTTCGAAGCTGCTGTTGATGAGATGCAGGAGGCCCACCCAGATGAGGGCGGCGCGCTGTCGCTGGAGGAACACCAGAGGCGCGCGCGCCTCGCGGAGATGGCCTCAGCTGCTGCCGCTGGCCCTGATGGCGACCGGGCCCACTCTGAAGGGTCGAAGTCCGACAGCGACGAGAACAGTGGTAGCGACAACGACAGCTCCGACAGCGACTTGGCCGACGACTCCGACGACGACAAGGAGGACGACGATCCGCCCCTGATCCCTGAGAAGCGCAGCAAGGACAGCAAGGGCAAGGCAGCAAGCTCAGCAGCTGCACCCTCGGCCTCCTCAGCCGCCGCGGCCCCCGCGGCCGCGGGTCCAGAGCCAGATCATCGCAGAAGGGGCCGTGACCAGAGCCCAGACGCCAAGCCCCGACACCGGTCTGCAGGGAAAGCACCATCTGTGGCGTCTGGTCCTTCGTCCGCCTCAAAAGTCAGCGACCCAGGCAAGAAGACCATGCTCCAGGAAGAGATTCAGAAGGCGGAGTCCGAGGCGGAGGCTCACTACAAGCGCTTCGTTGATGGGGTGGAGGTCAGGGGCCGTGCTGCTCAGATGCTCATCCGCGAGATAGGCCAGTGCGTCAGCTCTCTCGGAGTGTTTGTGAAGCCCCAGTCGCGAGTCGATGGTGACACGAAGACCCGCATGCAAGGCTACATAGACGATCTGAACACCGCGACGACGTGCTTGAGGGCCTTCGGCAAGACAGCCACTGTCCTTGCAGAAATGGAAGCTTCAGCAGCTAAAGTAAAGCAGGGTCAGCTCCCGGACTGGATGGGGAAGCTCTTGCAGCTCAAGATCATTGACAACGTCGCCTCCCAGAGCTCCTGGGATACACTCGTGCAGAAGGCGACTCGAGCTTTCCAGGCGGGTTTGAGCCCGACGTCCGAGTGCGAGGTCGCACTGCACATCTTCAAGACAGTGTGCCCTGCCAAGGCCCCCCCTGGCCTGAGCACGATGGGCTTGGACAGCGCCCTGGAGGAGTTACTCACGAGCGAGGAGGTCCAGAGTTGCTTCCCCAAGGATCTGATGGACGAGTACGAGTGCGCGAAGACCATCATGCATGTAGGGCTGAACTTGTTGAACTCCCCTCGGCATCACCTCGACGGCTTGCGACGTGCTTTGAAGGCCGGCACCGCAGCGACTCAGAACAGTTCCAAAGGGCCGCAGAAGAAGGCGACGATGCTCAGCGTCTTTGTGAACTCCCTCTATGGCAAGAACGCCCTGAAGAACGCCATCAACACAATGGAGACCATGGCCAAGGACGACATCCAGGAGAAGCAGGTGATTTGGGGTCAACCGTTGACGGTCAACCTAGGATGGCAAGGCCACCCATGATCGTCTCTGCCCCTCCTGAAGACTTAGTGCCCTTGTACCCTTTACCCTGGTTTACACCTTAGACCTTACATATGATAGGACATCATGCATTATACTATTATGCAATAATTATACATTAAACTATACCCTGATGCCTCATACCTACCTTATAGAATAATATACCCCTGACCCTCTACCGTAGAGCCTCTACCTTTTATATCTTTCCACTTTTACCCTTCTGAATTCTCCAGGTTGCCTTGCCCTTCTACGTTTTGCTGAATGCGCTTTAACCTGGGCCTTCCCTTTGCCGATTCGCATTCCACATTTTTGATTGAATGTTTAAGGTGCTGATGTGCTAGGGGTCCGCGCCCTCCTCCCCCTGGTCCCCGTGTCTGTCTATGATTCGAACAACTGTTTGGGCAGCGAACGCTCTGGGCTCTCGGCTCCCTGCTGGGTCTTCTGGTCTCCTGTTCGCGTTTCCCTATCCCAATGCCGCGCACTGCATTGCCGCCCCAGCAAGGTTGCGAAGGCCACCGCCAACTTGGGGGAGGTCAATGACTGGAGCCTGGTTGCAGTTAACATTAAACTGGTCAGCGTGAACATGGGCATCATCCACAACGCCCACAGTTCGATGGCTGTGAAGCACGAGCTGAAGGAGAGCGCCCAGAACGCGGTCTCGCACGCGTTGCATCACATGTTGAAGAACGGACCCGGGGGAAGCAGGAGGAGGGAGGAAACCGGAGGAAAGAGGGATGAGGGAAGAGGGGATGAGGGGGCATGAGAAAGAAGAGAGAGATAGAGAGAGAGAGAGAGAGAGAGAGAGAAAAAAAAAAAAAAAAAAAAAAAAAAAAAAAAAAAAAAAAAAAAAAAAAAAACAAGGACGGAGGAAGGAGGAGAGGGAAATGAAGGATGAGGGAGGAGAAAGAGGGGGGTAGGTGATGGCAGATGGAGCGCTGTGACAACAACAATGGTATACAATATACGGTATACGGTATACCGTATACCGTATACCGTATACCGTAACGGTATACGGTATACGGAGGGAGGGGAACGAGGAAGGGAAGGGGAAAGGGGGAAGGAGGTGCTTTTTTGTCCAGCCCCCTGAGGAGTGCACGCTTGGGCGATGACTGTGCTCAGGGAGGCGGACGTGGGGCAGGGCGAGGGCGAGGAACTGGTGTCGCGGGCTCCCCTGGACAACTTCCAGCAAATGTCTGCGCAGGCCGTGAAGAAGTGGGAAGGGCTGATCACTCTCTTCACTGACTTCAATGAAGCGTGGTCCAAGTGGAGCGCAGAGAAGCTCTGGCACAAGGACAATGAGGACAGCGAGGCCCAGGCGAAGATCGCGAACATCAACCCGTTCATCACAGCGCTGAAACAATGCTTGGGGGCCTTGCCAAGGCCTGAGAAGAACCGGATTGAGCAGCAGGGCGATTCCGCTGTCGTCTCGTTGGTCAAGCTGCTGCTGCAGGTCAAGGCCGAGTTCCACGCTTCCGGTGGCTGTGCGGAGGTGCTGCGCTACGCCTCGCTGCCAGGGCCTGAGCTGCAGGCAGGGGCCGACGTTGAGATTCAGAATGCCACGAAGGCTTTCAGCGAACTCATCAATGATAAGCTTTCCTCTTTGGCTCTGATTCTGAAAGAGCGCTTCGGCCAGAGCGAGAGCATCGAGAGGAACGAGAATTTCAAGGTCGAGCAGCTGATCTCTTGTTGGCACGAGGACTGGGGCTGGCTTGCAAATGGGGGCGATGGGGCTTTGTTTTGAAGCGCCTGATTTGTGATCTGAAATCTGTCATGTGAAAGTCATTGAAATTGAGCGGTGAGGTTTGGGAGCTATCTTGCCACCTGGGCACCTGGATGGTCTTGGGGCCCTTGACCCAAAGTGCCCCCTCGACCCTGACTGACTATAGGGCGTTGGGCCATTGGGCCGCTCTGTGCCCTGTATTCGTGGTGGCCCTGCCCTCCGCCAATCGATCGATCGCTGATCGGGGCATCGGTGGCCCATCGACGGCGCGAAATGGGCTGCTCGCTGGGCCGCCAATCGGCGGAAACCTGTCTGGCCAATTTCGGGCGGGGCCTAACCGACCCCTAGCAAACCGTCCCCTTCCGTGACATCATCCTCACCTTGTCAATTTTTCCCGGATTTCCCTCTGGCCGCGTACGTCTTGGGGCGAGGGGAGGGGACGTCGCGGAAGGGGATGGTTTGCCAGGGGTTGGTCAGGTCGCCCCTGATAGTTGTATAGTTTCTGGCCCCAGGACGGTCAATTCAACCTGTCCTGCAAGCTGGGCCAGGCTCTCTCCAAGATGGACCAGTCAAAGGAGACCACCAACATCGATGTGCTGTATGGGGCGTGCTCTGCCCTGGCCACGCTGGACCAGGAGAACAGCGAGTGGCAGGAAAAGGCGCTCCAGGGTATGCTCTGAAATCTAGCCCTGGCCAGCTGGCCCCTCGGACACAGCTGGGAAATCGGGCAGGGACACTGGTCAGTGGCCAGTGGGTTGGGGGAGGAGGGTGAATGGGGGGAGCATTCCCTCCCCCTATTCTTCCCCTCCCCCTCCTCCCACCTGCCTCGAATCTCCTACTTGTCCGTGTCGCCATCAACACCCTCCTCCCATTGGCGCCGGGTGGCGGCGAAACCGGCTACTGGCTACCCAGGGCCAGGGGGAGGGGGGGATGTCGATGTCTGGGCGCTAGGCTAGGAGCTGGGCAGAGGGAGCGCCCTGACTGTCATCGTCAACACCCTTCCCCGCCCCACCACCGCCACCAGGCTGAGGCGTTGGAGCAGAGCGCCTCAGCAGTGCCTGCCGTCTTCGCAATCTACGCCTGCCAGACCAAGTACGAGGCCTGGCTCAAGGGCGATGCGAAGGGCTCTGCCGCTCGCCTGGATACGTGGTTGACTTCTGCAGCTTACATGGTGAAGGTGCTCAACGGTTCCACTGCCAAGTCAGATCTGGCCACGAAGTTCAATGAGTTCCGCAAGTTCATGACCGATGCCATTGAATCCCAGATGGACGCATGTGTCCAGCACCTTACGAGTATCATTCTGAATATCAAGCAACATGGCCCTGAACTGGACCTGAAAGATATCCTGGCAAATCTTGACGACAAGATCACGATGCTCGAGGACTGGCCAGGCAGACAGGAACTCGTCCAAGATATCAAGGGCCTGAACCATTCCGATGATTCCAGTAAGGGGGTTCAGGCATTCGACTTCCTGTCGACCTGCCTGTCTGGTATGGGCATCCAGCGCACGCAGTCCATGGAGGAGGAGGACACGTTTGCGAAGTGCAAGGATCGATGGCAGGCCACTCGGAGCCAAGGTCGGCTCATGCTGGTCTGCCGCGGGGCTGCTATGTGCATCCGGGATGGCCAGACGGACGGAGTGGACAAGCTCAAGATGGACGCGAAAACATTGAAGGTCCAGATCCCGGCCAGGCTGATGGCTAAGTTGATGGCGATGCAGGGCGACGAGGGCGAGCCAGCCAAGAAGAAGTCCAAGACGGATGGCAACAGCGTCATCAGCTGCGAGGGCGGCAACAGTGTCATCAGTGGCGAGGGCGGCAGTGTCATGAGTGGCAGGGGCGGTAAGACGACCAATGTGAGCATTGGCGAGAGCCGCGAGGCTGACGACAGCGGCGAGGCTGTCGACGTCGGCGACGCGGACTCTGTGATTTTGGAGGGCCCGCCTGCGAGCTCTTGAGATTTAGATTTATGATTTAGGTGTTTCAGTTTCAGAATTTCGGGGCAGGTCTGGCGGGCCCGGTTTCGTGGCAACTCATGGGCCATTTCACTCTGCAGACGGGCCATAAGGGATAAGATAAGAGATGGGGGATGGGACGGATGAGGAGGGGGAGGGTGGAGAAGGGAATGGAAGGGCAAGGAGTGGGAGGATAATGTAAGATGAAGAACGAATGGGAACATCGAAGATGGAATACATATGGAAGAGTAGCGAGACTGGATGAGAGTGGAGGAGGTGATGGAAATGTGGAGGGTGGAGGTGGGAGGGGCGATGGATGAGGGATGAGGGATGTGGGATGAGGGACAGGGGATGGGAGGACGAGCGAAGAGGGAGGGAGGAGGGGGTCCGAGCATGCAGAGCCCACACGCCTTGCCTGCCCCTGGCCTGCGTTGGGGCGCCATCCAACTGGGTGGGTTCGTTCCTGACCCCATTCCCGCACCTGCCTCTTGTACGGAGGTACACGTGGCGAGGCGCCCCGTGAAGCTGTAAAGGAAAGATGTATAAGAGGAATCGGAATAAGGAGGAGGAGAAGGAGGAGGAGGCGGAGGAGGAGGACGAGGCTAAGGAGGAGGAGGAGGAGGAAGTGGAGCAGGAGGAGGAGGGAGGAGGAGGAGGAGGAGGAGGAGCAGGAGTCCAGGAGGAGGAGGAGGAGAAGAAGGGCAGCAGCAGGCCGCAGGATCCACACAGAAGATCGCTCGTTCTTAGAATGGAAAAATTGAAGGAGAGCGCCTCCCTTCGGCCCATCCTCCCCTTCCTTGGGTGCCCGTTCCCTCCCTGGACTCCCGTTTCTGTCCTCTCAGTCCTGTTTGTCCTCTGTCGCCTTTCGCATTGCGCTCCTCTTTGGCGCGGCGGGGGGGGGAGTTGAGACATCGGCAGTTGGCATTCAGTTTTTGTGGGTGGGGGTCATCGTCGCCAGGGCAGGACTCAGCTTCGGGACATCTGTGCATCTGGCCACTGGGGGCGGCCCAAGGACCAATTTCGAGAGTTTGAGTTTTGAGCTGCCTCCGTTGTCTCAACACGCCCTGCCCCCATCCTCCCTGGCCCTTGGATCGTCAGCCGCTGGCGGGGTGGCGTTGGGCCGAACCTGACCTCCTCTTTCGCCTCTTAATCCTCCAGATCTGGAGAAGATGAGGAGGAGGCGAGGGGAGGTCAGGTCAAACGTCCTCCCCTGCTGGTGGCTCACCATCCCTCGGCGCCTCTGCGGACCGGCCCGGCCGGCGGGCTGGCGGGCTGGCGGGCCGGCGGGCTGGCGGCCGGGTGAGCTGTGACGACACAGGGAAGGTTGGGATCCCCAGTGCCGCTCTCCTCCTGCCGTCCTTCTCCACCTCTCCTCCTCCAATAGGCCCCATCGTGCGGTGCGCCGCCCGCTCCTCTCCCCCCTCCTCATCTCCTCCTCCTCTCCTGTCCTCCTCCTTCTCTCCTCCTCCTCCTCCTCCTGGAGGTCCTCCTCCTCCTCCTCCTCCTCCTCCTCCTGACTCCTCCTCCTCCTCCTCCTCCTCCTCCTCCTCCTGGCTCCTCCTTCTCCTCCTCCTCCTCCTCCTCGACTCTCCTCTACCCTCCCTCTCCCTCCTCCTCTCCTCCTCTTCGTTCCTCGTCCTCGGTCGGAGAAGTGCCGAAGTGGCTCCCTCGGAGTTGTATTGGCTGTTTAGGAATAGCTGAGGACACTGTGCTTGGAAACGCTGTGGTAGCTGGTAGCTTGCTAGCTCAGGCTCCGATCGAAACTGCGTCAGCTGTGTAGAAACGAAGCCAGAGCTGCGGAACTTGTGTGTGGAAACGCTGTGGTCACTGTTAGGCTGCAAAGAAACCCCATCATAACTGCGGATATGGGTGTGTTTGGGAACGCTGTAGTTGCTGTAGCAACGGTGTAATAACTGAGTTAGCTGCTTAGAAACTCCACAGGAGCTGTTTTGAACCGCTAGAACCGCTGTTCGGATACATACTAAAAAAATCAGGAGTTAGCTGCTAGCTGCCAGTAAACTCCAGAAAACTTGTTTAGACAGGATAGAGCCTCTGTTTGGAAACACAGAGTTCGCTGCTTAGGACAGCCGCGCTAGCTGTTTAAATTGCAGCCGCAGTTTACGCTAAAACCGCTGTTTGGAAACGCTGTGGTGGTTGAGTTCGCTGTTTAGAAACGCCATGCTACCTGTTTAGAAACGCTACCGTCACTGTTTGGAAACGCAGCAAACTACGTACTGGCTGTTTAAACACGCTATCATCGCTATTTGGAAATGCGAGAGTAGCTGAAGTAGCTGTTTAGAAACGCCATGATAGCCGTTTAGAAACGCGATGGCCGCTGTTTGGAAACGCTGCGTTATCTGAGCTAGCTATTTGGAAATCCACACGATCTGTTTTAAAACGCTATAGTCGCTGTTTAGAAACGCTGTAGACTCCACAATCGCTGTTTGGAAACGCCGTACCCGCTGTTTGGAAACGCGGAAGTAGCAGAGTTTGGCTGTTTAGAAACGCCGTGAAGGCTGTTTAACGCTATCGTCGCTGTTTGGAAACGCTGCAGACGACATGTTAGCTGTTTAGAAACGCTACGATCGCTGTTTGGAAACGCCGTTAGTCGGCGCCTAGTCGGCGCCTAGTCGGCGCATCGCTGTTTCGCCGTTTGGTTTCAGCAGCGAGGCCCCGAACAGGGGGGCACAGTCTTAAAGCTCCACGCCCTACCTAACTTAAAGCTATCATCGCACATCCATTTCCATACAGTGAAGAAGGACAAGAAAAAGTGCCCACCTTAAATTCATTCGATATGCCTTTACTTTCACAAGAAACTCCTGTGAGTTCTATATTATGCGACCCAACTTTACTGCCCCTAGCCCTGCGCTCGAAGGTCCGGCTAAGCCGAGTACCTCTGGGAATGGTTTGCCAATCGACATGAAATTGACAGGATCCAATGATGATGGCCGTTATGTCAATTATCATCCATTTTCCAGGGGCGGACCTGTGAGGCCGCCAGCGGCTAAGCCGTCTGGCGGGGCAGGGCAGGGCAAAGATGGAGATGACAAGAGTGACGCGCCGAGTACTGAGATTATGTCGACGCGCGACGACGCTAGCGATAAACGACCAGATAAACCGCCTCCAGGGAGTCCAGGGGAACCGGGATCTTCGGATGGTGGAGGTGGTCGTGGCGGACCCCAGGGCCCAGGAGGGCCACGTGATCCAGGAGGTATTGATGAAAGTACTCCGTTGGACCAGTGGAGACAGGTTGGAAACAATCAGAAGGTTAATTTGATGGACATCCCCGATGTGAGAAACATACGGGAGTGGCAGATGCATGCAATCCGCGCGATCGCTGGGTCGTCGCCTGAGATCCAAGCAGCACAGCGCTGGATTGCGGAAGCTATGAACCCTGCTGTGGACGATGAACAACTCAAAGAAGCAGGTCGTTTCCAGCGTCTTGACCTCATGGTCGCTACAAATCTGATTGAGAAATTCAGCAAAATGCGCAGGAGTCGTAACCTGCCCAGTCATCACTTACACTTCCTTCAGCAGATCACTCGAATGGAGCGCAGCGCCCAGAATGAGGAAAGACTCTTGACGGGACGTGAGATGGTACGAGCCATTTGTCACTGGTGTTCTGTTAGTTCAGAGTTCGGCCAACATCGCATGTAGCGCGATATCTTCAAGGTTGTCATTGACCCCAACAAGTCAGACGCTGACCTGCATCATGCCTTTAATGAATGGACATATGTATACCGACAGCTCTTCGGCGCCCGACCTCCGTCTGATGAAATGAGAGCTTCGATCCATGCGCTTTTCATCGAGCAATGCAGAAAGCCCAATACATTGAATTCCGCTTGCCAACTCTATGGTCTGTCCAAAGACAAAATGGGACAGGGTGTGAAGACTTACGAATGGCTGATGGAGCAGATCGAAGGGGTGATGTTGCGTGATAAAGAAGAATGGAACATCAGTGTGCATGAGAGTTCTTTGAATCAACGTGCTCGGCAGGCCAGGCTGGGCGGATGTGGGGGCAATGACAATCGACGAAACGCCGGCCGCAAAGCCGCTCCGGCAGAAGTAGCAGCCTGACTAGGGAAACCCACCGATGTAATGAAGAGCGGATTGACTCAGGGCGAAACAACGTGCAAGCACGTGCGCAAGGGCGAGACTTGCCCGCATGCTATAAAGGGTTGTCCTTTCGATCATAAGAAGCCCAAGGCTGCCGCACCGGCTCAGCCGGCTGCTGGAAACAAGTCGAATGCCGCTCCTGCCCAGAACAAGAACCCCAGAGGGAGATCCAAAGACCGAGGCCGAAAAGGGGCAGAGTCGATCGCAGACCCCAACGGGTGAGCGCGGAAAGGGAGCGCAACACAGAAACAGGAGTCAATCCAATCGATCGCGTGGGAAAGAGAGCAAGATACCATTCTATGCGTGGTCGCGAGACCCCAAGAATTGTCGTGGAGCAGCAGACGGTTGCAATAAAGAACACAGAGGGTTGACCGATGCTGAGAAGCTTAAACGCGACAAATGGGAACAAGAAAGCTTGACGCGGGACAATCTTTGGGGTATGAGCGCACAGTAAAACAAGCCAATGCCGCCGCCGCCAATGTCTCATCGTCGGGAGGTGATGGTGGCTCGAGAGCCTCCAGTAATAACTCTGACAAGCGCAAAAAGGATGGAGACAAGAACAAATGCAAAGACAAAGGCAAAGACATGATCTGTGGCTCCTTCAAGGACACAGGTAAATGTTCGCGTTGCAAGGAGTGTTGGTTTGCCCAGAGCACGCCTGGTCATCCGTGACGCTGGCTCCGCACTGGCGGCTCAGCCGTCAGTGCAGGAGGAATGATTGACGTAATTTTGTTAAGGGTGCTCTTTCTTGTCTTCCTTGCTCGACGGACGTGGCGAAGTCCGCGTCGGTCAAGCCGAAAGCGGGGGGATCGGAAGATACCCGCTGACCAAGTCATCTTGGGTGCCGCTGCGTGCCCCGCTCCGTTGTTTCGGGGCCTCCCCCAGGGCAGAAACAGACCAACCCTAAGTTTTTGAAGGTCTTTAGTGATGCCGGCGGAGGAGTCTACAGGAGTCCTTCCGGTAATGAGTTTCACCGCGAAGGCAGGGAACAAGTCGAGAGTCTTGTCAATGTCCGTGCGAATCACCTGCGTCCTCTTTCTCAGGACGCTATCAAGAAGTACTGGGGCGTCCTCCCTTGTAAGAGTTGCATCCGATATCAAGCGAACGATAGGCGCAATCTCCGTGTCCGATTTCACCCCTCTACTGAGGGGCCCGCCATCGCTTATAGGAAGGCGCGTCGCCACGACCTGAAATAGTTGCCTTCAAGTGGCAAAGATTGGTGGAAATTCCCATGCGAAATACGCAGACAGATGACTACTAAGTCGAGGGCGTCTGCTGTGGAGGCCCTGATCAGAGCGTCAGACCTGCAGGATGAAGTCTGGCATCTCTGGTTGAGAACCGAGGAGGGGGAAGAGGGCCCACGCGGCACAGCCGCTGCTGGATGCACAGACAAAGAAGCTGCGTATCTCGGCGCGCTGAGCTTTATAATAGACACTGGGTGCGGGTATAGCCTCATAGCGGAGAGATACATTAGAAGTGCAGGTGCAATAAGATTGTTCCGAAGGCTTCCGCAATCGATCACTCTGAATACTGCTGGGGGAGAGTCGAAGGCCCTCGGTTCAGTTCGCATCGCATGCCCCAAGTTTAAGGGTGGTAGTTTTAATGCTTTAGTCATGCCGGAGACCCCGTGCGTGATTTCGGTAGGAGAGCGGTGCATGGATCACGGCTTTAGCTTATTCTGGCCAGCAGGCCACAGACCCTACCTGTTGTTGCCCAGCGGTCAAAGAGTGGACCTGGCCGTTGAGGGCAAGATACCATACTTGACCCTATCAGGCAAAGTGGCGCTGGGTCAATGGATGCGCGCGGTTGCCGCCGGAGGGGGTGGACCTCCCGAGCGGTGGTGTTGCGTGACGCCAGGCGCCAAGGCATTCCTGGACAATGTGGAATCGGCGGGAGGCCCTCCGCCCCACGCTGTCCAGACTCGCGTGACCATAGACCTGCATACACATGAGTTGATTGGTACCCACAGCTACGTTGATGGACGGCCGACTGAGATCGCGCCCGTTTTTCCGTCCTCGTTAGACTCTGCGGATGCCATCACTGACTTTTACTATTCGCTTCAAAAAGCTAGCGAAGGCGGTTGGAATCGGACGCCGACTGCCATTGCTGCCTCCAAGAGTCTCTCAACTTTGCCCTGCCGCGGTCAAGCCGTTGGACAGTGCGACGAGCAGCCCAGCAAAGCCGAGGCCTGCGCAGCCGCATATAAGAGCCCTCGCTGGTACGGGGTATCAGGATACCTTCCCTATGACATGGATCGAGGATTGGACTCCAGTGCGTGCGACGCGGCCCCCGGGCCCGAAGAGGGTGAAGTTGGAGACGCTGACGGCGTCGACTTAGTCGACGTCGACGCACCGCCAGAATTAGACCCAGACGATGCGGAGGTTGAGGTGTCGGAGACCCTTGCCGAGCGGCTCAAAAAGGCCGCAGCCTCCCTGCCGCACCTTCTAACTCATACTCCCAAGAACCCATATTGTTCAGTATGCAACTGGGCCAAAGCTATCAGAAAGCAACAGCGCAAGGCGCAAAACAAAGGGCTGAAGGTTCCCCGCCCATACGCTAACCCCACTTCGTTTGGACACCTGACGACGATGGGCCATTGGTTTGCGATGGATGAACTCTCGCGGGGGCTCCACGATGAGACCGCGTGCGTGACTGTTCGCGACCGAGCTACGGCCTTCCTTGCCGCTCAGGGTGTACACGACAAGTCTGCGGTTCACGTTTGCAACTTGTTGGTAAACCTTAAAGCCCCGGAGGAGAAGTTAGAATATTGTTATACAGATGGTGCGCGAGAGCTTGCGAGGGCATGTTACGAGCTCAAGATTGCCCATGATCCTACCACCCCAGGAAATATGAAACAAAACGCCGTTGCTGAACGTGCAAATGGCGTGGTACAGATGGGGGCTAGAGCCTTGCTCATGCAGGCCGGTCTTCCACCACCATATTGGACCTACGCCGTCCGATACTTCTGTCTTTGCTATATTACTAGGACGCCAGAGGAGGGACAGTCAAGTTGGGAGCGACGTTTCGGATGTAGATTTTGATGCTCCGCTCCTTACCTTTGGGTCTCTTGTGCGCTACGTGCCTCCACCTGAGTTCAGATTTCGGACCGCCAAGACTGGCGCAGCGATGATTCCGGGGATATACTTGGGGTATGTGCACAAAGCGGGGGGATTGGTTGGACCAGACAGTTAGGTTGTGCCGTTGAGACAAATGGACGGTCTTAACATGGAGTCAGGGCGTACCCCAGAGGGTAAACGACCCACTATTGAGAAGTTCGACCAGGTTACAGCAACATCTTAGATGGCACTGCCGATGACCAATCTCCCCAGTATCCTTTGAGAAAAGCGTACGAGAAGGCAGTGACCGAAGTACGTTCCGTTACGATCCCTCCAGCAGGAGAAGCTGCGGCCGTCCCAGACGGACCACAGCCAGCAACAGGGATACGATCGGATAACTTGTTCGGTGCCGATGATCCTGCTGTTGTCAGGCCACCGCCTTCTCAAGGAGGCGAGGACGCCCCACGCTTCGACTCAGAGGCCGAATTAGAAGATGAAGGCCCTGGTGGGTTGTGCGTGGACGACGAGCCCATGGTAGTTGACGGCGGAGAGCCACAGCGCGATTCCCATCCAGCACATAAGAACCAGAAATTGGGACTCGCACAACTCGAGTACCGTTTGGATAGACAATCAAACTTCTCAGCGGCTTAGCCGCGCGAGAAGGTTCCCGGGAAAGGGCAACTTCTTGCTCGAACGACTCAAATCCTAGATGCGATGGAATACTTCGAAGACAGGCGAATTGTTGCTGGATTGACAAAAGAAGAGTTAATGCAGAAGCTTCCATTGACAGGTCGAAGAAAGACATGTAGCATTCGAGTTGTTCTCTATTCTTGCCCCGATTACGTGCCTATAACGCGTGTGTGGGTCGCTGACCCAGACCCGAAATACAGTGCCCAGTGGCTGAAAAAAAGCTACATGATTCCACCAATCCTGGGATCCATCCTGGACGATGGCTCAACATGAATCAAGCCCAACGCCGACAGGCCGTGGAACAATACAAGGCAGAAAAGAGATGATTTTCCCGGAAAGGGCGCGGGCCCAGGGTTCTGTTTTAGTAGGTTAACCCCCCGGCCCCCCTGCGACTTGGGCCGGCGAAATTATTTTGCGAGCGGGCACGCGCGGAGTAGGGCCGGCGAAATTTTTTTTGAGGATGTCTCGAGCGAAACGCTTGTTTTTTTTTTCAGAATTTGTTGAGGATGTCTCGAGCGAGACGCTGGTTTTGCAGAGTTGGGGATGTCTCGAGCGAAACGCTTGGTTTCAGAATTTGTTGAGGATGTCTCGAGCGACACGCTGGTTTTGCAGAGCCGACCGCGACACGGAAAAGCGCCCCTCGCGCAGGAATTCCAAGGATGTCTCGCGCGTGCCGCGTCCCGCGCGCGGGTATTTGGATTTCTTGTGATTTTGACAGGATGTCTCGAGCGAAACGCTTGTTTTTCATAATTTGTTGAGGATGTCTCGAGCGAAACGCTGGTTTTGCAAAATTGGAGGAAGTCTCGAGCGGTGGCCTCGTGGGGGGCCAGAATTCAAAGGATGTCTCAGGCGAAATGCTCGTTTCCACGTCCCGCTCGCAGGAATTCCGAGGATGTCTCGCGCGTGCAGCGTCCCGCGCGTAGGAATTCAGATGCTTTTGACAGGATGTCTCGAGCGAAACGCTTGTCCCCAGCACGTTCCGTGGCGCGTCCCCTTGGCAGGTCCCGCGATGCGTCCCCATGGCACGTCCCTTGGCACGTCGCTTGGCGCGTCCCTTGAGACGTTCTGCGTCGCGTCCTCCTGGCATGTTCCCCTGTCCATTAGCTCTGGGGCAGCTACTATGTGTTCAGGCAGCTCGAGCTTAAGATCCAGATCAGTTCGGTCAGGACTCGGATGCAAAGGAGGACTCGATCCACGAGGCTATAGAGCACAATCGCGCCATGGCACATCGCAATTCAGCACGGCGCAGCACAGCACTGATTTCGGCACGGTACATCAAGGTCGATGCACTCAGCATTGCAACTTGGCACGTTCCTTGGCACGTTCCGTGGGGCGTCCTTTGGCGAGTCCCCCTGGCACGTCGCGTCGCGCGTCCCCTGGCACATCCCGTGGCACATCCATTGGCACGTTCCGTAGCGCGTCCCCTTGGCACGTCCCGCGGTGCGACCCCATGGCACGTCCCCTGGCACGTCGCCTGGCGCATCCCTTGGGACGTTTCGCGGCGCGTCCTCCTGGCATGTTCCCCTGTCCATTAGCTCTGGGGCAGCTACTTTGTGTTCAGGCAGCTCGAGCTTAAGGTCCAGATCAGTTCGGTCAGGACTCGGATGCAAAGGAGGACTCGATCCACGAGGCTATAGAGCACAGTCGCGCCATGGCACATCGCAATTCAGCACGGCGCAGCACAGCACAGCCCTCGGCAGGGTACATCAAGATCGATACCTTCAGTATTGCATTTGCCCGTCACCCAATCAGGTGTCTTTGAAAACGCTGCCATGTGTTACAGTTCTACATTCCTTTCCGGGTTCGTGGGTCGATCATGTTTCGGTGTAGAAGATCCTGGTCTTTGTCTTGGCCTACTGCGTGATATTGGCCTGGATGTGGATGATCCACCGACTCCGCCCGAACCCGCAGCGGCTCAGCCACTTGCGACGTATCCCGAAGCCAGGCTAGCAGCGCCGCAGGTGGCTGAGCGGCTTCGTCATTTGAAGGCGGCTAGCCTGTGCTACACCCCTGGCAGCGGACGCGGAGCGGCATCGCGGCCTGCACAGGGCGGCCAAGCCGCAGCTGTGGCTACTGAATCCTCCGAGGAAGGTGATTCCGACGAACACTTTTCGGATGACGAGGACGTTTGGTGGAAACAGACATGGTACGGAGGCGCCATTGCACGCGATGGGGTTCCCTCCGGCTCAGCCGGCAGGGGCCCGTTATCCGATGATGAGTCTGAGGGCGCATGCGAGGCAAGCCTGACCTTGAGTCCGGCGGCCGCCGTGTCGCGGCGAAGCGTGCCTCGAATGCCGTTGCAGAGTAGCTCGGCTCCAGCTCTCAGTCATCGTGAAAAGGAGAGATTTGATCTGCAATATTTTTACAACCCTTTTACTGTTCTCATCTCAGTTATCGACGAACCCTTCCAACTTCCCAACGACTGGCAACATGCCAACATTGATGCCGCCGTCGCTAGATCTGTTTCAAAAGACGAGGCCAAGGCGAACAAAGACGCCCAAGCTGCCTTGATAAAAGAATGGGATAGACTGCGTGACATTGGTACATGGGAAGAGGATGGCGCCAGATAATACTCTGACGTTGTTGCCGAACTCAAGGGACAGACGGCGCACTTTGGCCGGCTGTTTGCGATCCTTGTTGAAAAGAACTCGGGGTTACCGTTAGGACACAGCGATCGCAAGTACAAAGGTCGGGTAGTGTTTGATGGTTCGAGTGTGAGAGATCAGAATAAGGATGTATCATTATTTCAAGAACTTTCCAGCAGTCCTGCTACAATGCAGGCTAGTAAAGCAACTGACACCTACGGGCTATGCGAAGGCCATAGCATTGAGCAAGCTGACGCCCGCCAAGCCTACACTCAATCAAAGCTAGGCGGCACCCTGGCTTGGGTATTTCTACCCCGCGATGAATGGCCTAACGAAGGCGAGTTCGTGGCGTGGTCTCAGCGTGGCACTGCACTGGATGGTGGTAAGTGGTTTCAGCGTGGCACTGGCGAGTTCGTTCGTGGCCCTGCAACTGTGCCCCGCCATCGTCCTCGTCGCGGGCACCGCTGAGGCGCGATTGAGCAATCGCACAGCGGGCGCCTTTACTGGCAGCCGTTCGGCGTCTGCTGCCGGCCGAATCCCATAGCTTGACGCGGCGTTGTGCCGTTCCGAGACGTGGCGTCGTTCTTGCTTTTCTATCGAGGGTTTTGCGTGCGCCCTCGCCTCCTAGGTCGACAATATCGTGGCCTTCGGGCCCTCCCCAGAGGCTGCAACCTCTATCCTCATCGATTGCGGAGTGCACTTGAAGCATTGCTGGTCTCTGGAATGTGGTCAGGACTCCATGGAATACATGACGTGCAGGGGCTACCCAAGCAACGCCACACTCCGCGGCGAGTGGCGCCAGCGGACGGCGCTCAAGTGCCTCGGTCGCCATCTAGACGACGACGGAGGCATCGCGACCTGCTTGAGTTTCACGATCTGTAGCATGTGGAGAGCTTTCTGGGGAAACATGTCCAAGGGGCTCCACACCGCACCCATCCAAATGAAGCTGCGGTTCATGCAGACCGACATCAAGCCCATTGCGTCATTCCGCTGGTCTCGCTGGCCTTTCCAGAAAAGCGCCGCCGACAACCTCGACGGGGTCCGACGCAATATGGCGTATATCCTGGCAGGCGTGAGGCCCAGGGCTTCCGAGTCCCCTGCGGCTTGTGCGCAGCGCCGCTGGAGCATCGCTGGCGGCTTTGTGGCGCTTGTCGGCATTTGGAGTCGTGATTAGGCACGATCGGTCAAGTCGTGGCATGACCACGTCGAGAGGCACCACGATCCTTGGGCCTGCTTTTGGCCGTTGCTTCACTGGCACGCCAGCGATTGGCTCCATCGCCAGCGCATGTCAGCCTCCTCCGCCAACGAGTCCCGCACTCGTACGATCGTACGAGAGTCTGCCGCGGCCGCCCGCAGAGGAGATGAGAGGAAGGTCTCTGGGATGCTATCCAGGTCGCGACCTTGCAGGCGTAGCCCTACTGATGTGCTGCAGTTCCTCCGAGTGGCGCACAAGTTTCGGGCCACCTAGCAGTGGCCCCGATTTGTCCATTTTCTTTGCCTCGTGTCTCTGCCCCCCCCAGCGCGCAAAGCGCAACGCTTTGTTGCGCGCGCGTTCTCCTAAGCAGTGGCGGAGTGCGCCTGTTGTGTTGGTTCCGTTTGTGCCGTTTCCGCTCTCCCTCTGGTCCTCCCTCCTTTTCACTCCCTCCTCTCCCCTTTCCTTCTCCCTTGGCGTGGTGTCCATCGCTTACCGCGCAGTCAGCAGTTTCTTAGCGAAGCGCGGCCGAAGAGCTGCCAATCGCGAGGCCGAGAGTTACTCATGAGTTAGGGTTGTTCTGTCGCCCGCACAACGATACAACAACAACAATCATACCAGACCGTACCATACCTCCTATCCCCCTCCCCGCCGCCCCCGTGCCCACAGGCGCCGCCGGGGGCGGCACCGCCGATGGCGGCGCCGCCGAAGGCGGCGCCGGCGCGCCAGGCCCGCAGGTGCTCGAGCTGGGCGCCCGCCTCGGCAGAGAGCCTCACCTCGTCGGGGCTCGGCCGCGGAGAACTCCGCGACAGGCCTCCTCCTCCTCGTCCTCTTCCTCCTCCTCCTCCTCATCCTCCTCCTCCTCCTCCTCCTCCTCCTCCCCCTCCTCCCCTCCTCGGTTCCGCCCGAAGAATGTGTACACTATGCCCATAGGGGCTGTGGGGTGGGTCTGGGTGCTGGTCGTGGGTCTGTTGTGCAAAATTCCTTCCTTGGGCCGTGGCTGTTGTAATTGAACTCACTGTGGCCCCATGCGGCGGAATCTGACCAGGGCTGGGAGGGGATGGTACACAAACGGATGATGAGGATCATGTCCCCCGCCGCCCGTGTCGCATTGCGTCTTCCACTGCGGAGCCGTCAGCGCCAGGTTCTCAACCCAAGAGTGGTCCGACGGCAGCTCGTCGCATGTCGAAAAAAAGGCGGGCCGCGGCAGCCGATCGGAGGAGGCATCATGGGGAACGCTGTGACTCTTTGAGGAAACGGCAGTTGGCCTTCGGGGGCCCCCCACGTCGCCACGGCTGGACGCAGCTCGGGGAGGTGGGTGCGTTTGGACCGGTGGGGGGGCCGAGGGCGTATTCTGAGCTGCCGTTGTCTCAACGTGCCCCCCTCCGATCTTCCACCTCCGCATCCGCCTCCATCCTCGTCCGCCTCTTCCGAGACTCCGGCTCCGCCTCACGCGGGCTCGGCCGCGGAGATGTTCGCCAGACGGGAGGCGCCCCCCCCCCCAGGCCTCCTCTCTTTTGTGGAGAAGTCACGGTGGAAAATGTTCTGCAATGTTCGGCACCTTGGGGCCTTCAGCTGGTCGCGGGACCTACAAGCAGGCCCCAGAGAAGGGGTCCAGACCTTTGGGTGTCCGTTCCCTCCCACCAGGCCTTTTCTCGCTGCGACGAAATCACACCGGGACTTATTTCTTGTTGCTGCATTTTTGTTTAATTTTGGGGCTTTCAGCGGGCCCCGGGACCGTCAGAAATCGACTCGGGATGTGACACTGGCGCCAGAGAATAGGTCCAGACCTTCTGGCCTCCACGTCATCAAATAATCACAACCCGAGGGCGATGGGAAGTGAAGGATCGGAGGAGCGCCAGTCCAGACAGCGGCGGCTCTCCCTGGTGTTTTGTGTTTTCGGAGGGCTTTTCGGTTTTTTTTCGTCGCCTCCATTTTTTCTTTGAGGGGAAGGGGACGCATGCGAAGAATATGACGGTGTTAGCCAGTGTGAGCCCCAAGCATTGTGTTCCTAGCAATCGATGTTGTGCAATATATGTGGTGCAGTCTTCGTGGTGCAGAAGATGTTGTGCAACCTACGTGGTGCAATATTGTTGATGCGGTCTATGTGGTGCAGTTCGCTTTGACCGTCTTGAAGCTGTCCTCTCTACTGCTCGTGCAAACATCCCACCCTCCCACCCGCAACCTGGTCGCAAGACCTCTTAAGACAAGACCGTGACGGTAGGTACCAGATGGCACTTGGCCACGCCGCCGACGACGACAGCGACAACGACGACGACGGCGCCGCCGACACCGACGACGACGACACCGACGACGTCTCCATCGACTTCGACGACGACAGCGACCACGACGACGACGACACCAACGACGACGACGACGACGACGACGACGATGACAACGACGACGACGACGCCGACGACGACGACGCCGACGACGACGACGACGAAGACAACGACGACGACGACAACGACGTCGCTAACGAAGACGACGAGGGAGGAGGGAGGACGACGACGGCGACAACGACGACAACGACGAGGGAGGAGGGAGGACGGCGACGACGCGAACGACGAAAAAGGAGGAAGGACGGCGACGCCGACGACGACAACGACGAGGGAGGAAGGAAGACGACGACGACGACGACAACGACGACGACGATGACGACGGCGACGAAAGAGGAGGGACGACGACGAGACGCCGACGACGGACGACGACGACGACGAGGGAGGAGGAGGAAGGACGACCACGGCGACAACGACGACGGAAACGACCACGACGCCAACGAGGACGACGACGACGAACACGAGGAAAGACAGAGGACGACGTAGGCGACGACGACAACGACGACGCGGACGGAGTGAGGACGGCGACGACGACGACGACGCAAGAGCGCGCGCACGTTTTTGTGGAACATCCGTGTTGCGAAACCTTGTGTTTTTGTATGTTTTTTTGGACACACGATTATGAAGTCTTTCCGAAACCGATGGGTTTGTCGGCATACGCGCGCGACGACGCGCGCGTCTGCACTTCGTTACATTGTTTGCAGAGGATTCTCGCGACGGCACACGCGCAAGGGCGTTCGACAGATTTCGACATGCGCGCGCGCGAAGCCCGTCTAATAGCATTTTGTGAAATTCTTGAAAACAAACGCATGGTTTTCTTAAGATTTCGCAAGAGCTCGCTCGGAAGCTTTTTTAGCAACTCAGTGTTGCGAAATCCTGTGTTTTTGTATGTGTTTTGGAAACTCGATTGCGAAATCCTTCCGGCACCGTAGGTTTTTGAAGGATTTCGGCATGCGCGCGCGACGACTCGCGCGTGCGCACTTCGTCCTATTTGTTGCAAGGGATTCGCGAACAAGTGTTATGTTCGAACAAAAAAAGTCACCGCATAGTTTTTTTACAACGGAACCTCAGGGGGGGGATACCGGCCGGCCTGGGACATTGCGATTTCATATTTAGGATGGACATGGGGTCAGAATTATATATGATTTACATACCCGAAAGGGGTACCGATAACGCTGGGGGGGGGTAGAGTCGATTCTCTTTTTAGAAAGGAGACTTGACTACCCTGCACCGCGCTTGACCACCTCCACTGCTCGCGCAAACATCCCACCCACCCACCCGCAACTTGGTTTGTAAAATCTCTTAAGACAGTGACGGTGGTACCGAATGGCACTTGGCAACGACAGCGACGCCGACGACGACAGCGACAACGACGACGACGGCGCCGCCGACAACGACTACGACGACTCCGACGACGTCTCCAACGACTCCGACGACGACGACACCGACGACGACGACGACGACACAGACGACGACGACGACGTCGACGCCGACGACGACGACGATGATGACAACGACGACTACGATCACGACGACGACGACAACGACGACACCGACGACGACGACGAGCAACGACGCCGCCGACGACGACGACGACGACGACGACGACGGCGGCGACGACGACGACGCCGACGTCGACGACGACGACGACGACGACGCCGGCGCCGACGCCGACGACGACGACGAAGACGATGACGACGTCGCCAACCAAAACGACGACGTGGGAGGAGGGAGGACGACGACGGCGACAACGGCGACAACGACGACAACGACGACAACGACGAGGGAGGAGGGAGGACGGCGACAACGCGAACGACGAAGAAGGAGGAAGGACGGCGACACCGACGACGACAACGACGAGGGAGGAGGGAAGACGACGACGATGACAACGACGACGACGACGACGGCGACGACGGCGACGAAATAGGAGGGACGACGACGAGACGCCGACGACGGACGACGACGACGACGAGGGAGGAGGAGAGGACGATCACGGCGACAACGACGACGGAAACGACCACGACGCCAACGAGGACGACGACGACGAACACGAGGAAAGACAGAGGACGACGTCGCTAACGAAGACGACGAGGGAGGAGGGAGGACGACGACGGCGACAACGACGACAACGACGACAACGACGAGGGAGGAGGGAGGACGGTGACAACGCGAACGACGAAAAAGGAGGAAGGACGGCGACGCCGACGACGACAACGACGAGGGAGAAAGGAAGACGACGACGACGACAACGACGACGGCGACGATGACGACGGCGACGAAATAGGAGGGACGACGACGAGACGCCGACGACGGACGACGACGACGACGAGGGAGGAGGAGGAAGGACGATCACGGCGACAACGACGACGGAAACGACCACGATGCCAAAGGGGACGACGACGACGAACATGAGGAAAGACAGTGGACGACGTAGGCGACGACGACGACGACGACGCGGGAGGAGGGAGGACGGCGACGACGACGACGACGACGCAAGAGCGCACGCGAACGCTTTTGGTGAACATCCGTGTTGCGAAACCTTGTATTTTTGTCTGGTTGTTTTGGAGACACGATGTTGAAATCCTTCCGACACCGATGGGTGTGGAAGGATTTCGGCATACGCGCGCGACGACGCGCGCGTCTGCACTTCGTCCCATTGTTGCAGAAGATTCTCGCGACGGCACACGCGCAAGGGCGTTCGACAGATTTCGACATGCTCGCGCACGAAGCCCGTTTGGTAGCATTGTGTGAAAGTCTTGAAAAAAACCATTGGTTTTTTTGTTCAAGATTTCGCAAGAGGTCGCGCCTAAGCTTTTTTAGCACATCGGCGTTGCGAAACCCTGTGTTTTTGCTTGTGTTTTGGAAACTCGATTGCGAAATCCTTCCGACATCGAAGGTTTTTGAAGGATTTCGGCATGCGCGCGCGACGACGCGCGCGTGTGCACTTCGTCCTATTGTTCTGTCAGGGATTTGTGAAAAAAAAGTGTTATGTTAGAACAGAAGATGTCCCCGCGTATCGCTTGTTCAAGGGAACCTCTTGGGGACCGATACCGGTTCCCCGGGGATCGTGTCAATTCATACTTAGGATGGACATGTGGTCATCATCATATTTGATTTACATACCCGAAAGGGGGGGCGGCGAACGCCGGGGGGGGTAGAGTCTATTCTCTTTTTAGAAAGGAGAAAGAATTTGCCCCTCCGAACTTGAAGTTGTCAACTTCACTGCTCGCGCAATCGTCCCACCCACCCACCGGCATCGCGCGCGCTTCGGTCGGCTAGTTTGGCGAAACCAACGCGGCCGCGGTGGCGCTGAACGTTGAGCACTTCCCTGCGGGCACTTCAGTGCCAGTCGGCGACTTGGGCGGGCGCGGTCTCAGGGCAACGTCAACAATGGTAGACAATATGATGATGGTAGCGGTGCTGGTGACGATGGTGGCAACGACGACGGCAAGGCCAGTGACGGCGCCGATGCTGATCACGCCGGCGACGATGACGGTGTCCTCGTGTCGGTGATGAAGGTTTATGGAAGGAGCTTGACGTGCAACGCAAGGCCGACGCGCGAGAGTGGCCCGCACTGCATTTCTTGACACGCGTCGCCCCCCCCCCCCCCCAGCACGCGCGCAACGGCGTTCGAATGATTTCCACTTGCGCGCGCGGGAGGCCCGGGTGGCCGAACAAGTTTTCTTGAGAATCCGCAAGAGCGCGACCGCAGGCGTTTGCTGAACACTCATGTTGGCCAACCATGTGTTCGCATATGTTTTTGAGGACGCACGATTTTGAAATTCTTGCGAAGCCTGCGATTTTTGAAGGACGTCGGCATGCGCGCGCGACGACGCGCGCGTGTGCACTTCGATCCGTTTTTTGTAATGGAGTTGTTGCGACAGTACGCGCGCAAGGGCGTGTGACCGAATTCGGCATGCGCGCGCCTTTCGGTAGCATGTTATGAACATGTTGGAAGCCCCATGTCTGCTTAAGAACTCGCAAGCGCGCGATCGCAAGTTTTTTGTCTTCAACAAATGTAGTTTGATGCGTCGCTCTGCGAAAGTATATGGTTTCGGGACACTCGGTTTTTTAAAATCGGCACGAAACCTTTTTCCTTAGGTTTTCGAAGTATTCCGGCATGCGCGCGCGACGACGCGCGCGTGTGCACTTCGTCTCGTCGTTTGCAATGGATTTGGGGAGCTGCGGGTTTATGTTATATCAATGCGCGCGAACCGTCGTTCCTTGCACGGGGTGATGGGGGGGCTGATACCAGCCTGCTTGGGATGGTACGATTTCATAGTTTTCACGGACGAGGGGGCCGGACCATATTTAAATTTTCACCGCGGCGAGGGAATCTTCCAATTCCGGTGGGGAAGAAGGTCGATTTATTTATTTTTGGTTGAACAGAAGATTTATGTTGACATATGTGGCGTTGTCACCTCCCCTGCTCGCGCAATCTTCCCACCTGCCCGCAGCGTGGCTTGTAACATCCATCGGGCGGCGATTGCGATGAGTGTTTGGTGATGGCTGGCGTTTCTCTGTGGCAGCACTAGCCCGCGCATGCTCGCGCGCACTGTGGCCAGGTAGTTTGGCGCGACTGACGCGACCGCGGTCGCCCTGACCGCTGGACCAGGTGGACATTGCCCAACGTGTCTCGCAGGTCGCGCTGACGCGAGGGCACCTCAGTGTGAGTCGGTGCGCGTCGACAACGGTAGACACGATAATGACAGTAGCGATGATGGTGACGTTGACGATGATGCGGGTGACGACGGCAGGGTCAATGGCGGCGCCGATAGTGATCACGCCGATGACGATGATGGCGTCTTCGCGTCGGTGGTGAAAGTTTTGAAGTGATCCCGACTTGCGCGAGCGTGCGACGCGCGCGAGTGTCCCGCATGGCTTTCTTTCACAAGGATCGTGCCCCCCCAGCACGCGCGCAAGGGCGTTCCAATGATTTCGACATGCGCGCGGGAAACCCGTTTGGCCGACTTTCCATGAACATGTTGAAGACCGCTGTGTTTTTTACAAGACTTTGCAAGAGCGCGCCCAGACCTTATGTGAAAATGGGTTTCTTCAAAGCTCATTTTTCTGTTTCCGGGACACTCGATATTGAAATCTTCACAGCGCCCGGGATTTTGAAATCCTCACGGCGCCCGTGTGCATTTCGTCGTCCCTTGTTTTCCAAAGTGTGCCTGGAAATGTATGTACTTCAATAGACGAATGCGCGCGCATAGTATGGTTTGCAAAAGGATGGGGGGGTGCCAATGCCGACCTGGCTGGCACTGTATTTGTTCAGGTTTCGGGTTGCCCATTTGGCAAAACCGCAATTCAACTGCAATACGAAAAGGCGGGTGGCTCATGTGGGGTGTGTGTGTGTGTGTGTGGAAGCAGGAAATATGTAGTTACACTTTTTAACATATATACATAGCTGCATATATATGTATATGTACATATATATATACATAAATATATGCACTCACACATACGCATATATATATATATACATATATATTTATATATATATATATGTTTACCGGCATACATGATATACACATGCCCCCTTGTGATCTACTTCGCCCCCTGGTTTCTTATGTGAGTGGCGTTTTACTGTGAGCTCCTGCTGTTAATTTGTGGCGTTCGGTTTTTGGTGGTGGGTCACACAAAGAATCCTCCTGTGGTGGATTACAACAATACTGGTGTTTGCGGTGGTTTCCAAAATAAGTTCTTGTGTGGCAGCCTGATCAAATCTTGGATTTCGTTTGTTTTTTCCATTATAAACACAAAGGTTCCCTTCGTTGTGGGGTACCAGCGGATATTTTTGGTTTGAAAGCTTTGTGAAGCGATTCCGTTTGTGGCGGGAAGGGCATGGCAATCCACCATACGCAAACCAACCCACAGAACCAACGGAAACAAAGCAACAACACGTCCCCGAACATTTCAAAGATAAACGGAACCTTTGCGTAGTTACTTGCTCCATTTCGTGCAAAAAAAGTGGCGCCGGATTTGCACACGGATTATTTTTCTGGCGGGTTACAACCATATTCCGGGTGTTGCGGCCTCAAACAAGATTTGCTGTGGCTGCCTGACAGAGGACGTCCTTTCATGAATGGGGCAGGGTCGCGCCCAAAAGAAACAGCTAACACAACAACGCCAACAACACAACATTAATCAAACACACACACATACGATCTCCGTACCTCCCCAAGAACAACAACGACTGATCGTTAGACCATCCTTTCCAAACGCAGGGTTTCTTTTTGTGGCGGGGTTTCAAAATATTTTTTTCGTGGCAGCCTCCCTAGAGGATTCTCCGTGTGATGGATCACAAAAGCATTTGTTTGCATGGCGCCTTACAAAGGAACTCCTTTCGTAGTGTATACAAAACTGTGAACACACATATGCGTCGTGACGTTTTCGTGTCCGGCGGGGTTCTGTTGGTTGATCATTGGGTGTTGTTGTTGTTTCTGTTGTTTCTGTGTTTGATGATTTTGCCCACCTCGCCCGCCACTCAAGGACTTTTTTTGCCTGGCCGCCACGAGAAGACTTATTTTGCAAGGCCGCCGCCAAAAAACAAGTTGTAATGCGACACAGGGGCTCTTTGTAAGGTTGCCACGCACATGCGCAATTTTGCATCCTTCAACAAAAAGGGATTTTCTGTCTGGTACAGAACATCTAACGACACCTAGGCGTGGTTGGCTTTGTTGTGGCCAGTGAGGTTTCGCTGGCTGTTCTGATTGTTTTGTTGCTTTGTTTTGTTTTGTTTGGTTTGGTTTGCTGGTGTTGGTGATCGTTGCTTTCTCCGCCGCCGAGGCAATCCTGTTGGCAACGCCGCCACGTACGGAATGTTGTTGTAAGGCCGCCGCAACACGGATTTGTTGTGTTTCATAAGATTTTTTATAAAAAAGGAGCCGCGACACACGGATTCGTCCTGAAACCCGCCTTGTTTTGTAATCTGCCAGCTGAGGAAGCCTTTTGCAAGGCTGCCGCAAAAGGAATCGTTTTGTAACCTGCCACAGGAGGTCCGAAAATTCTGTTGTGTTGGATAGCAATCAAGAGGGGTTTATGTGTCGTTTGTTTTTTGGATGGCCAGAGGATTGTTGGTTGCTTTGTTCCGTGGGTTTTCGTGGTTTGTTGCTTTTGTTGGTTTCCATTGCCTTGCCCGCCGCAGGGGGAGTTCGTGAGGCGGTCACACAAGGAATTCGTATGTAAGGGCGCCACCAAAACAATCAACCTGTAATTTGCCGAAAGGGAAATCGTTGGATAACCCGCCATCGAAAAGGGTAACGTTTTTGCGACGGCACACACGCACAAGGCGTTCGAACGATGTCGACATGCGCGCACGAGAGGCAGTTTTAGAAACAGTTTTGGAAAATCTTGAACACCCAACGGTGTTACTAAGATTCGGCATTAGCTCGGGCGCAGTTCTTGTGGGGGGAATATTGCTTGCGGAATCATTATATTTTGTACATGGTTTCGGGACACTCTGTTTTTGCATTCGTTGCGAAACCGGCGGTTTTGACATATTTCGGCATGCGCGCGATAACGCGTGCGTGCGCACTTCGTCCCATGTTTGCATGTTTTGAAAGCTGATGATGTTTGATAACCGAGTTCGCGTGCAGAGCATCATTTGCAGAGGATGAAAGGGGGGAACCGTTACCCGTTACCCGTTACCGTTGCAGATGATGATGGGAGGTAGATTATAATATTGTTTTGGAAAAAATGAGAATCAATGTGGTACGACGGGGCGACGAGGTGGCGACGGCGACCATGGAACCGCCATACCGCCACTCAGGTTCAGACAATGGGCGGCGACGAGGCGGCGACTGGGTGGCGACGGCGACCATGGAGTAGCCAGACCGCCGCGCAAATCCAGACGACGACAGGCGGCGAAGTGGCGGCGACGGGGCCATCACGGCGATCACGGAACCGACAGAGTGCTGAGCGCAACCCTAGGTATGAGCCCCTAAGTGCAAGCATTGTTTGGGGAACGTGAGCATCAACACTCGGAGGTCCGCGCGCATCTCTTGGGTCGGCGCTGGGCCCCCGTGACCAGAGAGGGCCCAGCGCCGATCCAAGCAACCCGCGCGGGGTTTCGAGTGTTTGTGTTTATGTCTTCGGCTGGTTAATAGCACTTGCCTTTTATCTTCTACTGCTTACCATTTGTACGATTACGACTATGATTCGTATTTCCGATGAAGAGGAGCGAGCGGCGCGAAGTGTAAACAGGAATTTTCCAAATCCGGTTTTGGCACGCGGCGCATTGTCAAACCGTATTAGTAACTCTTGGTCGGGGGATATGTGCACCCAGCGAGCCTCGCGATGTCTCCCATGTTCGGCTCTGTTGCAGGAGGTCGGTTATATCGTACTATCTCGCGTGTTGTGCCTCATGTTTGCGTGGCGATACTCAACATGCCATTGGGCCAGTGACGCAGTCCCGCTAGCGCCACTCGTCTACACAAGTTGCTGTCCCCCCTTGCTTTCACTCGTCCTTTTCGTTCTGTCATCATCGTCAAAGCCATCCCACCCCCTGTTAAGACAGGGTAAAGTGACCCTCCCAGCGTGGCTCCCTCCACCTTGGCGGGGTTGAGCGCCGCGTAGCTCGAAGGGGACGGCACACATCCCCACTTAACAGGGATAGGCTGGCTGGCGGGGCCAAGGCTTCCCCAGCGGAGGAGAGTGCTGCTTGTTCCTCCTGTATCCGCCGCGCCTTCGGCCCACCTCCATCCCGTGCCCCCGAGGTGCAGGCAACGGAGAGTGGATCTTGGCGGCGGCCAGCCTGCTGCGCTCGAGGACCTCCGGGCGGGCTCCTGAGCAGGCAAACGCCACGGGATGTGGAGGGATGATGATGATGATGATGATGATGAGGAGGAGGAGGAGGAGGAGGAGGAGGAGGAGGAGGAGAAGAAGGAGGAGGAGGAGAAGAAGGAGGAGTACGAGAGCAGCAGGAGGAGGAGGAGAAGGAGAAGGAGGAGGAGGAGGAGGAGAAGAAGGAGGAGGAGGAGGAGAAGAAGGAGGAGGAGGAGGGAGGAGCAGGAGGGAGGAGGGGCACGGTTTCAGATGCTCTCACCCTCCCAAAGCTCATCTTCCTTGCCCCCTCATGCCCCCCTCCCCTTCCCCAGCGCGGCGGGAGACTTCCTCTGCGGGACCTGTGCCCCCGCAGAGAGGCTGCCCGGGCGGGGTCTTGCAGACAGCTGCCCCCCCCATCCCCCGTTCCCCCCCTCCTCTTTCACCGCTTCGCCAGCTTGGCTTCTCGGTTGGTCCTTGCTGCGGTGTCCTTTCGGCCCGCGCCTCGTCTCGTTTTTCGGGCGCCTCGTCGGTCCTCCACGTTTTTGTCGTCTGCTGCTATGAAGTGTGGGCTTGACGCTAACCCACGTCCAAATTACACGCTGGTCGTTGAAAGTTTGTATTTTTTGGATTCCCGGATCCCAATCTACTTCAAGCGGCTCCCTATTTCAAGAATCGCTATGCGTTTACTGTGTTTTGTTATTCTCTGGGAGGGCCTGAGCCCAATCGACGCTATCCGCCTTCCTACTTCACGTTTTTACCTATTTCTTCCGACCGACGTGTAATCCCCGCTCCGCCCTGTCGCCTCGGCCCCAGCTTTGACTTGGGCTGGGCCTGAGCATGGGGGGCTGACGGCAAGCGAGAGGGCACCGCTCGCCCGCGCGCGCGGCGCCTCCCTTGAGCGTGCGGCGGCGACCTCGCCCCCACCACGGATCGAGCGCGCCAGGAGGCGAGCGTGGCGAGAGCGCGCTGTGCTTTCTGCCTGCCGATCGACGGGTCCGTTTGGGCCGCCGATCTGCTGAGCAGCCGGCATCGGGGCGGTCGATCGGGTGGTGTTCCGAGCCTTGGGGCGGGCCCGGCCAGCCAGATTAGGTTTGGGGTCGGGCTGCCGTTCATCCGTGATGAGAGGTGGTGTTCCTCATCCATTTTCCTCATGCTTTCGGCTTTGCAGTCAGGGAAGTTTGCTCAGCGTGCCGCGCCGCCAGTTCTGATCCACGGCGCTTCGGCGCGAAACGCCATGCGCGTCCCAGTCGCCGAGCATCAACTTCCCGAGCCTTGCACGGACTCCCGCCCCGCACGCCACCTGCTCACAGGGCCAGCGCGTCGCCCCCGCGGCACGCTGAGCAAACGATAGGTCTAATTGCCAGGCCGCCTGGCCCGCAGACAGGAACCCACTCCGACAGACAGCAGTCCCATGAGAAAAACATAATGACGACGCCGATGTCTTCCCATTCAGCACGGACGTGTTGTCGTCGATCCTGCAGAATGCGGCGCGCATCGCGCGCGAGAGTGCGAAAGTTCGGACTCTCAACGGCACGGCTCTTTTGTCGTTGAGAGTTTAATTCCCGCTCTGGCGTTGCGCATATTTGTCGGTCCCCAAGTCGTCCCCTCGCGCGTCTGTAGCTTACCCGCTTGAGCGCGGAGCATGTATTTGTTTTGTTCGCCGCGTCATCGGAAAGCAGCCGCGGGGCTTTGCGCGAGCGGGCGAACTTCGGTTCCTGTTCAGACGCCGTGCACATTCAGCGTGACGGGGGCTCCTCCTCGAAAATCCAACGGGTTTGATCCTTCGGCCCAGAAAGCCCAAGATGGTCTGGGTGGTCCCCGAACCTCCGGGAGAGCCCCCAGGAGATTCCGCGCCAGAATGGGCTCGCCCCTGACGCGGCAGTGCTGCCTTGAGCAGAGCAAGCAGGCAGGGCGCTCGTTTTCACGGTTTGGGTGCGCTGCGCGCGCGGTTCTTTTTAGGATAGTTTGGGTCACGGTTGAGCTTGGGCGTGCACTTTCGGTAGGGCTGCCCCGGGGGTCTCACGAGCTCCGCCGCCGCCGCCGCCGCCCCCTCCCCCTCCTCTATCCCTGGGGACCGCCCGCGGCAGTGGGAGCACGGCGCGCATCCCTTCCGGGCTGCAGTTTCTGCTCCGCCCTCGTTGCCCTTCGGGAGCGCACGGCCGACGCCTCGAGCAGGGAGTTGCCCTCTCCCGGCGGGTGCCCCTTGCACATGCCTGGTCTGCAGGCCTCGCAGCCTCAGGGCAACTCGCGTTGGCTCGGATATGCGAACGTAAGCTAAAGACTACATGCGCATGTGCTTGTGGAGCTCTGCGTGGATTTCTTGAATCGGCGCCCGGGCCCCCTTGGCGGCGCCTCCTGCGCACTTGGCGCGCTCCGCGCGCAAGAGAGGGGGGTCCAGCGCAGATCCAAGAGGTTCCCGCGAGTTGAGGTTTATGCCATTGTCTCTTGCTCGAATATATGATGCGTGCCCCCCTTCGTGCTGCAATGGTTCCCGCTCCTGGCGCGGTCTGCACATCTCGCCAGGAAGGAACAGGGTCCTGATGGAAACGGGTCCTGGGCCACCGGGGGCTTTGCCCTAGGACCAGCGCTCCACCCCGAGTAGTTGGTTGACGCTCCCTGGGCCGGTTCAGGGCCCCAGAGCCCCGAAAACGGCGAGCAATCTTGCCATACTGTTTTCCTCCAAAACCAGGTTTCTTCGTGCTAAATGCTGGCGGCCTTTTTCCATTTGCAGAACCGGAGGCTTATTGCGGTTCGTGTCGCTGACCTGTCGGCGCGTCCAGGGGCGTCGCCTGGCGGGCCGGCCTTGTTTGCTCGTGTAGGAGCGCCTGGTCAGTTAGGTGCGCGTCCCCAGCTGGTATGCGAGCTGCGCGCCCAGATCCATGTTTGCCTCCCTGTGTTCCTGCACAGTTCTCCGTTCTCCTTCGTGGGAGCTTCGCTGGGTGGTAGATAGAGGTCTGCTGGTGATCTGTGGGGCTTTCGGTCAGCTCTTCTCCTGCGTTCCGCGGGATGCATCTCGAGCCCGCGCTGCAAAACGGGCGGCTCGGTCCCATATGGTGGCTTCGGGGAGCAGCGCGGCGGTGGTGATCTCAACTCCTCTGGCTGCAGCAGACCTCGCAGAGCCTGCGCAGGCTGCACGCGGCGGCCAGCTCCTCTGCTGAGGTCATGCCTCCATGCCCTTGCGCACGTGTCGGGGCGATTTTGCCGTCTACCTGTCTGCATGCACATCGTCCCAGAAGATCCCTGCAAGGGACAACACGTGAGCCCGACACCGACAAGCAGTATTTATCGACGTGCTCTGGTCGTCTGGCCTGCTCGTCCTAGCTTGCTCGAGCTGCGAGTTCTTGGCCCCCAACCAGGGCGCGCAAGGGCAGAGTGGAGAGTGTCCTCGCCCCCCGCCGCTGCAGGAACTCCCTGCCTGGCGCCGGCCCCGTGCGCCTGTTCGCCACGGAGCTGCGGCACGAGCACCGGGGGAACAAACAGTGACGCAGACATAATCTCTTGGAGGTCCGCGCGGGCTTCACGGATCGGCGCTGGACGCCCCTCCCTGGGCGGGAAGCGCCGCCAGGGGTCCTCGGCGCCGATCTGAGGAATCCGCGCAGGCCTCCGGGTACTTACGTTTGAGCCATCGTTTGCTCCCCTGCCGGCGCTGCTGCCGCATTCACGCCTCAGCAGCCCTGTGCGGCCTGGCGAGCGCCGTGACGGTGCTTTGGGGGGGCGGCAAGTCTGCAGAGCGACTCGGTGCGGATGCCCACACGGCGACGAAGTAGAGGGAGGCTGTGGTGGAGGAGGGGAGGAGGAGGGGGAGGATGAGGAGGAGGGGGAGGATGAGGAGGAGGAGGAGAGGAGATATGGGAGAGGGGGGGGAGAGGAGGAACATGGACGTTGACGGATGATGATGGGAAGAAGGAGGGGGAGGGGGAGGAGGATGAGGAGAATGCAGGGAGGGGGAGGATGAGGAGGGGGGAATTCATGGAGGGGGGAGAGCTGGAGAAAGAGGAGAAGGAGGAGGAGGGCGGATGGAAGGGGAGGGAGGAGAACAACGAGGAGGAGAAAGGGTACCGATAATGGTACCGAGAATGGTAATAATGATCATCAGGATGAGAATTGGTGGTGGTGGTGATGGTTAAGATGGCGATGAGTGAATGTAACTGAAGTAACACCAATACGGAGGAGGACGAAATGAAGGAGGAGGAAGGGAGTAGAGATGAAGAGGACATGTCTTAGCGGAGGACGGGATCGAGGGAGGACGGGGGCAGATAAGAACGAGGAGGATGAGGACCAGTGCAAACCCAAGAGTCATCAGCGATGTTGGAATCAAGTCTCCCTCCAAGCTCCCTCTTGATATGCCCCTACAAGGGTTAATTTCCACTGAGGGAACTGCCTCGTTGGACGACAACCGTTTGAATACCCTGACGCATGCCAAAACATCGTTCTCGGGATTCCAACGCCACGGATCAACCTGACTGTTGCGTCTTGACGATCCGGAATCGTGCCAGAAAGCCTTTCTTGGGACTTCAGTACCGCGAGTCAACGTAACTGTTGCACCCTCAAAATCCTGGACCCGTGCAAAACACAATTTCTGGTACGCTTATCATGGGAATCCTTGAAATTCCTGCAAATTTAACGGATGCGCGCGGCGCTGAGGCGAGAGCCACATTTCGAAAACGGGTCGCCCTCAACCCGTGCAACTCATGCAAATATTTCAAATGAATGTGCGCGGCGCTAAGGCGAGAGCCACATATCGAAAAGGAGTTGCCCCCAATCCCATAAATCCTGGCAAGTGTTTAAAGCGAATGTTCGCGGCGCTAAGGCGAGAGCCACATTTTGAACACGGGTCGCCCTCAATCCGTGAAGTCCTTGCAATGTTTCAAATGAATGTGCGCGGCGCCAAGGCGAGAACCCCATTTTTGAAAACCACCCGCCTCCCATCCGTGAAACGGCTGCTCATTTTTCAGCTTCAGGGTCATCATTGGTGAGGAAGTCTCAGGCGAAACGCCCGGACCGCCCTAAAACTGGCCTCGGGGTGCGACGGGGAGAAGCTATGCATATGGGAAAGGAAAGGAGGAGGAGAAGGAGGAGGAGGATGCCCGTCCCAGAGCACAAGACCGACCCTGCACTTCAGGCATGGTGAGTAGGGGCGGAAGGAGGCACCAGGGGGAGACAGCGAGGAGAGAAATGATGATGAGGGTGCTGATGCTTCTGATTATTATGCCGATGATGATGATGGTGATGCTGATGCTGTTGCTGATGATGATGTTGATTATGATGGTGATGAGGACGATGAGGATGTTGTTGATGATGATGATGATGATGATGATGGTGGTGATGATGATGTTGATGCATCATGGTGGTGATGATGCTGATGATGGAGATGCGGATGATGAGGAGGAGGAGGAGAAGGAGGAGGAGGAGGAAGGCAGCGGCAGAGAGGGCGAGGAGGGGTGGAGGAGGAGCAGGAGGCATGCAACGGAGGAGTAAGAGGAGTGGGACGAGAGGGGGACGAAGGGGTGAGGCAGAGGAGGAGAAGGAGGAGGAGGAGTAAAACTAGTATGATGGGGAATGTGGCACATGAGAGTGATGCTGTTTATTCAAGGGGCGAGGAGGGGGGTGACGAGAAAGAGGAGGAGGCGGAATCGAAGGTGCTACAGGAGAAGGGGGGGGGGGAGCAGGGGGAGGCGGAGGAGGAAGAGTGGGAGCGGGTATGATAGCGGACAGGATAGAGGAGGTAGCGGAACGCACACGGAGTCGTACAGAAAATGGAAAGCAGAGGGGAGAGGAGGTGGTATGCCAGGGAGAGGTATGGAAACAGAAAGGCAGATCAGCATGTGGGTTGAGAGGGGTCGAGGGAACGTTGCACAGTCATGGTTCTGGAAAGGGGCTCCGAGGGGACGTGGTTGATCGAGCTGAGCGTTCTGATCGGATGTGGGGAGGGGATGAGATAGGGCATTTGCGCGAAATGGGAGAAGCGTTGTTGAAGGTCACTTGAGGGGCTTCAAGTAGTTTCTCGGAGGATGTTTGGGAATAGTGAGGGCGTCTTGGAGGCTTTGGGCATCATGCTTGAGGCACCTCGCTGCCATTCTACGCATTCGTTGCGCCGTCGTGGGCAATTCACGGGTCCTGTTGACGAAACGAGTTGGTCGCAAACACCCCCAACAGTTTGCAATTTGGGGGGTGGGGCGGGGCAGCTGGCGATGAAGTGTTGTTTGGTTCCGTAGGGGGTCACTTGTTCATTGACGCGTTACAGTTGGTGATCAAGTTGCAGTTGCATTCAATGGTTACAGAGAACGCTCAGGGATGTCGCGCACACGGTCGAATCGACTATACGGCTAAGTTTCTCTTAGCACGTTGGCCCCGCGATTGAGTTGATGATTCAGTCGGTCAAATGGCGGCAAACATGCCGACGATGCCGTTGACGACGGCGACGATGATGATGGCGATGGTGATAATGGTGATGGTGGTGTTGGTGATTATGGCTATGCTGTTGATGATTATGATGATGCTATTGCCGATGATGATGACGACGATGTTGATGATTATGATGATGATGATGGTGGTGATGTTTTGGTCATGGTGATGATGCTTATGCTGCTGCTCCTGATGATGATAATGATCATGATGACGATGATGATGGTGCTGTGGGTGATGAGTGCGATGTTGACGCTGTGGATGAGGGGATTGCTGATGCTGTGATTGCTTGATAGTGCTGAGGATGCGGATGGAATGCTGATGATGAGGATGGCGATGTTGATGTTGTTGATGATGATGATAGTAGTAGTGGTGGTGGGGATGGTGATGATGATAATGATGATGACGACACCGCCGACGAGGACGATGATGATGCTGATGATGATGACGATCATGATGATGATACTGATAATGATGATGATGGTGATGCTGATGATGAGAGTTATGATGTTGCTGCTGGTGATGATGCTGAGGATGATGCTTATGATGATGATGTTGACGATGATGATTATGATGAAGATGATGAGTATGATGATGATGATGATGAGGATGAGGATGAGGATGAGGATGAGGATGAGGATGAGGATGAGGATGAGGATGAGGATGAGGATGATGATGATGATGATGATGATGATGATGATGATGATGATGCGGAATGTGGCGGAGGAGGTTGGACGAGGGCGAGCTATGCCAACATTGCAGAGAAGAACGGTCGCCGCACCATGATGAGACGTAGGAAGCGGGGGGAGATGGAGCAGTTGCGTGGCCATGATAAGGATGAACATAACTTTCAGGAGTTAGCGGGTAATTGGGAGAAGGAGGAGGAGAAGGAGGAGCAACGCCAGCGGATTGCATGGACGGTTAAGACACGAGTCAATCGCCGTTCGGGAGGAGAAGCATGATGTGGAGGAGATAGCGGTGGAAAAGGAGGGATCGGATGAGCTATCGACATCTGATGAGGAGGAGAAAAGTGGGGAGGAGGAAGAGGAGGAGGAAAAGGAGGAGGAGGAGGAGGAGGAGGAGGAGGAGGAGGGAGAGGAAGAGGAGGAGGAGGAGGAGCAGGAGGAGGAAGAGGAGGAGGAGGAAAATGATGAGTGTGAGTAGAAGAAAACCGGGGATCCCTGGAAGAGGGGGAGGAGCACACGCGCTGTCGCGGCGGCATCGCTCCCGTGCGTTTCCCTGGTGTTGCCGTCCCCCGTGCCGTTGCGGGGGAGGTGCTGGGCGGCAACTCGAAGCAGGCGCGCCTCTCGGGGGCGGCCAGGAGCGCAGGAGGACGGCGGGGAGAAAAGGAACGCAGAGGGGGGAGGATGGAGTGCAAGCGGATGAGGAGAGGGAGGAGGGGGAGGAGGAGTGAGGAGAGCAATATGAGGAGGAGGAAAGGAGAAAGCAGGAGGAGGAGAAGGAGGAGGCGGAGGAGGAGTGAGGAGTAAGAGGTGCAGGAGGGGGGGGGGAGGAGAGAGCGCACGATGAGGAGGAGGAGGAGGAAGATGAGGACGAGGAGAAAGGAGGGCGAAGAGGAGGGGGAGAAGGAGGGGGATTGTGCACGGGTGACCACCGTAGCCATTTTGGCTCAAGCCGCTTCGGTTTAGAACCGCAGCGGCAGGAACTACGTGGCAGGAGGGATTTCGCGGCCCCTCATATGTTTCGCCTGGTGTGTACGTCTCCAATTGAGCTCTGGTCTCCCGCCTGTGCTTTGTTCCTGCTACAAAGCGTCCATACGTTCCGATCTGGTGTGGCGGTGTGGCAGCAGACGTGGCGTTGAGCCAGTAAGGAGTGCGGATTCAAGTGCAAGTTTGAGAAGCGTACCTCTTGCTACAAGTGCAGCGCGCCAAAGGGAGGACCAGCGGCGGGGGTTCCCAAGCTTCGTGGTGCATGAAAGGAAGGGCTGCCTCCGTCGGAATGTGCGCCACCCGCGCCCAAGAGGTCGCCGCCGCCTACCGATCAGCAGATTAAGGCTTTTGCCAGCATGTGCAGTGCTGCGTACGAAGCGATTGCGCCAACCCTCCTCGCAGTCCTCCAGGGATCGTCTCCAGGTGAGCCGCGAATTGTCTCTCAATTCTCGCAGCGTGAGCACGATCTTCTCCAAGACACAGTGGGAACAGCCCCAAAGAAGTATGACAAGGCCGTCGCATCCGTGCAGGGCGCCGCTAAGTGGGCAGCGCAGTGTGGCATGGAGTTTGAGAGCCTCAGCAAGCAAAGCGAGGCCGCAACACGTGGAGAGGCGACACTGGCCCAGCTGGGCACGCAGCTACCGCCCGACAGCATCCTCAATCCTTGCGGCACCCTCTCCAAGGCGCCAGAGCCCTTGGGGCTACGGAGCTCGAGGCCGGGCTTGCGAGCGCGGGGGAATTACAGGCAAAGGGTGGGTCGGCCCGCCGCGCGCAGGCTGAGGACTCGGCCAGGCTGGCCGAGGCGCAGGCAGGCGGCGGCGCGGCGCATTGCGCAACGGACGCTGCCAGCCAGCCAGCTTTGGCCGCCTCGGCCGCCTCGGCCGCGCCAGCTGCGCAGGCCGCCCCTCTTGGGCATGTGCGGGAGCCCTTGTCGCCTGCTGATGATGGTGCTGTTGAGCGTGCTGCTCGCGACTGGGCTGCCAGGAATGAAGAAAAGCTGTTGGAGGCGATGCGAAACGCCGTCGGCACCGATCATGACGTTGACCTCGATGAAGGAATCGACCCTGGCTGTGTCAAGCGCGGAGCCATGGAGCTCGTCGGCCCTGCTTTCAAGAAGAGGCGCACTGGCGCAGCATTTGTTACCAACACGTTGGGGTAGCAGTTAACAGCTCACTGTTGTCACTGCCACTGTCACCAGCAAGCCAGGTATGGAGGTGCTTTTGAATTTTCACCTCTCCGACTCGTGTGATCTGTTTCTGGCCCAAGAAACGAAGGTTGCGAGCTTCCAATGCGAATCGCAGGAGGCTTCGTTGCGAAGGACTGTTTGGGAAGCCAACTCCAACCCTGCCCCCAAGGCGGGAAAAGATGGTGATGCCGTTGGTTAGATCATTGCTGGCCGATCGGGCGGCGCGCTGGTGGCTGCCCCAGCGCGTTATGGCTTCAAAAGTATTCAATATGTGGGTAGCATCATTGTTCCTGATCGTGCTCACATCATGCATCTTGCTTATGGGCCCTGAGGTGGGCGGTTGGTGGGCACTCTCTATCTGCGCGACTCCGAGGACCTCAGTGAGCGCAACTGGCAAATTCTGCGCGAAGTTGGAAAGCAGATCGAGATGGCGGGCGCCCCTTTTTCATCCTCAGTGCGGACTGGAAGGTGACTCCGCAGCAGCTGCAGGCGAGTGGCTGGGTCGACGGCATCGCTGGCGTCATCGTGGCATCGGAGCAAGGAACCGCCGCTCCGTCAGAGCGGGTCATCGGCGATTTCGCGATGAGCCCTTTCCACGCTGCTGGAGCGCAGATTGAAGTCATCGCGGACGTTGCCATCTTTCTTCGTCGACTTGTACGGGTGCGCCTCAATGTTCCTCGTTGTTCCCCCGGCGCACGCGCAGCGGTCCATGCGCAGCGGCCCCCCTGCAGAGGCCAGCGGCATGCTGCCGTGAGTTCCAGGAGCCAGACTGGGGCGGCATTGCGAATTTCAGTCGTTGCCCCGAGGCCGATGTTGATCGCGCCGAGGCGGAAAGCAAGCGGGTCAATCTGGTCGACGCTGAGCCTCGACGGCAGGAGCTCTTTTGCGGCAGGGCGCGAGAGCCGGCGATCAAGCTCGCGAAGCCGCCGCGATTTGCAGCGGCCCCATCCCGCAGCTGAGACAGCAGCTGCCTGGTGGAAAGGTATGTTTCATGCGCCCAGAGGCTTGCGGTCTGTCTCAGGAAGTCGGGGCGAACCCCCCAGGCGGAACGGGCCCCTCAAGCGTCGCAGGAATCGTGCCCCCCCCCCCCCCCCCAGAAGTTCCAGGGATGCCGCTGCTTTCGCGAAGTTAGTTGCCAGTAGCTTGCCCCTCACCTCCGCCCAGCTCCTCCCACTCAAGACTCATGCGCAGCAGCGAGCAGACCAGCCGGTGCAAGCCAGCCAGCGGGACAAGGAGAGAGGCTGGGAAGCTTTTGGTGGAACAGCACAGCGCCCAGCACGGAGCTTCCGCCTTGCACAGTTTCGCGAGGGCGCCTGCGTGTTAGACGCCAGACGACGCCGACGCCAGCGCCTCTCGGCTCACCAGAGCAGGTGGATGAGTTGCGAAGTGAGAGGGGGGCCTGGTGGCGTGTCTCGGAGGCCCGCCCCCGGCCCCGGTGGCCTGGCCTCTCCTCCCTCGATCCTCCTCCGAAGCCCACCGCCGAACATGTCAAAGCAGTGCTGATGAGCTTCTTGCCCAGGGCCAAGGATATCAATGCGCCAAATCCCCGCCACCTCCTACTGCTAGAGGACTACGGCACACAGTCGCTCTGCGAAGTTCGGCACCTAGTCGAGAGCCGACTTCAGTGGCCGAGAACGTGGCCCAAGGTGTTTTCCAAACCGCGCAAACGCGCTGGAGGTTTCAGGCCGCGCGTCATCGCCGGAGTCTTGCGTCGTCTTTGGAGAGAGGGGCTCCGTCATTGGCAACGACAAAATGCTAGGAGTTTCTCAGCGGGAACCCGCGGCAAAGCCTCCGATGGGCGTCTTGGGCGCAGGCTGCGCGGGCTGAGTGGGCTCGCGCCAAGGGCGTGTCGCCGCGCACTGTGGTGGTTGATATGAAGAAGGCGTTTGGGTTCATTGTGCGCCGCCACCTGCTGGCCGCAGCTGCCCCAACGGGTTTTCCACTCGCCTTCATCGCTGGCCGCGCCTCTAGCACGCGGGCGCTTCTGTGCCCGAGCCCATTCTGTCTAAGCTATGCGTTCTGACTGGCTGCGTTTCTGCCGCTATGATGATGCAGCCCATTCCCCTCCAGCCGCTGGGCGAGGTTCGGAATGCCGTCGGGGCCTTTGCCCCCTCGGCCGCGACCGTCGGGCCGTGGCGTTTCGGGGCCCAGGGCCGTGTCAGAGCCGACTTGGTTAGGGCTGGGTTTGAGCTAAAGCGTCAACTCGAGTTGGCGGCTTTAGTCATGGCGTCAGACAAAACACGGTGGTTCGCCACCTCGGCCTCGCTGAGGCGCGAGATCGAGGCAGGTCTGTCTTGTCTCGGTGCCCACAACGCATGTGCTGTGAGGAACCTCGGGGTGGATAACGGGTCGGGTCGGAGGCTCGGTCGGGGCGCTAAGCGAGAGCGCTTTGTGGCTGCAGTGGCCCGCTCTCGGCGCCTTTGAGTTTTAGCAAGGTTAAGCGACTTAAACTGGCCATTCGCATGGCGAAGGCCACGTTGGAGACCAGCGTTGGGCACGGCAGTGGTGTCACAGGCGCCAACGGCAACCAACTGATGTGTGTTGTGGCACCTCGTTGCTAACCAGGGCCCCGCCTCCTCGGCCTCGCTCACGCTTCGCCTTGCCCACGCCCCTGGGAAGCGTGCCGGTCCGATGTTCGAAGCCCTCTGCCGAGCCGCTCTGTGCTTTGTTAGCTGCGTCGTGGAAAGAAGGTTGGGTTCCGCGGCGCGCCATCAGTCAAGGCTTCGCCCGCGCTCAGCAGCAAGCCCGGGGCAAGCGCGGCAGCCCGCGGCAAAGGGTCGCCGGTCCTTTTTCGGCTTCGCTGGCCATTCTGGAGCGTTTAGGCGCGGTCTGCCAAGGTTTCAGCAAATCGTGCTCCCTTGTTTGGCATTTGTTTTTTTGGCGCCCTGGAGCCCCCCCAGCCCCGCCAGAGGCTGCGCCCCAGCAGATCTTCCTAGGTGAGAGGCGCCACCTCACGGGATATCTGGTTGTGGATGGCTCGCTGCAGGACAAACAGATTCCATGCGCTGCTGTCGCTGCGTGAGCCGCGGTTGCCCTCTGCCCAGACCCACCGCCTCCTCGTCGCGCGCGTGATTTCAGGCCGCTGGCAATTTTTGGAGGCGAAGTTCCATGGAAGGAACGATTCAGTGCGTCGATCGTGCTGAGCTCGTCGGAGTCCTTCGCACTTTGCAAGCAGCTGTGCCGCCCATTACGGTGCGCAGTGACTCGAGTTTCGTAGTCTCTGACGTCCTCCGAGGACCAGTGGCGACCACTTCTCTCGCTAGTGCGCGCGCTGACGTCTGGGCTGCCGCGTGGCCGACGATTGGCGACCGGGGTGGGCCGGGCCCGCCCCGCGCGCAGTTTGCCAGTTTGCAAGGGCATGCGCGTCGCCATCTCGCCCGGGACCCGGGCTGGGACTCGGTTGGCCGATGTGTGGGCCACGAAGATAGCGCGCGCGTGGCGCGTCGATAAGGCGATTCGCGTGTAGCATTAGGGTTCCTACGAGGCGGCCCGTGCGATGGGCGCATGGAACCAGGCCCGCTCCCCCTTGACACTGGGCGCATCGGCGGCGGCGAGCTCCGCCAGGCGCGCGCCAAGCGCATGGCCTCCCGCGCCGCTGCCGTCGCTGCCCAGCCGCCGCCGCCACCTCCCGAGCCTCGGCCCTCTGGTGGCGTCGTGGTCTCGGCTTGCCATGGGCTCAGGAGGTGGACGTCGCAGGAGTTGAATGGTGTCATCTGCCTGGGTCGTGGAGCTCTCTCCTCGTCGCGGGCCATAAAGCACGGGCGGGAGTGTGGGCATCTTGCGGTTTGGGGGTCCAGGATTTTGAAAGGCTTGCCAAGGGCAAGCTTTTGCTTCGAGGTTCCTGGGCCCCAGTCTCCCCGAGGGGGTTTGCGCCCGATGTTTCTGGCCCATGACTGGTTCTCTCTACTAGGGTAGCTGCTCGAGGCTGCGTCTGGCTAGTCGGCTGCGCGGGCCCATTCGCGCTCGTGCGGGCGCATGCGCATTCGTTGCGCGCGTGCCAGGCGCCCTGCCTCAGGGGGAAGGCGCGCCTTCTCTTTGGGTCCTTTCGACCTGGCTGCAGGTGGGCTCGTTTCCACATGTAGCGTAGTGTATAGTTTGGGGCTAGCCGCATTAACCCAGCTGTTCGCCAATCTGCGTCGCAGGGGCACGGGCGACCAGGAACGCTTCCCAGCTCCCCCCCCCCCGTCGGGCGCACCCCCCAGCGTCGAGCTCCCAACGTCTGCCGTGATGCTGCTTCTCTCGCATTCGCTTCGGCTTTGCGCCGCCCCCGCTTCTGATTCCTTCGTTGGAGCATCCTGAAGGACCTTCAATCGTGCCAAGCACCATTCCCGGGATTGGAGTGCAGCGAATCAACGTGAATTTTGGGCCTGGCAATCCTAACTCATGTCAGAGCACGGTTACTGGGTCTCCAGCATCGCGAATCAACATGGCCGTTGCGCCCTGACAATCCAAAGTCGTGCCAGAACATACCTCCTGCCTTGTAACTGTTGCAAGTTTTGACGCAGGCCCGTGGCGCTATTGCGAGAGCAGCATTTTGAACAGCCTGTGAACTTATAAGACGGATATGCGCGGCGCTACGGCGACAGCGATATTTTGAAAACGACCCGTTTTCCATCATTGAAACGGCTGCCGAACTTTAAGACGGTTATGTGCGGCGCTAAGGCGAGAGCCAAATTTTGACGAATAAGCATCTACGGTGAAGTCTAAAGCCAAACGCCCTGCCTGCTCTACCGACACGTCTGGGGGTGCGACGGGGAGAAGTCGAGGAGTCATGCATGAGGGAAAGGGATGGGACGAGGAGTGAAGAACGGGGAGGAGGAGGAGGAGGAGGAGGAGGAGGAGGAGGGAAAGGAGGAGGAGGAGGAGGAAAAGGGGGCAACGGAGAAAAGGAGTGCAGGAGGAGGAAGAGGAAGAGGAAAAACAGGAGGAGGTGGAGGAGGGGGAGCAGGAGGAGGAGAAGTAAGAGGAGGAGGAAGAGGAGGATAACAAGGATGGACAACGGTTTACGCGTGCGCATGAGGTGGACGAGGTGGGGAGGAAAAACACCCATTCTTCCGTGTTGTTGCTCCGCCTCTTTCTCCTCATCTTGCTCCTCTTCCTGATTGGGTCTCAGCTTTTTCATGCTAGCGATGCTCTTTTTCCTGGCACCGCCCCCTCCGCTGCAAAGAAAGTGCGACCATGCTGTGGCTAGGCAGGATCCCGAGGAAATGCTCGATGTGCTTTTGAAGGCAGACAAGGGCAAGGACCAGCCCGAATGGATTCTCGATTCTGACTGCGTGGCCTCTGGGGCTCTCCCCGGGCGAAATGGCTCTGAAGCCAGGGTCGGCAGATTGCGCACGTCACGTCGTCGGCCCAGGCCCTGCTCAAGGGCCACGGGGGTGTAGTCCTTTGACAGGGGCGGGGCCTAGTTGCGACGGTCCAGGGTGGGCCCACGGCCGTGGATCCCGCCGACAGCGCCGCGAGCGGATCAACCCGCTGGTGCTCATGGCTGGGAAGCTCAACCCAGAGTCGGGCTTCCGTGCCAAGTAGGCCAGCGCCCAGCGGGATATGCAGGACACGAGGCCATCGCTCATCCAACGTGCAGCCCTGGAGGCCAAGCGGAGTGCCATGGGCGGACAGACTGGAGGAGAGGAGTCGGGATCGGAGCCGGAAGCTCGGGCAGCTGGTGGGTGTCAGCCTCACGGCAAATATTCTCGGCTCTTCTGTTGAGGGGACCGGCGCTGCTGGCGTTTGCAGCGGCAGACACTGGAGGACGCCCCTGCGGGGCCCTGGGTTGATCTGGCCTTTTGGGCCAGAGAAGAGGGGGGGGTCAGGCCTTTGGGGACGAGCCAGGCCAAAGGCTAATCAGGACATCATTGGCACGTCGGAGAAATGACACATTTTCCTGCAAAGCCAGAATCTGGCTGTCAAATGCACGTTTTTCAGTGCTGCACTGCAGGGTTCGGTTCTCTGTCCAGGTCTAGGGGGGTGTTGCAGTCTCCCAGGGCTTTTGTCCAGGTTTCTGCTGGGAATGTGCATTGCTGTTTTGTCCCACCCATCCTGTGGTCTTGGGTCCTCGTTTTGCAGAGACAGCGCCCCGCGTCTCCTCCTCCTTCCTCCTCCCCCTCCTCCCTCCGCCCGTTCGTTGCCTCTGTCCTCCGCATCCTATTTCGACACACCACTCGAACGTTTCGTGGCCCTATAAGGGGTCTCCACCCCAGTGGCAATATCCGAGCTTCCCCCACGCAGTGCAGCGTTTCGTGGCCCCATAATAAGCTCCACCGTTGTACGCATGCGTCTCCCCCACCCAGTGCAGCGTCTCGTGCCCCCATTGGGAACTCCACCGAAGGCCCCAGAGGCGGTGTCCGCATGCGTTTCCCCTACAGTACAGCGTTCCGTGGCCCCATAGGGAGCTCCCCACCCAGTACAGCGTTTCGTGGCCGCAGAGGGAGCTCCACCGAAGGCCCCAGAGGCGGTGTTCGCATGCGTTTCCCCTACCCAGTACAGCGTTTTATGGCCCCATAGGGAGGTCTACCGAAGGCTCTAGTGGCGGCCCCGCCCCGTTGCAGCGCACCCCTCGCACGCTTCGCGGCCCCATGGCGGGTTCCGCCTAGAGCCTCAGTGGCAGCTCCCACATATCGGCACACCCTTCGCATGGTTCATGGTCCCATGAGAAGATACCCCGAAGGCGATACCCGCAACAACGGTACTTACAACTGCATATGGGTCCCTCGCTGGGATAACTGTTGTGCCGCCGTCTAGACTGGCTTCCGGGCATGCTGGATGTCCTCGTCTAGCGTGTCTGGGTTTACGTGGCCCTGAGAGGAGGAGGGTGAGGGTGAGGGTGAGGGCAGTAGGGAACGCGACGGTCGGGCCGCCGCGCCCCGCCCGCGGCGCTCGCGCCCCTCGCTCAGCGGTTGCCGCCCTCGGCGGCCCGCGGAGCACGGGGCAGGCTCGGCGCGGCGGCGTCAGCCCGCGCCCGCTTGGTTGGCGGGCTGCCAGCGGGCGCCCAGCGGGCGGCCGACGGCGGCCAGCTGCAGGGGAGGGGGCCACGGCCCGCTGGCGCAGCAGCTGCCGCACGGCGCTGCCGCTTCGCCTCCTGGCCGAACTCGTCGTCCATGGCGGCGTCGCCTCGGCCTCGAGCAGCACGAAGCAGGAAGGCGACCTTGTCGCTGAGACTCGCATCCGCAGGAAGACCACGAGGAGGCGAGGAAGACGACGCGCCCGTGGCGCTCCTCGCCTCCTTCTCCCACTCAACTTTCCCGCAATTTATCACAGGGTGCGGGCAACTGTCTGAACCAGCCGAAGGACCTGGGGGTGCCGCTCCCAGCGGGACTGGCTCCCCCAGGTCTGCCGCCTCGAGGACCGAGTCGCCCAGCGCGTCCCCGATCGCGTCGTCCCGTGCGGAGTGGACCCCCGCAGAGGTGACGTCGTCCAGCACCTCGCACCCCTTCACCGTGTCAATGTCGGCGAGGGCCCTTGGCGAGAGCTGCTTCAGGATCAGCGGTTCGCTCTGCGCTAGGTCGATCTCCTTCACGGACCGACTCGCAGCTCCAGCGCCTTCACGTAGCTCCTCCCTGTTCGTGCCGTCCAGCTCGTGGTGGGCAGCTGACTCCTCTAGGCCTGTCATCACAGCTGCGTCGCTCTTCACAACAACATCTTGCTCGATATCGGTGGTGTGGGGCCTTGGCGAGAGCCGCTCTGGGATCAGCGGTTCGCACGAGGTTAGGCCGGTCTCCCTCACGGATCGACCCGCAGCACCCACACCTCCTCGAACTGCATCGCCTATCATGGCATCGTCGAGCGGGTGATGAACCTCCTCGTCCAGCATGTCAACGGCCTCCGTGCCCCTCGCTCGCACAGGTCGACCCGCAGCGCCCGCGCCTTCACGAAGAGCATCTCCATCCATGTCGTCCGTCACGTAGTGGACTGCCTCGTCTGGCTTGCCGTGGGCCTCCGCGACCAGCGCAGGGGGGGGGCCAGGCCTCCTCGTCGCTCCGCAGCCCGCGCAGCAGCTCGTGCAGCACGGCGTCGACGGGCCAGCAACCTCGGACCTATCTCCAGCTCGGCGTCCTTCCTGACGAACCTGCGCCGCCCACTGACCTTCGGCCAAAGGCCTCGTGCCAGCCGCTGGAGGTAGTCACGACCAGCTCGCGAGGGGCGACCCAGGCATCTGGCCCTCAGGCCCAGGCCCACCATGCGACCCGCTGCGGCCACGAAACAGCCGCAGCTGACACAGAACCACACGTCCAGGCGTTCGTGGAGTCGCAATAGATGGGAAGCATGAGGCCGACCTCCTCCGATGTGCGGGCGGCCCTCCCGCAGCATGAGTGTGGCGGGCCCATCGCGCAGCAACCCTGGGCAACGAGATGCCATCCACAGCGATCGCACGGAACGGGAGGCCGAACACCTGCAGCTCAAGCAACTGCCTCGGCTGTCCAATGCATGCGACGAGCCGAAAGCCTCCACCATGCTGGGCGCAGGTGGGATCTGCCGCCGTCGCCTCGCACGTCGCACCGCTGGTGTGAACTCGGCCTCGGCGCTCAGCGCGTCCAGGGTAGCTCGTAGTAGGCGCCGTCTGACCACCAGCGCCATCTGCTCGGTCTGGAGCACCCGTCCTCTCTCGGTAGCAGGGAGGCGAGCCAGCTCAGCAGCTTCACCTGCGAGGACGTCGGCGACCTCATTGCCCATGATCAACCATGACGGGAGACCACGCTGCGCGGCCTCGTCCATGCTCAGGTGAGAGTTCACGTGCTCCACGACGAACTCCGATCTGTCCCTCGCCACGAAGATCTGGCCCAGTTGGGCCCACAGGTCGCCATCAACACCCTGCGGCCGCTGATCGCGTCTGCTCCACCAGCCCATGCAGACTGCCAGATTGTCAGAGACGTAGACCGTCGGCCCCATGGAGCCCTGCGCAGCAAGCACCAGCGCACGTAGCTCCCCGCGGTGCACGGTCTGCACGGGACCGCTGAGGCTGCCCCAGACGGCCCTGTCCAGCGCTCCATTGAGCAGCTGGATCTTGGCCACGGCGAGGCCGACCCTCCGAAGGTGTGGTACCTGTCCCTCATGTCCTCCGCTGGCATCGCCGAACAGGATGAGGGGGTCGAGCTCGGAGCCACGCCCCAATTCACCTGGGGCAACATCGACAGCACGATGCCCCTGTAAGAAGATCCACGAGTCGCCGTCGGGTGGGGCGCTGACCTCTGTCCAACTGGCAGGGATGAGGCCCCTGAGCCAGAAGGCTGCGTTCGCCTCGTGGTCGGCGGCCGCACGGCTGCTGAACTCGTCGCTGTCGTCGTATGCTTTGTTGCCCTTGTTGCACGGGCAACTCCAGTATCTGTGGTAGGCAGTCTCCTCATCCTCTCCACAGCGCGGGCACGTCAAGAGCTCTGTGCCACCGAAGACCTCCCTCTTTCTGGCTCGCGGCCACGCGCCACCGACAGCGATGGCGGCGAGCAACTCCTCGAGTGCCTGCCCTCCAGGGAGTCGCCTGAGCTTCTGAAGGAGACTCTGCAGAGAACGTAGGTCAGCTCCTCCTTCCAGGCCCGCTCCGCACCAGTGACCTGCTGCACGCTGCCACAGATCCTCCTGAACCGAGGCGTCGAATGCGTCGAGGATGGCCTGGCAGGAGCCCTCGGTGATGCTGACAACGTCGGGGAAGGCCCATCTTTCGCGGGAGCCGTCCTGAAGGTGTCGCTCCCATCCTCGAGGACCCACAGGACACCAGCCGTACTGTAGCAACATAGCCTGCAGGGCGGAGATGGGGCCGCGCACCAGCCTCGACCTCTCCTCGGGTGGGGCTTCACGAAGCCTGGTATGGATGGGGATCCAGGCGCGCTCGACCTGCTGACGCACCTCCTGGTTGCCCCTCCACACCTCGAACCAGTTCTTGAGGAGCGCCCGAGGTAGGCGCCGTGCAGGGTCGAGTGCTCCTGCACGGAGGGCCAGCTGCGTGGCGAGGCACCTCTTCCGCTTGACGGCGCCTGTGGCTGACGCCAGCCGCCTTCGCAGCTCGGCCAGCCTATTGCCGAAGGCGCCGGAGATCTCGAGGCCGTAAGTCGCTGCCGTCTGGAGGCCGACTTTCTCGACGAAGCCACACTTCAGATACTGCCTCGATGCTTTGGCCATGCCTCGGAGCCGCTTGCTAGCCTTCCTCGTTTTGCCAAAGCGCTTCGTGATCGTGGAGCGCACAGGCCGTCTGCCCGCCGCGAGGTCAACTCCGAGGCAGGTGCCGAAGGAGGAAGCCTGGACGGTGAAACCGTGCTGCCTGACGATCTTCGCGACCCTGCGGGCGTCCTCTAGCTGCGAGCACACCACAACACTCTTGGGGGAGATCTCAAAGCCCTCCTGCTGCATGCCCTGCCCGAAGTCGCGGATGCCCTGAGAGACGGCAGCAACTACTGCGGGACGAGAGCCCACCGCGGAGAGGGAGAGGTCGTCCACCCAGATCCTCGACGGCAGGAGCTGCGGCATCCCCTGTGGGGCCCCTGTGGCTAGCCTCTCCATGGTGTAGTACGTCATGCACCTGCCGAAACGCGTGCCCGACCGCACTCCCTGGACGACCGACTGCGAGGGGATCACGACCCTCGAGGCCACTCCGTCCTGCAGCAGGACGCGCCCCGCCACGCACTGCTGCAGCTCCAGGGCCAGGACGGCGGGTGGGAAGCCGCACCGAAGAGCAGCCCGAGCTAGTCCCGCCCACGGCATGCTGTCGTAGAACTTCTGGATGTCCACCAGGCCGTGCGCGTAGGAGACGCCCATGGCTGCGTAGGACTCCTCGCTCACGGCCCTCGTAAAGGCCTCCCGCAGCGAGGAGTTGCCAGCCACCGCCGCGTCCCACGCTGGGGCCGTGCGACGCGACCACTCCCGCATGGCGCCCTCCCTGACCATGCTCCAGCAGCGCGTGACCACGCTGAGGACGCCGATGATACGCTCGCCCCCGCCCTTCTTCTCCAGGACATGGCCGAGCACGAGGAGGAGCTGCTCTGGCCACGTGGCCGCCCTTTCGGCGGCGGTGTAGAGGTCCGCCAGCTCCTGCAGCGCCGCGTCAGGGAGCCTGGCGAGGTCGCTCACCGAGAACTGGTCGATGCCCTTGCCCGTCTTGGGCCGCATGCGCAGGAGGGCCCGACGGATGTCGACCACCGTGATGGGTTCCATCTCCTCGTACTGCACCAGCTCGCGAAGCTCGCCGAAGAGCACCTGCAGGTCACTGGGGTCGTAGGGACGCGGAGCCCACAACCCACTCCACGTGTCGGCCTTGGCGTCAAGGATGTCCCTCGGGTGTACGAGGATGCGGCTGCCGACCAGCACTTCGTCTGCTGCTGACTGTCGCTCTTTCAACGAGCGAAACACCAGAGGAGTGGCCTCCTCAGCGCTAATCCACTGGCGGAACTCGCGCAGGGAGGACTGAACCGCAAGCCTTCGAGCACGAGCTGCAGCTTCTTGGGCCGCCTCCTCCAGCGCCGTCAGGTCCTCATCAAAAATGGTGTGCACGTCCTCCAGGCTAGCGGCCAAAGTGCTGAACCTGGGAGACCTTCCCGCGCGTGGAGGAGAGGCTCGTTGACCTCCATCTGCTGCATGCTGCCGCGATTGCCCGACGGGGCGCCCTCCGCTCCTGATGCGCAGATAGCACTTCTTGGCCTGCGCGGGGACATGTTGACTCAGCTCACGCCCTGCTGCCCGCAGGAGCAACCTGTCCTCGACTGCCTTCTTGCTGCGACGGCGGAGCTTGCCAAGCCGACCAAAGAGCGCAGCCACTGAGGCCCACCACCTCGCTGCTGCCCCGCGCAGGGGCTCCTTCCATGCCGAGGAGCTCGTACCCTGCATGGCGGGGGGCTCCACCAACTGAGCCTTCTTGCTGCGAGAGACGCTGCCTGCATACCGCTGGCCATGCTGGCGGCAGATGGCGCGCTCTACATGGGCTGCCCACTCGGCGTACTGAGCGCTGAGCTGCACCAGTTGAGGGCCGCCGACCAGGAGGGCTGCCGTCACATCCTGCCCTGGGGGCTCGGGGACGGCCTCGCGGGGGACAGCGACCGTGTCGATCCAGACCGCGTCCTCCAGCTGCGACTGGTACTGCTCCCTGCTGCCGTCGAGACCGTGGGACAGTGGGGCACGGGGGGTGACCGTCCTCTCCCCTTCACGCCCTTCCAGAGGGTGTAGGAGATGGGCGTCGACCCTCCCCTCCTGGCGGCGGCTGCGGGGAGGCAGGGCGGCTGCGCCCACAGGAGACCCCTCGGGCGGGTCGCCCTCAGTCTCCTCGAACTGCTCTGCGGCGAGGTCCTCGAAGGGGTCGACGCCCATGTCGTCCAACCTCGCCGAAACGCGGCCTGCGGGGGCTGCGGGGGAGGCCTGGCCGAACTCGGGAACCTCCCACTCGTCGCTCTCACTGCACTCGTCGGAGGTGTCTGAGCCCGCTGAGCCCGTGGCGGTGGGCGCCTCCTCCAACACTCTGGTCTGCGCGTGGATGCCGTAGAGCTGATCATGCAAATCCAGCTCCTTTTCCTTGGCAAGGGCACGGCGGTCTGCTTCCTCTCCCGACCGACCTCTCCTCGTGCTGGTCTTCTCCTTCCTCGGGCGCGAGGCCTGCGGCAAGCTCTTGGCGAGCGCCAGACGACGGCCCTGGAGCACCTCATGGCCTGCCCGAAACTCCACCACGAGGCCGCAGTGGGTCTTCCAGGGCACGGCTGCTGTGGCCCACATGCCCGCCAACAGCGGTGCGCACGAGGCCGAGCACAATCCATAATCAATGTGAGAGCCCTCCTTACCTGCATCACATGTGGTGGCAACCTTGGCCTGCACCACTTGGGCTCCGACTCGCTGTAGGAAGCCTGCACCTCGTAAGGTCTCGCTCGGCATGTTGAAGTCGCCGATGACCAGCCACGGGATGCGTATGGCCTGGAGGAGCCCCCCCAGCTTGGCGAAGCGCCGAACGTTACTCCCTCTCCAGCCTGTGCCACTCACGCCGTAGAAGGTCACCACCACCAGCGCGCCCCTGCCCTTGAGGTGCAGCACGCTGGCCTGGAAGCCGTCGGCGGCAGTGGCCCCAGGCGCAGCAAGACCCACGTCAGTGCTGCCCTCGAGCGTGTGCGTGAACTGACCGCGCTTGCACAACAACCACTCGCCGCCCTCGCACCCCGCGACGGTGGATCCTTCCAAAAGGCCCTTCCTGGAGGGCCTCGCATGATTGGCCAAGATCTTGAGATCAAGCTTCTTGGCTGCAACGCGCCACTTCTCGAAGTGGCTCCCCTGCACGTGTGTCTCGACGAAACAGAACGTGTTGAACCGTTCGACCGACTCCTCCACAAATCCCCACGCAAGTGGTCCCATCTCCGTGACATTCGCAAAGAATAACCGATGGCCCCCACTGCGGACAAAATTGGAGTCGATCTCGCCAACACCCCTCTCGAGACCCGTGCTGGCGCGGGCCGAGCCAGCTTGGGCTGGGCCCGCGGCCTCCCGTCAAGCTGAGGCCGCGGGAGCCCCGCTGGCCACTGAGGCTCCTGGCTCGGCTGCGGGTGCGACGGGGAGGCCTGCCTCGGCGGTCGGGGTCCCGCCCTCAGCGCTGGACTGTGCCGCTGCCGCCCCGCCTGCAGCAGCCGCCTTGGCGGCCCTCGCGGCAGCGAGCTTGGCGGCGCTGATCTGCTTGGCGGCCTGCTCGACGGCGGCCGCTCCCTTCCCCGCGGCGCTGCCCGCGGGGCTGCCCGCAACCATCGCCTTGCCGTCGAGGACCACGTCGCTCATCAAAGTGTCGCCCTCGTCGGTCTCGCTGAGGCGCTCGGGCGAATGGGAACCCTTCCGCTTGCGCCGTGACATCTTCACAGCGCGCACCTGCTGGAACTTATCCTTGATAGCCTTCGCCCTGCTCGCCAGGTCGGCTTTGGCAGCGTTGAGCGAGGACTCCAACTGCTTCAACTCCTCGCGCTCGGGCGGCGAGAGGTCGCTCACATTCGCGAAGGCACCTGGGTCCCATGTGAGCTGGAAGATGTCCTCGCTGAGATCCTGCTGCCGCTCGCCCTCGGCGGCCTGGCGCGCGACTGCTGCTGCAGCGGCACGCTTGGATTGCTCCGCCTCCGCCAGCGTCACGGCCATCGCATTCTCCTTTTCCCGCGCCGCTGCGAGCTGGCCCTCCAGCCTGATCACCGCGTCGACAGCGCCCTGGTGCTTCCTGGCCGCCTCCTTGTGATGCCCTGCCGCCTTGCGGAAGACCTCGTCAGGCGGCTCGGCCTCCACGGCGGGCGGGGGCGGCGCCACTAGCTTCCGCGCCAGCTCGATGGCTGCGGCCGCCTGAGGCTCCTGGCCTTTGGAGGCCGCCAGCTGCGTGAGGGCGGAGGAGAGGTCCGAGGCCCTGCTCACTCCGCCCGTGGAGCTCGCGTCGCCATCAATGGGCCCCTGCCGACGCCAAGGGCACTGCGAGGGGGGGCCCGTGCGGCCTTGGCTGGCTGGGGCCGCTGTGGCTTGGCGCCGTGGGTGCCGGCGGAAGGGCTCGACGGCGTTCCCGCAGCTGCACTTCCAGAGCTCCTGACACCAGCTCTTGTTCCACCGCCGCGAGGAGCATCCCGAGCAGCGCGTCCAGTCTTCCAGGAACGGCACCGAGGGGGCATTCCCAGCAGCGGGCCGCGGCGCAGCAGAGCGAGGGCGGCGCGGCCCCATCCCGTGTGTTTGCTCCGACTTGGTCGGGGCTGGTCACGACGCCCTGGGCGTGGCGACGGCAGCCCGTAATCAAGAACACCACGCAAAGGTGCGGAGCCTGGCCCAAGGGCGCCCGCGGGCGCGATTGTGCCAGAACGGTTCTTGGCCCTGAGAGGAGGAGGAGGATGAGGAGGAGGAGGAGGATGAGAAGGAGGACAAGAGCAAACCCATGATGCATCAACGATGTTGCAATGCGCCCTCCCGTCCCAACTCGCTTGCGAATAAATCCCTGCAGGTATTCCCTCCCTCCTGCGACACGCGCCCTCATTGAGTCACGAGTGCCTGGTGCGCCTGTCGCTCAGGAGAGGCCCTGTTATGTAAAGGCTCCACCTCCTAGCTGATAGTAGGATGAGAAAGTTCACGGTGTCCAGCGATAGTCTTGCTTCGAAAAGGATCTGCCCTCCATCCATGTAAGCGCTGCACGTTCCGAAAGTCTTGCCATACACGGGTGGGCTCTTCACAACGATGGTGCAATTTGAAAAATGCAGTCGTTCTCCATCCGTGTAACCGTTGCGCAGATAAAATACTCGTGCCAGTGAGCTTGAGGAAGTCTCAAGCGAGAAGCGCACTTGGAAAACACACTGGTTCCATTCGTGTTGGAAACATGTAAAGCGAATGTGCGCGGCGACAGCGAGAACAGCATTGTGAAACCACCCTCTTCAATCCACATAACTTTTCGATGTGTTTAAGACGAGTGCGCGCTGTGCTACGGCGAGAGCCGCATTTTGAAAACGGAGCGGTCGTCATCCGTGTACCTTTCGGAAGCTTTCGACGGGCGTCGTTGGAAAGGTGGCGTGCGATGTGGCGCCGCTGGCCCAGTCACTGCACGCTATCCCTCACCTTGGGGGTAGCTTGCACCGAAGCAGTCCCGAAAGGCGATAGAGTGCAGGTATGGGGCCCTCGCGGGGCGATCGCCCCGAAGGGGCAGCCCCTTTCCGGAGTTCGGTAACGCGCGCTATCTACCCAACGCCAGCCGTAAATTGAATATGCGCGGCATTCATGCGAGGGCCACGTGCTGGAAAACATTTCCCCATCTTTCAGTGCGTAGATGCGTTTACAGCGGATGTGCGCAGCGCAGCCAAAGAGCCGCATGTTGGAATCGTTTGGGCCTCCGTCCTTGTAATTGCTGAAGTAAAATGTATGAATGCCAGATGTCGCAGAATGCTTGTGGTGCTCTATCACAGCATGACGAGGTAGTCGAGGATGGGGCGGAGAAGGTAGTGGAGGATCAGGACGGCAGGAGGATGAGGAGGAGGAGGAAGAGGATAATGAGGAGGAGGAGAAGAAAGAGGAGGAGGAGGAAGTAATGGAGCAGGAAGGGAGGAGGAGGAGGTCGAGGATGAGGAGGAGGAGGACCAGTGCAAACCCAAGACGCATCTACGATGTTGCAATAAACTCCCTCCAAGCTGCTTCTTCACAGCCCCTCCCAAGAGTTTCTGTTCATTGCCGGACGTACCCAGTTGGAAGTCAACCGGTTGAGGAACCTCAATCGTGCAAAAACATACCTTCTTGGATTCCAATGCCGCGAATCAACTTTACTGTTGGGTCTTCACGATCCTGCACCGTGCCAGAACGCTATTCCTGGGGCTTTCACCGCGAATCAACGTGACGGTTGCGCTCTGACAGTCCGAAATCGTGTCAGCAGACAATTTCTTGGACGCCAGCCATACGAATCCGTCCAATTGTTGTACTAGCCGCATTTTGCAAATGACCCGCCCTCCATCCAGGAAGCTCTTGCAAACTGACGAATGTGCGCGGGGCTGGGGCGAGAACTTCGTTTTGAAAATCATCCGCCGTCCACCCGTGAAACTCTTGCAAACGATTGAATCGAATGCGCGCGGCGCTTTGGCCAGAGCCGCATTTTGTAAACGAACCGCTTTCCATCCCTCAAGGTTAACATGTGCGGCGCTGAGGCGAGAGTTTCATTTTGAAAGCCACCCGCCTTCCATCCGTGAAGCTATTGCTTGATTTCACGGCGAATGTGCGCGGCGCTCAGGTCCGATCAATATTTTGAAAACGACCCGCCTTGACTTCTATTTGGGAAGCCCTTGTAAACTTTCAAGACGAATGAGCGCGGCACTTCGGCGAGAGCCTCATGCTGAGAACCACCTGCCCTTCATCCGCGAAGCCCCTGCAAACTTTCACGACGAACGAGCGTGGCGCTCAGTCGAAAGCCTACATGTTGAAGGCCACCCGCCCTCCATCCGCGAAGCTCTTGCAAGCTTTTAAGACTGCGCGGGTCTGAGGCCAGAGCCACATTTTGGAAACGATCCGCCCCGCCCCCCACCCGTGAAACGTTTGCAACGTTTTCAGACGAATATGCGCGGCGCCCAGGCCAGAGCCATATGTTGTAAACGAACCGCCCTCCATCTGGGAAGGTCTTGCAAACTTTGCAGGCGAAGGTGCGCCGCGGTTTGGCAAGAACCTCCGTTTGAAAACCACTCGCCCGCCATCCGTGAAACCATATGAGCGGCGCTCCAGAGCCATGTTTTGGAAACGACCCGCCCTCCATCCTCCATCCGGGAAGCTCTTGCAAGTGTTGAGCTCCAGGCTCCTAAATGGTGAGGAAGTCCGAGGCAAAACTCCTAGCCCGTCCTACAGACACGCCTGGGGGTGCGACAGGGGGAGTCCTTTACACGTCGAAGGGATGGAGGACGCAGTGGAGGAGAAGGAGGAGGAGGAGGAGGAGGAGGGAGCAGTGGAGGATGAGACATGGACTAGGGGGAGGAAGTGGAGGAGGAGGAGGCACTGGAGGCGCAGATGAGACGAGGCAGTGGAGAATGAAGGATGGGTGGGCGGCCCTGGAGCGGCGAGCGCAACGGCTCCCTCGGTTCCCGCTCTCGGAGACGGTGGGCCCGTGGCGCCCGCGAGGTCCTCCGGGACTGCGGCGATGGCGGAGGCGGCGCGGGTGGTGCTGCTGATGCCGCGGGATGCTGCTGCTGCGCGGCCTACCACCCCTCCCTCCCAGTACCCCCCGCTCCACCTGCGCCACCTCATCCACATCGTCCTTTTCTCATCCTCCACTACGCCTTCCTCCTCCACTACCTGCCCCTTCTCCTCCTCCACCTCGTCCTCCTCCTCCTCCTCCTCCTCCTCCTCCTCCTCCTCCTCTTTCTCCATTCCTCCTCCATGACCTCCTCCTCCTCCTCCTCGTCCTCCTCCATCTTCTGCTGCCCGCCCTCCCGTCGTGCGCTAGCCAGATTCTCCGCCTAGCGCACGGCGGCTGAGCCTCAGGAGACACGCTCGCCTCAGGCTACCCGCATTCCCCCATTTTCTGCTGCTAGTCGGCCTGCCCTTCCTCCCTCCAAGTCCCTCCTTCATTCTTCTCGGTGCGCCTCGTTCTGAGCATCCCGCGGGGGCCAGCAGCATGAGCCCGAAGTTTCCCTTCCTTTCAGTCACTCTTCTGAATTGGACAAAAGGGGGAGACAAGGAACGGGGGGGTCACGAAATCTGCTACGAGCAGATGCTTTCGACCCCGCCGCTGGGCGCTTTCCTCGATACATCGGCACCTCCGGCGCGATGAGGCGTACATAACATCGGCTGCGTGAGCTTATTCGGTACCCTTCCATTACTGAGCTCCCCTGTCGTTCGACCCCATCTTTCCTCCTGGAGACATCGCTTCCGCTCCTACTCCTGCTCCTGCTTCTGGTCCTTCTCCTCATGTCCTTTTTTGTCCGCAGTTTCCTGTTGCTCATCCACCTGATCATCCGCCACTCCTGTAGTATCCTCCAACGTAGACGCAGTCCGTTCTGATTGCCATGGTGAATAGAGAACAACTCAGCGCAATGGGACGGGATGGCTAGGAGGGGTCGGATGCAAGGATGAGGCGGGCGCGCGCACCCAGCTTGCCCCCTTCCGTCTCTCCAGCCCCCCTTTCCCCTTCCCTTTCCTTCTCTGCTGTCTCCGCCCCCTAATGCGGTCAGGACCCTTGGCGCTTATGGCCTACCACGCTTCTTCACGACTCGCTGGCGCCCCGGCCCCCAAGTGTCGACATCCCGAGCCTTACCAGCCTCCCGCCCCGCAGAGCGAAGCGGCACGCCACCCGCGTTCAGGGCATAGCGTATCGCCAGGGCCGCCGCCGCCACGCGCTGAACACACACTGCCGACCGTCGGTCCTCTGTATGTGCCTGCCGTCCCCCCCCGCCGTTGGTAGTTTTGCACCCGTGTCTGCCGTCTCCTCTCCTTTTTGTTTCTGATGTTTTCCCCCCCCCCCCCCCCCCCGACGGAGCCGAAACACGAACGTTGCAGCGATGCCTCGAGTTAAGAGTTGCCGTGTGAGGTGCCCAACTCATCTGCATCACGTGGCACGAGGAGGTGGTCCAGAAAAGTAGGGTTGATGACAGCACAGGGTCTGTCATTCGTTGTGCAAGGTATATGGGAATCGCGCGCGCTGCACGACAGCAAATGAAGGACGAGGACTGAAGCCGCAGGCTCGAAGAGGAAATGGGGCTGGGAACGGGGGGGGAGGGACAAACACGGATGAGGGGACGAACAGTTCAAGCGACAGTATTTGTGAGACGATGGAAAAATAAAGAGGGCGACAACGAAAGAGGCATGATGAGAAAAGAGGGGCTGCGATCGTTTTCCAGTAGTACGCTAGACAAACAGCGCGGCCCGCGCCATGTCGCCTTGACGCTCCAAAGGATCAGATGCTCATTGGTAGTGTAAGATGCAGAAGCGAGCGATTCCGAGCTCGCCCATCTGGACCCCCAGTAAGACGCCACCCTGCTGGACCCCCCAGCAGCCTTCGAAAGTGGCGACAGTTTCGCAATCCGCAGCCTCGCAGGGATGGCGAGGTCCAATATGAATCTGCTGTACGGCGTCGCCCCGTTGGACCCGCCACCCGCCTTCGAAAATGGCGACAGTTTCGCAGTTCGCAGCTTCTCAGGGATGACGAGGTCCAATCTGGATCTGCTGTCAGGCGTCGGTCCGTTGGATCCGCCAGCAGCCTTCGACATTGGCGGCAGTTTCACAGATCGCAGCCCCCCAGGAATGGCGAGGTCGAATCTGAATCCCCGAAAAGACGTCACTCCGCTGGACCCCCTACCAGTCCCCCAAAGTGGCGACAGCTTTGCAGTCCGCACCCCGTTCGGTATGGCGAGGTAAGACGCGAGTTGGCAGGCAGGTGCAAGCCAGGTAGAAGCCAGGAGAGAAGAGGAGGAAGGAAAAGCAGAACGCGGAGGCGGCCGGCGGGAGGAGGTTGCGACCGCAGGGTTGACTTAACCTGCGACGCACCCGACCCATCTGCATTCAATGACAAGAGGAGCTGGTCCATGGTTGATGACAACACAGGGTTTGTCATTGGTTGCGCGAGCTATATGGGAAGCGTGCGTCTCGCACGATTCACACGACAGCATCGGAAGGACGAGAATTGAAGCCCCAGGCTCGAAGAGGAAATGGTGGGTGGGGGCGCGGGGCAGGTCAAGGACCGAAGAGGGGCCGAACAGATAATGCAACAGCAGTTGTGAGACGGTGGAAAGAGGAAGGGAGCGACAACAAAAGAGGAAGGATGAGGATTTTCCAGTAGCACGTTTGACAAGCAGCGCAGCCCGTGACATGTCGCTCTGGCGCTCCAAACAGACCAGCTGCGCATAGCTAGTGCAAGACGCGAGCGAGGCCGAACTCGCCCGCCAGGTTCCCCGTTTCCTTCCTGCACTGCAGCTGAACGCCCGCATGCGCGCCGCCAGAACTTTGGACGGCCCGCGGGAATGGAGATCAAGGCCAATATGAGGCCGGACCCCCCGGCAGTCTTCGAGCCTCGGCGATCGGCAGTTCGCACCCCCCCCCAGGGATGGCGAGGCCTAGTCTGAATGTACGCAGCGTGTCGCCGGACCCCCAGCAGCCCTCGAAAATGAACAAAGTTTGGCAGTTCGGGGCCCAAACAAGGACGGCGAGGTCGAATCTGGATCTGCGTAGCGCGTCACTCCATTCGGACCCCAGCAGCCCTCGAAATTGGCGACAGTTTCGCAGTTCGCGGCCCCCCAGGGATGGCGAGGTATCGTTTGAATTTGCGTCGCGCGCCACTCAGCTGGACCCCCCAGCAGCCTTCGAATGTGGCGACCAGCCCGCAGTTCGCAGCCCCCCAGGGATGGCAAGGTTTAGCTTGAATTTGCGTAGCGCGTCGCGCCGCTGAACCCCTCAGACCCCCGCGAATGGCAAGTCGCCCCCCCCCCCCCCCACGGATAGCAAGGTTTAGTTTGAATATGCGTAGCGCGCCGCTCCGTTGGATCCCCCAGCAGCCGTTGCAAATGGCGAGAGTTTCGCATATCGCAGCCCACCCAGGGATGGCGAGGTTTAGTCTGAATATGGGTGGCGCGTCGCTCATCCGGACCCCCCAAGCTTAGCAGTCCGCAGCCCTCTTGGGATGGCGAGGTCGAGCCTGGATCCTGCTAGCGCGTCGCCCCGCTGGACCCTCCAGCAGCCCTGTAGATTGGCGACAATTTTGCATTCCGCAGCCCCCCGATGACGGCGAGGTTTCATCTGCACCTGCGTAGGGCGTCGCTCCGCGGGATTACCAGCTGCCCCTCGCAAGCTTCAGCCCCCCAGGGGGCCCCGAGGCAAGCGGCAAGGGATGACGGCGCGGCACGGGGGCAGGGTGGCAAGCAGGCAGGAGGGAAGAGGAGAGGAAAACGGTAGAAGGAGTGTGCGACCAAACCGCCCTATTCACAACGAGAACCAAAAGCAGGATGCTTGGCACTTCTCAAAAATGGAACCCAACGCAGGAGGGAGGAAGAGGAGGAGGAAAAGGAGGAGGAGGAAGGGAAGGGGGAAGAGGAGGAGTAAGAGGATAATGGGACAAAATAATAGGAGGAAGAGGAACAGGAGGAGGACGAGGAGGAGGAGGAGGGAACCGAAAAAACAATACCAAGAACAACAGTTCAAAAGGAATAGTGAGAAACATAAATCTGATACGATTACCATAACGCTAATAATACGACTTGTAACAACACCAATAACAACAGTACTAGGAATAATAATAGTAATAGTAATAGCAATAGTAGTAGTAATAGTAATAGTAATAGTAATAGTAATAGTAATATTAATAGTAATAGTAATAGTCATACGAATAAAAAGAATAATCATAATCATAATAATAATGATAATACTAATAATAATAGTCGTAGTAGTAGTAGTAGTAGTAGTAGTAGTAGTAGTAGTAGTAGTATCAGCACTACTACTACTACTGCTACTACTACTACTACTACTACTAATCATAATATCAATAATAAGAGTAAGATTAATAATAAGAAGAATAATCTTTAAAATGAAGATAGTAGTAGTAATAAGAATAATGCAAATGATGCTAATAATGATACTCAAATAAGCATACTACGACTAGCCATCATTATCACCATACTTGTAATACTAACAGACTTGGAAGAGAAAGGGCAATATTACGTAGAGGAGTAGGAGGAGGAGGAGGAGGAGGAGGAGGAGGAGGACGAGGAGGAGGATGAGAATGAACGAAAAAGGGGGGGAGGAGGAGGAGGAAGAGGAGGAGGAGGAGGAGGAGGAGGAGGAGGAGGAAAAGGCTGCTTTCTTCCCTCCCCCTCCCCCCTCCCTCCTCCCCTTTCCCTCCTCCCCCGAGGTGGGCTGGCTGCGTCGCGCTTGCCGGCGAAGGGCTCTCTGGACTTCGGGGGGGCAGCACCGGGCGCCCCGAAAGCGTCGCGGATGGTGTCTTGAGATCCTCCCAGCGGCGTCGACATTTAGAGATTTAGGTGTGTCATGCGTGAGAGGTGCTGCGAAAGCCTTACGGCCAGTGCCGCCGACCCTGAAGGGGGAGGACGATAATGACGAAGACGCCCGCGAGCCCTCGTGGGGCCCCTTGTGGGCCCTGCCAGCTTTGGGATTTCCCTCCCGGGACCCCTCTCGGGACCGCCCCAAGTGGTCCCCTTCCAGGACCGCCCCCCTCCGCGGCGCCGGCACTGAGAGATTTAGGTGTGTTATGCGTGAGAGTCGTTTTAAGTATGAGTTGTTGTCTTCCCCGGGGACTGCCGTTTGCTACTGCTTGTTAGTGGTCGCTAGTAGGCGCTAACAGGCGCCCGTACGGACACTGGAATGCGCGGATGCGCGCACATAGGTCGTTCCAGAAACGGCCTCGTCCTCGAGGATCGAAGGAGTTGTCATCTCTTCCTCGGCGGAAGGCGGCGGAAGGTCGGCGGAGAGCGGCGGAAGTAAAGCGAGGGCACTCGGAAACCCGAGGAACTGGCGGAAGGCGACGGAACTAAAAGATGATCCCCTAGAGATGACATCATTTCTGGATGAAGGTTTTTTGGGGCCCGCCACATGAGGGGACGGCGACAAAGCACTTCGGCCCCCGATCTTCGCGCCGCCAAGCGCAATCTCGGCGCTCAGGGACAACGGTAGGAGGGGGGTGTAGGCTCAGGGGGGATGCATCGACACCCGAAATGATGTCGACGAAGGGGATGCGACGAAGGGGATGTCGACCCAAGCGATGTCGACCCCCAATGGATGTCGACCTGGAGGGTTTCTCCGAAGGGCTTAGGCGACCTGTCCTCCTTTTCCTCTTCCTCCAACTCCTCCTTCTCCTCCTCATCCTCCGTAGCCATTTTGGCTCAAGCCATTTTGGCTCAAGGCAACATTTCGGGAACTCCCCCGTCTCGAGGTGGTCGAGGCGGACCGCGCGGGGCCCCAAAGGTGCTTCATTGCAGGGGTGACCCATCTTTCCTTTGTATTTCACTGCACATACGCATTTTGCCTCTGTGTCCGTGTACGGTAAATCGCCTCCGACGGTTCTGTAAGCTGCTGCAATGGGGCGTGGGCCGAAGGCCAGGCGGGGATACAAGACCTCCGAGTCGACCAGCCCGTCAAGGAGATCGTCGCCGTCGGCACGCAGGTCGTCACTCACTCCGAGGCGCTCCCGTCGAGATCGCATCTCGGTCAGCAGCTTTCCGCCACGTGAGGATCGGAGCAGGAGTGCTGGGGAGGAGTCCAGCAGCCAACCTCCGTCATGGCTGCAAGGCATGATGTCGGAGGTGAGGGGGATGAACAGCAATATCGCGAAGATGGAACAAACAATGCAGCAGGAGATGCTAACGCTCACGATGTACAGAACAATGTAGCAATTCATGAACAGAACTTACATACCATGAATGTCATATTGATAGCAGTTGAACAAGGATCGCAGGATAAAGTTGCCGAGGCCGTCGCCTTGGCGATGCAGCAGAATATGGAGACGGCGCAGAGCCAGCTGGACGCGCTGAAGGCCAGCTCGACTGCGGCATCCACGGCAGGCTCATCTGGGACCGATGATGATGATAGAGATCGTCCTGCGCGTGCTGGTGGTGGTGGGGGCGGTGGTGGTATTAATCGCCAAGCCCCCACGGACGCATGCGTGCGTTTCATGGGGACGTTCCCGAGGCCGCTTCTGAAGAACGCCAGGGGGAGACATTACAACGAGACCGTGCTCGCAAGATATGGCCACCTACTTCATGGAGTTACGCCGTTCTTTCATGGCATATCTCAGAGCTACAAGCTCACGTTCCCGACAGTTGTCGCTGCGAAGGCGTTCCAGCAAAGGTACAATGAGGATGGAGGCCACGAGTATATGGATGGCCGCGCGCAGAAGGCTTCATCGATTCGCTGCCGTGCTGATCTACCTGTGGACGTGAGAATGAGGCAGAGAGCTTTCAATGGCATCTACGAACCTTTCCTGAATGAGCTGAAGAAGAGCCCCAGATGGGGGCCATCTTGCCGCCTGGAGGTGAACGGTTTCAAAGGTGTACTTCTTGTTCGTGATGAAGATGATGTTTGGGAGATCGTGGCTGCTAAAGATAAGTCGAAGTCGGAGGTGGAGTTCATTCCAATCCATGAAGAGCTCGCCGGGTGGGGGATCAGCGCTGAAGCAGCGTCCACCATCATCGAGCGTGTTCGTGCACAGCTATAGGGTGCACAACAAGGGCATTGTCGGATGTACGCAGGGATGAAGTACACGGTGGTCCTGCCGAAGTGGAGGGCGCGCTTCCTGAGGCCAGCAGTTCTGTTCTTGGGGCCCCGTTTGGGGGCCCCGTGCTGAGTAATTATTATATGGCTGCTGTAGCAGCAGCAATTGCAGCGGCCAATCGTCTCTGCCAAGCAGTCAGTCCCCCTTTCCTCCACCCCTCTCCCGTCCTCTAGCTGTGGGTCAAAGGCTCAGCGTGTGCTCCTGGACTGTTCAGACTCTGCTGGGATCGGTGTTCTCGGGCCAGAGGATTATTCGGGAAAGGTTCAGGCGCCTGAGGAAACTACTCGAGAAAAACGATGTGGTGTGTATCCAGGAGTCCCATGGTATTGCAGAAGACCTTGAGCAGTTGGAAAAATACCATAGGTCCCACAAGCCTTTTGGAACTTTCTGCGAGTCTGCTGCCGCTGGAGGCCTGCTGTTCTTCGTCTCACGCCGTCTGCTGGCAGAATTTACTGTTCTTCGACTTGATCCGATCGTCGATGGTCGTATTGCCTCGCTCCTTCTCCAGGGTCTTCGTGGGAGTTGTCAAATCATTAATGTGCATATCGTACCTGACTGGCCCGAATGGGAGGTGAGGGGGATATTCGCTCGTATCCGTCGTGCTCTTCTTCCTTCTGATGTTTCTCGTGGTTTTGTCGTGGGTGATTGGAATTTTATGGCGACTGGGGAATCAAGGCTACGCGCCGACACTGGCTTGGACGGCCCAGTCGGATCTCGGTTAGCTAACCATTCTCTTGCCACGCTCGGCCAGCTTGGGGAGGTCGTGCAAGAGCGTGACACGCACAGAGTCATCCGACGCGGCGAGGAAGGCAGCGGGTCGCATGGCCAGGTCTCATTTGCTCGCCTTGACCATATTTACACTACGCTTGCTACCCAGGATCTACTGGATCTTTGCTCTAGGACTGGGACAATGTGGCTTATTACTGATATCAAGGCCCCGTCAGACCACTGCCCGGCGCCCCTCTCGGTTGCCTCCTGGAAGCCCACTGAATATACAAGGGCGCCAAGTTGGGTGAGTATGCATGCGCAGTTCAGCATTATGCTTAAGGATAGTCCGGGCCCAGAGGCTCTTTCGGAGGCGCCGGCTGACCGGCTCTTGGAAATTGAAGAAGTTATGAGATACGTCTCGCAGCGCGTCAAGGATTGGGCGTTTGAAAAGGGGGCCCATACCGCCGAAGAAAAGTTAGCCTGTATGTTGTGTGTCCTTCGGGGGGCTCGTGGAGGGGGCCCCCGTAAGATCTCCAAAGGCCTCCGTGGGTTTCCTGACCTCTGCAGGTATATTGATCCCCAGGAGATGTGGCGGGCCGATCGCCATGGCTTCGACTCGCTTCTTTCGAACCTGATGCGCCAGAACCTTCGTGCACGCGAAGCCTCTGCTCGCGCGGAGGCAGACGATGGCGGCGGTGGAGCCCGCGCCGCGCAAGCTCTTGCTCGTGTCCGTCGGCTCTGCCAGGCCTGGAGGAAATCTGGTCGCCAGATTTTTCTTCGGCAGGTCACGGGCGCTGACGGCGTTGCCCACGTCGGTCCGAATGAGTGCTCCCGACTGCTGGCGGACCATTGGAATAGCATATTTCGCGCTCGGGAGGCGGATATGTCAGTGGTTGAGTCGCTTGCATCAACGATCGCCCCCCTGCCTGATGACCCCCATCAGTATGTTGCAGATTATGGTTCGATCTTCCCCTGGATCATCCCTGAGGTTGACTTTGCTGAGATTCTGGACAAAAAATTCGATTCGCGTCCTGGGCCTGATGGTATACCCTACTCTGCCTGGAAAGGGTCGGGGTATATAGGATTGGAGTGCTTATACAATATCTATCGAGAGCTGGTGGAGCGCCAAGTTCTGCCGCCCAACTTTAACGACAGCGCCGCTGCCTTCTTGCCGAAGGGCAACTCGCTGGAGGGCGAGTTCGCTGCCCGTTCTGCCGACGAAACGAGGCCGCTCTCTCTTTCCAACACGGACAACAAACTGGCGAGTGCAAGCGCTGGTTGGACCTTTTCCAAGGTTGCCAGTGATCGTGTCCTGGGGGCCCAAAATGGTTTCTTAAAAGGCAGGCGCGTGATCGACAACATTATAGAGGTGGGCGCCAATCTGATGACTGCGCACTCTATCTGTGACTGCCGTCGTGCAGGCTCGGCCCTGTTCGACCTGGAGGCAGCGTTCCCCAGTATTAACCACGGCTCTATTTGGGCGATTCTACGTGCGTTCGGCATTCCTGAATTTATTATCTTGAGTGTTATGGCGCTGTGTGGTAACAGTCGCATGGTCGTGCAATCCAATAACTCGGACCCTTACTATATTCAACTATGTCGGTGTATCAAACAGGGTTGTCCACTGAGTGGTCTGCTGCTCAGCCTCTGCTTCGACCCAGTCGTGCGAAGGTTGCAGCGTGCCCCCCTTCAGGCTGCCGCCATTTTTAATGCATTTGCGGACGACCTGGCCGCGACGGCAGCTGATCTCGTCGCGGTTCTGCCGCGTATGTGTAAGATCATGGTGCTGAGTGCGAGCGCCACTGGTATGTTCATGAACCTTAAGACGTGCCATTTAGTCTTTCCGGGTAAAGACACATACCTTGAAGCCATCAGTATTTGTAAGGAAGCTGGGATTGGAACTCGGAGCTTTGAGATCTCTCAATGCGGGTGGCACTTGGGAGTGGGGGTGGGAGTTGGTGCGGAGGAAAAGTCTTGGGCCCCTGTATTGGCGAAGCTGAAAGAGAGGTGTTTGCGGATCAAATCCATGGGCCTTGGGTTCGCCAGTAGCATAGCTGCGTGCAGCCTGTACGGCCTTCCCGTTGCATCATGTTGCACAAGTGCACGCTCCTCCCTCGAAGGCGAGAGCTGTCAGAAAAGAAGGCGGCCTTCAGCTCCTCACCTGCTCGCCCAGGCACAGTTCCCCTCCAATGTCGCTGTGCAACTTGCGTGTTCTGGGGCATCACGCGCAGGCAAGGCGGCTTGAGTTATTTGCCCGTGCCTGTATGATTCGGACGGCCTCTCGCAGCTCGTACTCTCTGTGCTACTCCAGGCTGGTTGACCTCTGGGCCCAGTCAGATGAGTGCTGCGTAACCTGGAGGTAGAAGATTATGACTACGCGCTCGATTTTTCATGCAAATGAAGTACGCCTGTGGCGAATTTTATCGTATACGCCCCCAGCCTGGTGATATCCCTGGGAATAGGGCCCAAGCATCTATTCAGAAACAGTTATACATGTCCAACCCCATGCCCTCCGTCACTGCTATCCTCTACCCGCGCATTGCGAAATGGATCCCTCATTGCCCTATGGAATATGCAGTATGTGCTGGTGTGCGCCTGTGTGCTCTGGGTTCTCAGCTCCCTGGGTTCGTTGCCACCGCCTGCCTTCAAAGCCTCTTCAACTCGTGGAATACGACCAGACGATATAGATGTGGCGCTGTTGGGTGTCGTTTCGGTTGCCAGGCGATGGGCGGGGAGGATGCTCTACACTACTTGTTTCGCCCTATTGCTATTGGCACCGTTGCAAGCAGCTATCGGCTTCTCCCTGACGAGTACGGAGCTGACCCATATGCTTCCTTCCTCCCTCATCTCCTCCCCTCTAATAATGAAGTTTTTTTCTGTCCGCTTTCCTGGCCAGCGACTGTCTGCGCTCTGCCTTCCAGCCCCTCCGTTCCGATGGCGCTCCGCCATCGCCAGCTCGTGCCACAGGCCTCATCCGTGCTAGAGTTCGCGCGCAGGTTCGTCGATCGAAGGTCGCCGAATCCCTCGCGAGAGCTGGCTCGGGCGATCGAGTTGTGCTCGGCCATTCTCCAGGCGCGCCCCGCGCGCGCGCTCGCTCTCTGGGCAGCGGCGGTGGACTGGGACCTTTCTCCCCCCCCCTCTGAACGCGGGTCGCTCCTTCTCCTTCTCATCCTTTTCCTCCTCTTCCTCCTCCTCCCTCCTCCTCGTCGTCCTCCTCCTCATCCTCCGCTTCCTCTTCCTCCTGCTCCTCCTCCATCTCCGCCCCGCCCCCCCCCCCCCCCCCTCCTCCATCTCATCTTCCCCCTCCCCCTCCCCCCCCTTCCTCTTCCTCCTCCTGCTGCTCCTCCTCCTCCTTCTCGTCCTCCTCTTCCTTTTCCTCCTCCCCCCCCTCTTCCTCCTCGAGCTACAAGGCCCGCAACAGCAATAGCAGGAACCCGAACGAGGACGAGCAGCAGGCCTGGGAGGAGGGCCCAGGCAAGATCCAGATCGCAACCAACGAGACCCCCAACTTCAGGGCAGTGCCCCCGAGGGACATGAAAGAAGAGCCCATAGCGAAGCTGGGCCAGTTCTCGGGCCACAACCCGAAGATGGCAATGGGGATGCTGGTAGTCTTCATGGGGGGCAAAAAGTTTCAGTCGGCGGTGCCCAATTCGAAACTGGAGAGGATGGTGGAACGGGAACTTCAGCGTCGACGCCGCTGAGAAAGGAGGGGGTAGTTGCATTGGCGAGGTTATCTCGGAGTGTCAAAACCCTGGGGCAGAGTGCCAGAGCGCGGCTGTCGCGGACGAGCACCTCCACTGCGCCTCCGGCGGCGCTTGCGTCGAGCTCTGAGAAAGCCGCCCTGGGGGGGCCCACCCCAGGGCAGTCGGGCATCGCAGGAGTGCCCAACAGCGGACAGGCGCAGAGGAAGAAACATAGTTCAGATGATGAGAGGATGGCGGAGCCAATCAGCATGGGCGCCGAACGCCTCACCAAGCGTAGACGTTTTGCCCCAGATGGTCGGATGCACGAATTGGCCCTACAGTTCCGAGACGAACAGGAAGCGATGTTGGAGAACAAGCGCTTTCGGAAGAGGCCTCCCGAGCAGCAGCCAATCCTCCCGTCCCAGTCAGTAGCCGACATCCTCTACTGCGCCGACACAACATGTATCTACACCCCCCCTACTCCATTACAGCTACGGAGAGACGGTGGGGCGGGGTATCTTGCTTACTGTACAGCATGCGCACAATGTAGAGATGGGCCGCGGGCAGCGGGGGGATAAAGTGGGACCATAATACAAGGTATTACGTCATGTCCAGGGGCAAGTGGGCAACGTACTTAAACCTCCATCGTTCATCTTCGGCTCCCGCAGCCAATCTTTCTCAGTGACGGCCCAGGTGCGCAGCGTTGCGCACTGGCGGGGGAATCGCGGTGCGCGGGGCGCTGGGGGCTGCCCGTGGCCTTCGCGGGCAGCAGCCAGCTATGGCCATGCGTGCGATGCAACAAAGGGCTCGGGCACTGCAAGATGATCGAGAGCCGCAGGGGGCACGCCGGTAATTTGCCTGGACACGACCAAGATCAAGAAGGCAAAGGATGGACGTCAATGGAAGAGGGCGCGCATCGACTGCGAGCTGGAACTGAGGCAGGAGGAGTGGGTCGAGTGGAGCGACGAGGAGAGGATATGACATGGAGGAGAGCAGTGCGTTCGAGGGGTGCAAGTATGTCGATAAAGGAGGAGGACAGCAGAAGGAGCCGCGTGGGCAGCCCAGTCCCTGGGGCAGATCCAGGCGGCGAAAGCGCCCATTGAGGCCGAGGAAAGACCGGGGAACAAGTCTCGCAATCGCAGGATAAAGATGGTCATGGGGAAGCCCAAGGAGATGTCAAAAGGCACTGCTGGAGGGCATCGAGATGAGCGGGGGGCATCTTGGCAGCCTTCAGCAAAGCAGGGGACAGCGTGGCAGATGCCTTAGGATGCGCTGAAGACTCTGGCATCCTGCTGCACAAGTGCATGGCCATGGGCGTCAAGGGCGAAGAAACGCTGGATGCAGCCGGGGCGGAACTGGAGGGAAAAGGGAAGGGACTGCACGAGATGGGCGACAACAGGACGGCAAACAACATGGGGCAGACACAGACAAAGTAGCTCAAGGCGCTGGATTTCGTGGACGAGTGGAGCGACGACAAACAGCTGTTCAACGTGCGCAGGAGGAACACAGACAGGATGGGATAAAATGAAGGACATCGCCTGCTCGCGCGGACTTGCCTTCCCCAGCGAGCTGCGGCGGCGGGGCCCCGGCCCCAACTCCAGGGGGGGCCAGTGGAAGTTCCGGCGCATGGCGGACTGGGAGCAGCTCGCGAAGGCGCGGGAGAGGCATCCAGAAGACGAGCTCATGAAAGATTGGGTGGGCACAATGAAGGACGACCTAGGCAGGGACAGCGAGAATCGGCCAGACATCGGAGTGCAAGTCGAAGATCCACTCGCGCAAGAAGGGGCCTTCAATGGCGGTGGAGCTCGAGGCAGGAGAGAACTGGGAAGCGCTCGTAGCGGACAGGCCGCCGCAGAAGCTAGACGACGCCATCGAGGATAACCTTTGCAAGTTCTACGACGCCGCCGAGGAGATGGGCCCAATGGAGCTCCTCGAGCTGATCCCGATGTCCTTCCCGATGGCGCACAAGGTCGATGGCTGCGCGGGCGTCGCAAGGTGCCCAGTGGGCGCGCGGTGAGGAGTTGGGAGGAAGGCCTTTACCGCGCAGAGCTGGCGCGAGCTGGCGCTGAAGATTTCGGTGGATGACGAGGGGGGCCTCTACGGCGTCGCGAAGGCTACCTGGAAGGAGTTGAGCAACGAGGACACGCTCGACCCAGAGGAAGCACATAGGTTCAAACAGCGTCGGCAGCTACGAGACAGCATGAAGACCCTGTTGGATGGCATCGGGATCTTCGAAAAGTAAGCTAAATCGGAGAAGGCGGCCAGCTCCGGCGGCCGCAAGAAAGAGAGTCCACTGACAACGCCAGGGGGTGCATTAGCGAGTATCTCCCGGAGTGCGACTCTAGGCAGGCAGGGCGGGCAGACTCAGCGGGGCCATCGCTAGCGGGGACGTCTCGGCGTGAGGGCCCCCGTGAGAGTGCTCGCGCAGACGGCGTCTTGGGAAGTGGCTTTTTAGAGTGCCGACGGGCGCGTTACTGAATGGGGTGATGATGAAACAAATATGATAAGCACGAAGGCCACCGGAGCGCATCCTCGAGGGCCCCACTTGTAGCAAACCATGATTGTCAGCATGCTCTTTCCAAAGTGCAGATGCGACAACGCATGGGGCCACGATCTGCCAGCGCGCTCTGGGAGAGAAGTGATTCAAGAGAGAGAGAGAGAGAGGAGAGAGGATGGAATCGCATAAGCCCAGAAGGTTACCCAGGCCCCCCAGCAGACGTTTGGAAAGCTTGGGCCTCCCGACCATCCTCCTCTTCTTCTTTCGAGTGGTCGTGCGGTCGTCTTCCCCCCCTAGCTCGGGGGCCCTGCTCGCCCGGCGCGCCCCCAATCCCACGGGCGCGCGGGAGGGCCAACAGGCCCCTCCCCCCCCCCGCGCTGACCCGCAGGGACTCGTGCTTACAAGGCAGCGAGCCTCTCTTACGGGGCCACCTCGGAGCTCGCCCCTTGAAGCTTTGGGGCATGCCCCTTGCCCGCCTTAGTGAGAAGTCAGGGCCAGTGCGCAACCTAATCGCAGGGGGTGTCGCCAGACGCGCGCAAGGCACCAGTGTAAGTGTGTTGACGTTGACCCCCTTTTATGCGGATGTCCTGCACTGTCCTGTCCTCCTCATCCCCGTCCTCCTCTTCCTCCTCCTCCTCCCTCCTTCTCCTCGTGTCGAGAACGCGTCACGACGGAAGGTTCTTGCCGCGGTGGCTCGCGCTCCAGGGGGCCCGCGCCTGGCCTCGGGGCCGCGCGTCAACGACAGGGGGGCCCTGGGGCAGAGGGGGGCCATGGGCACGAGAGGGGGGGGCTCATCGACCCCCAGGAAAGCGAGGAGGCGGCGCGGCGGCGAAGCGGTAACGGGCCGAGTCGAAGGATCCCCGACTAAACATCAATCGAACACGAATTCCGAATTGTGTGACCTACCGTGCGCAGTATATACCACGTGTGAAGGCCCCCCGCAGCGGGAGCCCCGACTGATTAATCGCTTTACCAAGGCTGACAGCGAAAGAAAATTAAGGCGAGGGGTCCCAGGAGGGCCGACGGGCCCTCATCGAGGGCCCGAAAAAAAGCGAACTACCTGGAGGGACCTCCCGCGGCCATTTTTACCAGCTCCTTGAAACTGTACTGTCTCTGCTGCACACGCGGAGGAGGAGGAGGACGAAGAGGATCAAGAGGGTCAAGGACAGCGGCGGCGGGAGACGGTGCCTGGAACGTCACCTTCCCCTCAGAACGTGCCCCTGGAGCTGGTGTTGCCGTACATGTGTGGAGCATACCCGCTCCAGGGGCATCAACCACATTCAACCGTGAAATCGACGCCGATGTTTGAAAAGACCCATCCACACTCGATCGTGAAATCATCCCCGACGTTTGAAACAACTGACCACCGCCAGTGGTCGACGCCACACGGGAACAGGAACCTGACGCACTTGCCGAGCCACTCGCTCCAAAATCGACCCCAGCGCTGCAGTGAGAATGACCATCCACATTCAGCTGCCATTGCCGAGGAGGGAGGGACGAGCCTGTGCGGCTCAGCATGTCAAACCGTGGCGACGAACCCAGACGGCCAGCTCTGGGGTATTCCCCGCTTGGGGGAGCCGAGGGGGCCAGGTCTCGGACTTGCGTTCTAACGCCCTTGCAAAGCTGTGGCGACGACACACCCAGACGGCCAGCTCTGGGATATTCCCCACTTGGGGGAGCCGAGGGGGCCAGGCCTCGGACTTGCGTTCTAACGCCCTTCAGTACTGGCTGTCCTCCCACTCGTCGATCGCCATCTGCAAGATCCGCTCCACGTTCGACCTCGGCGCCACTCCTGCTTTGACTTCGCCCCCGAGTTGGACCACGCAATCGGTGAAGACCTTGGTGAGCCCCACATCGGCCAGCGCGAACACCAGCTTGGCGTTCCCTTCCTTGTAGCACGAGCTGACTCGAAAACCCCGCACGAGGAGACTCATGTCCGCCATGCTGGTGACCTGCTCGATCTTCGTCTTCTGGGCGTCCCACAGCGCCTTGTTGCGAGCTCCCACCCATTCCCAGACCCCCTTCCCGCAACATAAGAAACAGTGCTGGCGCAATTGGGGACCGAAATCAGCTCGGCAAGGTGGTCTGCCACAGCTGATGCAGCCGCGACGGCGGTTACCGATAAGAACCCCCCCGGCGCGTCTCAAAGTTTGCGCTGGCATTTCAGCATGAGCCGAGGAGGCCCCAGGAAACCCCAGGATGCCCCAGGAGGCCTCAGGAGAAACACCAGCGACCCCCAGGAACCCCCAGGAGGTTTTAGGGGGGCCGAAGGGGCCCCAGATAATTCCGGGAGTCTTCAGGAAACCCTCGGAAGTGTCAGGAAGCCCCCCGGGGAATCCCAGGACGCCCCAGGATGCCTCAGGAGGCCCCGGGAGGATCCACGAGGCCCTGGGGAAGCCCCGGGAAACTTCAGGATGTCCCAGGAGACCCTGGGAGGCCCCAGGGGGCCCTAGGCGCTTGACGAATTGGCGAGCGAAAAATGCGCGCCGCGCCTTAGCGGGAGCGCAACTTTCAAACAACACGCGCGCGGCGCCGAAGCGAGAGCGACATTTCGCCGTGTCGCGCGCGATGTGTACCGCGCCCCTTTTCCTGCCACGCGTTTCGCAAAGCCGACGACAAGAAAATCCACACTGAGAAGAAACATGTCGATGTTGTATGGTTTTTGACAGGTAGGATGGCCCCTCCCGCTTGGGGTTGCCCCAGACGTCCGCGCGCGATGTGCGCCGCGTACCGTTCCTGCTACGCATTCCGCATCGTCGACGACAAGAAAAAAGAAGGAGGAGGAGGAGGAGGAGGAGGGGGAGGAGGAGGACGAAGAGGAGGAGGAGGAGGAGGAGGAGGTAAGGTAAGGTAAGGCTCCACTGAGACCGACGCTCCAACGATCTTGGGAGATTAAATGGGGTTCCCCCCTCATATCTGATCCTCGGCACTCCACAACTGGAGGGCGCCAGCGACGCTGCCCGTCGGCATACGTCGGCGCACGGCCGAAGACTTCCAGAGCCGCTGCGTCTGGAAACGAATCACTTGGCAATCATCCCCTGCCCCTCCAGCTCAAGGTAGCCAGCGGGGCGCGGGCCTGCGAAGACAGACGTCTCCTCTTTCGAAGAAATCAGAAGCTGCACGATAGTGGCCTCGAGAGCGGGATCATTGATAGCAATCATCAACCTGCGCACTTTGGAATCAAACATTTTTTCCGTACGGAAAAGCTTGATGAGCAACTGTGCAGGAATACTGCCTGGCACACAGTTGTCTAAAAACTTGCGAAGCACCGTCTGCTGCTCAGGGCTGGCGCGTGGCATCAGAGTCACGACGACACCTGTGAACATGAAGCTGTCGGGGGCTCCCAAACCGTGCCCTTTCTTTCCTTTTACACGTGGAACGTACTCCTTGTCATGCGCATCCTTCATGGAGGTGTAGATAGGATCAGCAACTTTGAGCATGAACTGAGTCGTGCAGGCCGCCTCGAGCAAACGATTCCTCTGAGCATTGATGACACCAAGCTTCAGCGCCGTGTCTACTTTCTTGTCCATGCTTCCATCCGTGATACCAAGACGCTTGCTGGCACGAACTCCTACAGCACCCTCTTCAGCAGCAGGAGCTGCCGCACCAACCTGGCCGAAGATGGCGCCCCACTGAGCCGCCATGAGTGCACTAACGACACCACCGACCCCCCAGGAATTCCCGAGGAGCGACGCGGGGACAACAAAACGGCGACAACGAAGGCGGCGGCGGAGGCGACGACGGCGACGACGACGACACGAAGGAGAGGGGACACAAGGAGAACAAGAACAGGGAAACGACGACGACGACAGCGGCGAGGCACGACGAAGCGACGACGACGGCGGCGACGCCCATCTGGCAATTCCAGGAGGCCCGAGAGGTGTCGACCGCGCTAGAGTTCGAGGGTTTGATCGTCCAATGGTAGATGCTGTCTGAGATGCCACTGAGCCTCCGAATAGCTGCTGAAAGTGACTTCGCAGAGCTGGCATTCATAAGGAGGCGGAACCACATGGGTAAACACGGTGGAGGATCCTCGGGACTTCGGGCACACTTTGTTAGTAAGGCTTTTAAGCAGGTGTTCACTCGCAATCCTCTTAGTGCTATACATATTTCCACATAAGATACAGGAATTCGAAACAGTGACAACTCTAGCAAGTTCACGGTATCCATGATTAGGTAGTTGAGAGTTAGCTTGGTGAAGACGTAATTGTCGCCTCGTGGGGTATTCAGCGCTACAGATACCCCCACCCACCCCCAGGCTAATCCCACAGACGAACCCAGGAGGAGGAGGGGGAGGCGGAGGAGGGGCAGGGGAGGGGGAGGCGGGGGAGGAAAGGGACCCGAGGGACACGGGAGGAGGTATCTGTTTACCTAGGAATTCACTGACCAAGGCACGAGGGTCGGCGGCAAGGAACGCACCTCGCACTTCTTCATCACAAAAAACTGCTACCGGTCGCACCAGCACGGGCAGAATGTACTGCGTGCTCTCGCACACGCGGAACAGCTCGGCAACATCCTCTAAAAACTGCGTCCACCAAGAACGGATCGGGCCGATGCGAAATCCTTCACGATCTAGACTCTTACACTCCTCATCCTCCCAATAGCTCTCTCCGAACATAGCCCCAATAAGTTGCAAGTTACAGAGCGGTCTGCGTGAAACCTCCTGCCACCACTTGAGTCTCTGCACTCTCACAGCGAGCGAGGCTGGAACCATGCGAAGCTCAGACAGGACTTGTTTGTTCGTCATGGCATAATATTGCACTTCCTCCCCCTCCTGCTGCTCTTTACCACTAGCCTTGCCTTTCAGAAGCCTTCTCGCCATAGACGCTTGCGCACCGTCGATCTTATAGATGCTGTCTGACAGCAGAACAAGAGGGGCAAGACCAGAAACCAAAGCACCCTCCACAACAGATCTAAAAACGATACTTTTCCAACGCTTGTTCGTGCACTGCTGCCAAAAACCCTGGAGCAACTGGTATCCCTGCCGAGCTTTCTGTACACGCCGAGGGATCTCCGCCACAGGACTGCCGTCGGTCTGCAAATAAGGCCCCAGGTATCTACAAGAGCGAGCAACTTTTCCTGCGATAACCTCCCCGCTCCTCAACCTCCATATCCCAGACTCAGCAATATACCTCCCTCCAAACAGACGGCGACGTGCAGCTTGAGCACCCTTCCCTCCAAGATACACCAGGCTCTCCTGCTTGCCTGAATTCGCCTGCACGTTCACGATACTTAGTCTGTCTTTTAAATGTTCAGTATTGTTGTTGTTTAAGCGGATCAAGCCCTCCAGCGAACGCACAAGCTGAGTCCTAGCAAGATCGTCGGCGAACGACGTTAAAGAGATCTCGATCGGCTGCTGCGACCAAGAACACAAGCGCACACGATCGGACACGTCGTCGGCCAGGCAGTGCTTAAGCCAGGGGATCGACACGCTAAGCCCAGGACACTCGGGGGAAACAATTCCATCTACAGACCAGTGATAAGGACCCAGGAACCAAAGACAAGCAATAGAATCTCCTGGAAGCGTCCCCGACCCAATACCCATTTCCAGAATGCCGTCTACACATGCCAGGCTAACGTGACCGTGCTGCAGACGCTGTGCAAAAAGAGCGGTGGCGAACTCGTCCGCGTTCAAGCGGATAAACATCATCAGCATATCGTGGGACACGCTGTGGAACGCATTCGTCGCATCATAGAACTCAGTGCAATAGCTGTGCCCTGCTTCACGCAACCGTTCTTGTACAAGGCCCTGTACTAGTATAGCCCCCTCCCTCCTCCTATGCTTCAGGTAGCCGTACGCGTAGTTCCTAGAGGCCGCCGTAGTTAATCCATAATTAGCTCTCCAGAGATACTTGTAGAATGCCTTGCCAAATGGGTCCAAAGAGTGCACCAGTCGGAGCCCCGCGCAGTCCGTCTTGCCGTTAGCTTTACTTAAGGTGAACGCCTGACTACTATGCCAGATGAGCGGAGCCTCTACATGAAAATGTACAGCAGCAATGATCATAAATAGACAGTTCCTAATAGCTAGAAGATCCCAACTCTCGTTTTCAGCCTCAAACCCAAGACCAGCACGTCGCTTCGATTTAAACTCCCTAGGCCAAAACAACATGCGCCACACACCGGCTGGGAATGACCACGACGGAGGTGTACGGCGCAATTTCACACGCCTAAAAAACCCAGAAATCTTGCCGAACACCTCTTTCGTGGCAGCACAGGCAGTACTCATATCTTCTTCGCTGGGGTCTCGGGTCAGCCTCGCATCTAACTCCTCATTATACTTGGGAGCACAGGCAGCGAAGCCCCCTTCTCCCCCCTGTTGAGACAGGTAATCCGACCAAGTATTACAGTCTAAAAACGCGCGGGGGGTGGAAAACAAGCGCAACTTCGGCCCAAGCGACTTACCGCTAAGCTTCCGCGTTAATTCCCAGGCAATCGCAAAGCTACGCTCGTCCCAGGAATCCTCTAACTCAGACACCCGCAGCCCGATAGCACGGTTTCTGTCACGTCGCGTGAGGTGCCTAACGTAGCGATCAGCTTTCCTACAAAGCACGCGGTGCTTAGCATGAACACTCACGTCATGCAATACAGAGTAAAAAGACGAGCATGTGCACACGATCACGCCACATGCAGTGAGGGGGAGAAAGGCGAGCACATCAGGGGACGGGACAGAGGGCAGGGGGGAGGGAAGAAGAGGGAGGGCGTAATCACTCAGAGACCTCAACTCGGCCCTCAGCCTGATGCGTGTGGCGAGCGCCTCAGATGTATCCTTCGGCCTCTCGACCATTTTTGACTGCTTCTCGAAATATTTCTGAGCTACTGGCATCACTGCGTTATGAAATTCCAGGTACAAAGAATCTGAACTCTGTCTCGCCAATGCGTCCGAACGGAGCGCCACGTCGCCCACGGCACGATTCACGTCCACCAAAAACTCCTGTCGTTCTTCTCCAAATAGAACAGCTCTACCCAGCTTATTGTGATCCCATCTGATCTGATCATGTTCCTCAGGAAAAAAGGGCCCCACTTGCAATACTGCAACCACAGGGTAGTGATCTCGTCGCCCTCGAGTGTTGATGAGCTGTAGTGCTGAGCCTGTCTGTTCCCAGACCCTGCACGATACTGCATGTCCTCCGACGTCCCTCGTGCTGCAAATGTAATCCACTCTGGCTGTAGACACACCGTCACCATGGTAGTACGTCGGAGAGCACTCAAAGAACGTGTTCACTGCGCACAGGTGATGCTCCTCCAGTGTTTCGCGGAAGAAACTTCCGTTCGTATTTTCCCGATCAATATTGAACGACCCCACTGAGTCACTCAGCACAGACCCGACTCTCGCATTGGCGTCCAACAAAATGATGGGCACCGTTCTCGCAGGTAGTTCAGATAACAGCGCCTTCAGCGTGTCCCAGAACTGCGTGCAAGACTTGATGGCCGCCGCGCGGCCCCGTCCACCTGGCGGCTCGACAGGGGCGTAGCCCACGATGATCGTCGCGTCCGTGTGGTCCGACTTGAACCTGACTGCGCCCAGCCTCCCCGCCATTTCGCCTGCGAACGTCCACACCCTCCGTACTTGATTAGGTGAGAAAAACTTGTCTCTCACCAGCAGCGCACACCCCGTAGGCCTGCCAGCCTGCCCGCCACTGCGTCCCCACTGAAAGCGAAGAAAACGGCCTAGACGATCTTGGGCACATGGGGTGTCCGTAGTGAGCTGCGTGCCCGAGATACCGACGATGCCGCAACTCCGAAACTGCCTGGCAACATCCATCCATCTGCCCGCTTGTCGCATGGATAGCGGGTTCCAGGCGCAGCAGCGTATGTGCATGGGCCGCCCGAGAACAACACCTTGGGGGGTGTAGTGACAGTCAGAGACATGCCTGGGGGCGCTGCTCGCCCCGCGAAAAAAATGGTTTGTGCCGTGGGGGCTGAGGAGGAGGAGGAGGAGGAGGAGGAAAAGGAGGAGGAGGACGCGGAGGAGGAGGAGGAGGAGGAGGAGGAGGAGGAGGAGGAAGAGGAGGCGGGAGGAAGAGGAGGAGGAAAAGGAGGACGAGGAGGAGGAGGAGGGGGAGGCGGAAGAGGAGGAGGAGGAGGAGGAGGCGGGAGGAAGAGGAACAGGAGGAGGAGGAGGAGGACAGGGCAGGGCATCCGCATGACCAGGTCAACGTCAACACACCTATAATGGTGCCTGATCGCGCGTCTGCGAACCCCCCTGCGATTAGGTTGCGCAGAAGCCCTGATTTCTCACTAGGGCCGGCAGGGGGCATACCCCGAAGCTTCAAGGGGCGAGCTCCGAGGTGGCCCCGTAAGAGAGGCTCGTTGCCTTGTGAGTACAAGTCTCTGCGGGTCAGTGCGGGGGGAGCAGCTGTTGGCCCTTCCGCGCGCCCGTGGGATTGGGGACGCGCCGGGCGAGCAGGGCTCCCAAGCTAGGGGGGGCGACGACACGACCACTCACAAGGAGAAGGGGAGGAGAATCAGGAGGCCCTTGCGTTCCAAACTTCCGCTGGGGGGCCTAATTATCCTACTCTATCCTGTTCTGTCCTCTCTCTCTCTCTCTGACCATTTCTCTTCCAAAACGAACTGGACGATAGCTGTCCCATGCATGTCGTATCTGTACCCTGATATCCTGCTGAAGTATCCTAGTGTTCCCCCTCGAAATTTAGGTAAGGAAGAGCATGTTGATACCCACGGTATGTTGGAGGTGGGGCCCTCGTGGATACGCTCTGGTGACCTTTGTGCTTATCACCTGTTCCCCATTCCTCCCTGCTGTAGCGTACCTGTCGGCGCTCCAACAAGTCACTTCACAAGACGTTGTCTGCGCGAGATTGCCCCGCTAGTGATGGTCCCACTGGGTCTGCCCGCCTGCCTAGAGTCGCACTCCGAGATAACCTCGCTAATGCACCTCTTGGCGTTGTCCGTGGGTTCCTGTGACTTCTCGAAGATTCCGGTGCCATCCAGCAGTGTCTTCGTGCTGTCCCGTAGCTCCTGGCGCTTTTTGAGCCTTTTTCACCGCCTCTGGGTCGAGATTGTCCTCGTGATTCAGCTCCTTCAAGGCAGGCTTCATAACGCTGGAGGTTCCTCTCGTCATTCTTCGCTATCTTCAGCGCCAACTCCCACCAGCTCTGCACAGTGAAGGCCTTCCTCCCAGCTCTTTCCCACACGTCTACTGGGTACCTTGCGATAAAATCGCATCCGTCGCCCTTGTGCGTCATCGGGAAAGCTATTGGGATCAGCTCGGGGAGCTCCTCTGGGCTCATTTTCTGGGCGGCGTCGTGAAACTTGTAGTGGTTCTCCTTGATGGCGTCGTCCAGCTTCTGCGGCAGCCGTTCCGCTACAAACGCTTCCCAGTTCTCTCCCACCTTGAGCTCCACCGCCATAGAAGGCCCCTTCCTGAACTGCTAGGACGCGAACTTGCACCCGATGTCTGGCAACTTTTCGCTGTCCTCGCCGAAGTCGTTTTTCATGTTGTCCACTCACTCTTTCATGAGCTCGTCTTCTGGATGCTTCTCCTGCGCCTTCACGAGCTGCGTCCAGTCCACTTGCACCAGAACTTCCACTGGGGCCCCCTTGATTTGGGGCTGGGGCCTTGCCACCCCAACTTGCTTTGGGAATGCGAGTCCGCACGAGCAGGCTACGTCCCTTTTTGTTGCCCCATCCTGTGCTCCTATTGCATGCGTTGGACAGCTGCATGTTGTCGCTCCACTTGTCCACGAAGTCCAGCGCCTTGAGGTGCGCTGTCTCTTTCTTCCCCATGTTCGCCGCTGTCTCGTAGTCTCCCATCTCGTGCAGCTCCTTCTCTTTCTCCCCCAGCTCCTTCTTTGCGGCCTTCACCGCTTTCTCGTCCTTAACGTCCATGGCCATGTACTCGTTCAGCATGGCGTCGTATTCTTCGGCGCATCGTAAAGCCTCGACCATGCCTTTTCCTGCCTCGCTGAAGGCTGCGAAGATGCCCCCCCGTTCAGTTTGATGCCCTCCAGCAGTGCCTTTGACATCTCCCTGGGCCTCTCTATGACCATCTTGTTCCTCTGATTGGAAACCGTTTTCTTTGGTCCTTCTACTGCCTCAATGAGCGGTTTCGGCGCCTGGATCTGCCCCAGGGGCTGGGCTGCCCACGCTTCTCCTTTTGCTTTCCTCTTTTGTTCTCGGCAGACTTGCTCTCTCGTAGTCTACTGCTCTCCCCCATGTCTCATATTTCCCTCGTCGCTCCACTTGATCCACTACTCCTGCCTCAGCTTCACCTCGCAGTCGATGCACGCCCTCTTCCATTGATTTCCCTTGCCTCCTTGATCTTGTTCATGTCCCGGCGCATCATTGGCGTGTTCCCTGTGGCATTCGATCATCTTGTAGTACCCGAGCCCCTTGTTGCAGCGCCCGCATGGCCATAGCTGACTGCTGCCCGTGAAGGCCATGGGCAGTCTCCAGCGTCTCGCACTCCGAGATAACCCCGCTAGTGCGCAACACTGCGCACCTGGGCCGTCATTGAGCCAGATTGGCTGTAGGAGCCGAAGATGATCGATGGAGGTTGTGGTGTGTTTCCCATCTGCCCCGAGTAGCACGTGGTACTTGACATTATGTCCCCATTGCCCCCCTTGTCCGTGACACATCTCTACATTGTGCGCATGCTGTGCAGTATGCAAAATACCCCACCCGCCCTTTCCCCGCATCTGTAATGGAGAAGGGGGAAGAAGAGAAGTATCGTGTTGTCATAAAAGCTGATGTCGGCAACTGACAGGGGCGGGAGGGCTGGTTGCTGCCAGGGTGGCCTCTTCCCAAAACGTTTGTCGGCAACGCCGCTTCCCGTTTTGCTCAAAACTTGAGGACCAGTTCGTATATCCCACCATCTGGGGCAAAACGTCTAAGCTTAGAGAGGCGCTCAACGCCCATGCTGATTGACTCCGCTACCCTTTCATCATCTGAAAGATGTCTCTTCCTCTTCGCCTGTCCGCTGTGGGGAACTCCTGCGACGCCCGACTGCCCTGGAGTGGGCCCCCGAGGGCGTCCTGCCCAGGGCTCGATGCCGACGCCGTCGGAGGTGCAGTGAAGGTGCTCGTCCGCAACGGCCGCGGTCTGGCACACTGCCCTGGGGTTTTCGCACTCCGAGAGATCCTCGCTAATGCAACTACCCCCTCTCTCAGCGGCGCCGTCGCTGGAGTTCCCGTTCCACCATCCTCTCCATATCCGACTTAGGCGCCGTCGACTGGGACTTCTTGCCCCCCACGAAGACTGTCAGCACCCCCGTTGGCATCCTCAGGTTGTGGCCCGAGCACTGGCCCAGCGTCGCCATGGTCTCTTTTTCCGTGTCCCTCGGTAGCACTGCTTTGAAATTGGGCGTTTCGTTGATTCCGATCTGGGTCTTGCCTGAGCCCTCCTCCCAGAACTGCTGCTCGTCCTCGTTCGGGTTCCTGTTCTTGCTGTTGCGGGCCTTGTAGCTCTCGCTGGCCTTGCACATCTTGATCGTCTCTGTGGCCATGGCCTGGCTGTGCTCGCTGCTGCTGCCCACCATCTTCAGGAAGTCGTTCAGCGCGTCCGTCGCCCGATCTATCGACGCCGCCACTGCTGTAGGGTATTCTTTCTGCCATTCCGACACTAGCTCCTGCATGCTTTCCATAAGTGCCATCCCCGTGTGGATGCTTGGCGGCCCCAGCGCGTGCCCCTTGCCTCTCTCCCTGACCTGGTTCCCGTAATTTTGTCCCGCTGCCGGCAACTTCCGAAACGCCCAATTATTGACTCGCATAACTAAGAAGTTTAAAGTCATATAACTCATCTCCCGCATATCCACTGCTAGGCGGAACACCAATCACTGAAGTCCGTTAGTGCATCCTCTGGGATCAATATCCTCGTAATCTTCCGCTGCTTGTAACTGCTGGCGGGGGGGTCTGCGACCTCCTCCCCCTCCCTTGCCGCCCCCTCCCGCGGCCGCCGCCGCGGGCGCGGGCGGGCTTCTTGCCGCCTTGACGCCCTTCCGTTGCCCACTGGTCATGCTGTTGCCCTTGCCGCCCTTGTAGTGCTTCGGTTCTCCTTTCATCTCCGCGTCTGCTCCTCTTTTGGGCGGGGGCGGTCTCCGCGGTGCAATCGCCATCTTTCACGCAGTACGGGCCAGGATGGTGGCAGCGCGCGCGCATCTGAAAATCTCCCAGCGGTTGAGCCTGAGAGCCACAGAGGGTGCAACCTAGGGAAGGAGGTTGTTGGACAGGGTAATTCCAACCATTTTGTGTTTTAGCAAATCCCGTGATTCTCCGCGGCCCTCATGACATGGTCGGTCGCCTTTTTTCGCGAACAAGCTCAGGCACCGTGGCAGACAATTGTGCGCCGCTCTCCTGTGCGCCGCTCTCCTGCGCGGTAGACACTTGTGCGCCGCTCTCCTGTGCGCTGCCAGCGCCGCCGCCGTAGTGAGTTTTGCCCCGCGCACCTGCCCCTCTCCCCTCACCTCCCAGTCACGCCATTACTGAGCGAACAACTCTTCTCCCACCATTATCTGGGGCAGCTTGGTATCATGGGTGCGCCCCGCATGTCGTGGCATGTTGGGATATGTGCCAATCCGCGCTTCCCAGCCCATCGTGCCCATCTGAAACATGGAGACCTCTGAGGGTATCAGCCTGCCGTGTCCTCGCTGACCTCTGCCAGCGCCTGAAAGTCCCTGACCACTTGCTTCGCCCAAGGTGTAACCGTCTCACATACCCGCCCCTTTTTCCAATCTCCTGACGTCGCGCAGGCGGCCCGAGTTCGACGTCCAAAAGACTGCTACACATGCGCTGCCGAAATATTCTGCCGAAATATTCTGGATCTGTCGCCCATTCCCTGTACCATCGTAGCGTGCGTATTCCCGGCGCTGAAGCACAGCGCGGTATCTTCCATTTTGATCACCTCTTTGTTGGCGCAGCACCTGGTCGTACCGTCCTTTTGCGTCCAACTCATTCTGCCTCTGGCCGTTCGTCTCACAAGTATTGTCATCGTGCTGTCAAGGGTGCCGAGGTGGCGGTCCTCTAATACAAGGGCCATCAGCCCACTAAGGCCCGTCCCCGATACAAACGCCTGGTACAGATCCTTCTTTAGTTTGTCGGTGGTATCAGAAGACCAGAAGCATCCACATTGTCTGTAGGCTGTCTGCATAGCCCCACGTCTCCCCGCGTTCTCCCCTTCGTAGCCTTGACCCCCAGGTAGGTAAGGGCCCAGTGCCCGCACCTCCCGTATCGGCGTGCCCTTGAGCTTCTTTTCTTTTTGCAATTGTCGAGTGATCCCATCTCGGCTTGGACCTCGAATGGAAACCAGATGCTAGGTTTTGGTCGGGTTCAGGCCCCAACCTCTTTTGGCCAGCTTGCGCTCCAATCTCTCCGTGGTTGCGTTGATCTGCTCCGCTATCCTCTTCGCCTGCAACAGCGGCCCACTCACCCTCCCAGTGGGCGCTTCAGTACGAGCCGAGATGACCTCGCTTTCGCCAAAAGCTGAGTGCTCCGAGGTTTCCTCGGTAACTTTCGTCACCTGGGCGGGTGGACCCGACTGAACCACAGCGTGGGTCTTGGTGATGTCGCCCATGAAAGTGTCGAGCCAGAGATCGTGCACCTGGTCTGTAACGGGGTCCAACGTATCATGTGTTGTCAGCATATGGTCCCTCTACCTCTGTTCCTGGTGCCATTGTCCCACGTGCAAGCTGTGAGTATCACTGAATTGCCGTGGGCACAGAATAGCCCATTTGCGCTCCCTGTGTAGCTAGCGCGTGTAATCAGTCATCGGCGCTCTTCATATTCATCGATGTGTAGTTGATCGCCTCGACAGCGAACGGCAAGCCCCCCTCCTTCGATGTCGCGATAACCGATGCCAGCAGGCGGTTTCGTTTCATATTCATACTCGCAGAGGCGTTGGTGCAGTCATAATTACTGGCGGTGGTACTTACCCCTGCTTGTCTCGCTCTCCACTGCGTGTCCCCGACGCACGCAATAGCGTTCTCTATTTGTCTTTTTTCGTAGCCCCCCCCCCCTTGTGCCCAGCACGAGTGTTTGGGAGCTTTTCCTCCGTGTTGAATCCCCTTGTGGAAAGCCATTCCTACGGAGCACTACGTGCGCATCAAATCCCCTGTTGGCATTGCTTTTCTCTGCAGAGAATGAGATCGACCTGTGTCAGTCCAGTGGCGTAGCTTGGGATTGGCGGCACTTCATGAGGATGTCCTCTAGCTTGTTCCTGCGCCCCATACCCTCGTCTGTCTCCATCGCTGTCGACCCCAGTCCAGACTTCTCGTATCTCCCCAAGTAATGCTCCACCCCCTTCGCCCTCGTCGCTTCTCCATCGCCGGCTCTTTCCGACCTGCCCGGCGCATTTCCAGTTTTCCACCCCATTTTCTGTAGAATCGCCCTTCTCACCTTGTATTTGTGGAGTGGGCTGTGCTTGTCCAAGTCCTCCTCGTCCTCGCGTTGCTCCGCCGCTCGAATCTGTCGCTCTTCCAGCTTCCTCAACTGCTCGAAGCCCTTCAGGTTGGCCGCGGGATCCAGTGTCATCCAAGTAAGTTCCACTGGTGCCCCCCGCGGGGGGAAAGCTCTCCTCTTCGCCGCGTTCCTGCAGTAATTCAGCATGCTCCTTCTGTCCCTCTCTACCTGGGCCCGCAGGTCCCCGCGCGTTGGTAGCGGCATGTATTCCGCGATCACCTCGTCATGCTCTGCCTCGTGCTCTTCTACGTCCATCGGCTCTACTGCAAGTCCCCCCTTCGCGAGGATGCGCTCCCAATCCTCTTAGCCATTCCTCTGTGTTCCACCAAATTCGTGCTGAGAAGTAGTACCTCTGTTTTGGTCCTCTCCCCTTCCTCTGATATTATACCCTGGGCTTGTGCATCTCGCTGGAGTCGTTGTTCTACTACGCCCTCCATATCTCCTCTGCCTGCCCTTTTTTCTTTTCGTCTTCCAAGTCTGACTTGTGCTTCCGCAGCGCATTTTGCATCTGTTTCAGTTCCTTGATCTCCCCCAGTCTTTCCTGCGACTCTGACTCCGCCATGTCCACTCTCAACTGCATCCTTTCTGCCAGTAGGGAATGTTTCAGTAGCTGGAAGGCTGCCACTCCCTTGGCATCCTGCTTCTTCTTGTCTGGGGATACTTGTTGTATTGCTATCCTACCTGCATCGCTCCATATCTTCCGACTCTTATCTGCCACAGGTCGGTCCTGGAGCTCTCTCCATTCTTCCTTTGCCGTCCGCTCTCCAGGCTTTGCACTCCAGGATAACCTCGCTTATGCTCTTCCTGGGAGCTCGGCAGATCCCTCGCGTAACGCACTCCGAGATGACCTCGCTAATGATTGTCTTGGAGGCTCGGCAGCATCCGCCTGGATCGCACTCCAGGATGACCTCGCTAATGCTTCTCCTGGCTGCTGGGGCGTAGTAGTCTACAGGTGGCGATCGAAACCGCTCAACAATTCCGCTCTCATACGTCCTTTCCTCAGGCACTCCATCAGAATGTTGCTGTCCACATATTTGTCTGCCCGTTGCTGTCTGCGCTTGTTCGAAAAGTGAAAGTGATGTTCCAGTCCGATGTCGATGCCCAAGCTAATATGGTCTCTAGGTCCTCTCGCTTTGATTTTCTGCTGGTTTTTTCGCCACTCTTCGCACGGCAGCAAATCTTCGCGCGTGCGGTAAGGCCCCCGCTGGTGTTGCTATGTGATCGATCTTGCTCGTCCGTATCTTATCGTCTTTGACGCAGTAAGAAGTAGGTCCACAATCGAAGAAGGTGGTGACTACTGACAACAGGCTGTGGACACACAACTTCCTGAAAACTGCACCGTTGTCGTTCTCCACCTTTATAGCCGCTGGTCCTAGTGCCACTGCATATTTGCTCGAGGTGTGTCTGCTTACCACCACGTCCTTGTTGTTCGTTCTGTGAATTTCCAGTTGACGGTTGATGCCCCCTCCCACTATTATAGTAGATTTGCCGCCTGTGTCGTCACAGTTCTCATCCACCCACATCATACGTTTTTTAGATCATCCCATTGTCTGTGCACCTTTTCTCTGATGGTGAACACGTGGCAAATATTGTGACGTCGTGAGCTTGCGTACGCGGTCTCACCCCCCGCTGCTCTTCCTTGCAGTTGCGCAGGTCTTGTGTTCTGTGTGTGTGTGTGTGTGTGGAAAGGTTTGTCCTTCATCATTTCGTTGGACACCAAGAACGTCGTGCCGCATGCCTTAACAACCCATGTATTCTTTTTGTTGCCCCAAACTGTAGGGTCACATGGTGTCTATGAGTTGTGTTCTTCATCTGCTTTGGCCCTGCCCACTGATGCGCCCCTGTCAGCACAATCGCATCCCACTCTCGTAGTTCCTTGCTAATCTCTTCCAGCCTGTCCGTGGTACTCGCCGCCAGTGGGATGTAAAACGCAAGTTTCATCAATGCACATATCGAGAACAATGTGACGGCTGCCATCTATCTTCCATGCCCCCCCCCCGCGGTGAGCGGTGGAGAAGAATGGAGGCATGGGCGGGGGAGAGGGAGAAAGGGAGAGACCGACGCCTGCCCACAGCCGTTTTGGTCTTCAGCATGCGTGGTTCACGTGCCGGAGAGTGGCTCGCTCTCACGATGCAGCCGCGGCCGACGAGTTCCCTGGTTCTGAGATTTGTGGGCCTGATCGTCGCGGCCCCTGCGATACACAATGTCGGCGCAGCGGTTTACACCAGCGACAGCGAGGTTCAAGCAGTGGTGAAGCGCCTGGATCTGCCTATAGACACACTAACCATGTTCTAAGAATACTCTGTGGATTAGAACATGTCTTGCTCAGACAGTCTTGTTCTAACCAATCGCTGTAACGTTCCAGAAACATTGATTTCGTTGTTCGAGCATACTCGTTCTGGAAAGATCTCGTGGTATCTCGAGGTCCGACGTTGGACAACAGTTGTAACATTGCAAAAGTCCACGGCCAGAACTTTGACCCCATCTTTCTGCCGCATCTTTTCGAGCTGGATCGATGTGTGATAGTCCTCGGGGCCCGCATCCGGGCCAAAATGCCCTGTGTGAAACACGTGCCACGCCCAGATCTCAGAGGGGGCCTCTCGGAATGGCGGGACGGTCGGCTCCTGCTCACGAGGTGGACATGGCGGGCTTCCTGCGCGGCCTCGACGTTTGCCTGCTGGAGCCAGGTTTCCCCGGCAGCCCGGTGAACGTGTCGCTGGGGATGCTCGGGGAGCTGCAGGTCGCGCGCCTGTGTTGCTCGGGGACCGAAGTGGCCAACCTGAGCGCCAGCTTCGCGACCCCAGGCCTCGAGGAACAACAACAGGGCATAGGCAATAAACATAACAGCATGGTGCCTTCAACAACGTCGCCTCCACCCCTTCTCCTTGAAGAGAGGGGAAGCTGCTTCCCCTCTTCCTCCGCTGCTTCGCCTCTCTCTCAGCTGCTTATGCCGCTTTTTCTCTTTCGAAAGTTTCAAGCATTCGAGGAGTAACGAACTTGCATAAGAATAGACATTCGGAGCTCCGTGCGGATTTCTCGGATCGGCGCCTGGGCCCCTGGCGGCGCCTTCGGCGCCGCCCCTGGAGCGCTCCGCGCGCCAAGGAGGGGCGTCCAGCGCCGATCCAAGAAATCCGAGCGGAGCTCCGAAACTGTATGTATATTGCAGCTGATCCGGCTTCGAAGGCCGTGGCCCTGGGTGGCAGGGCGACGTCGATCTGTCTTTCGCGCTGGGCGGGCTCACCACGCACTGCCACGGCGACTGGGCCATGGTGAGCGGCATTCGCAGCGGCAAGAGGGGCGCCGTGGCCTTCGACATCTCGAAGGACAACAAGTCCACGGTGCCGTTGCAGCTGAACTTCTCGGTGGACGGCAAGAATTTCGCGACGAAGGCACGCGAGTACCCGTTTCCCCTCAGCATCTCTGGCGAGGCCAGATGCACCGACGACCCCCTGATCACGGGCATTGATTTCACCGGCGACGACGCCTGGGTTCTCACGAAGCTCGGCAGCGTGTTCCTGACGAGCGCCTTCCAGAGTTGGCTCATCAAACCGCTGATCAGGAATCCGCGACAACTTGTGTGCACCTTACCGTGTTGGCGTCTCCCGACGCGTCGTCGATCCTCGACCCAGGAACGTTACGGTGCATGATTTGTGTCGGACCTCTGGGCCGTGTGCGCTGTACCGCGTTGGGACGAGGCCTGAAGGGAGTCCAAACATGGTACAGGGCGTGCGCGCCATCTTCGTAAGGAAATTCTGCGCGAACGACGTGCCGCGAGTCGTCAACGACGCGCTCGGACAGCTCCGCGACAAAGCCGCGCCTCTGCTCCAGGAGGTGGCGGAGGACCTCCCGGCGCCCGTCGCGCCGGACGGCAGCGGGCGCCGCGTGGACCTGCGGCAGGGCGCGGTGGGTTGGTTTGGCGGGCTGCTGCAGCAGGGCTTCGCCACGGGGCAGGCCTCAGAGGAGGAAGACCATGAGATGTTGGCGTCGCATTTTTTACAACGTACCGCCAAAACGCTGACGTAACGACCGCTTTGGGCTCAGGAGAGGCTCGGGTTTTCGGGGCGTCCCTTGGATTTCTGTTGTGGAACCTGTTTGTGGCCTAGCCCCGCAACCGTGGCCAGAAAAGCTTATTTCGGGCCCCAGGACTCTCGCGTATCGATCCGGCTCGAATATTGACACAGGAAGATGGGGTTTGGGTCTCTCTTGTCGTGTTGGTTTGCGATGAAGATTTTTTTTTTGCAGCAACGTTAGATCTGAGGGAAGGTATCAATACTGCTACCCTGGCCCCGTTTTCGATTTTCGGGGCCTCCAGGGAGACCATCGTCGCCACGGCTGGGTTCGCCTCGAAATCCTAGTCAGAACAGCTCCGTTGGAGAGTTCTGGGTAGGAGCGGTATCGGTATCTTGAGGCGATTTCTTGATTCTGGCAAGTGTGTTTGCATGGAGGGTGTGGGGGCGTGGCTAGGTCCGAAAAGAAGTCAGACCTTCGCGCAAGTTGGGACTCGCTTGCACGCCTCTCGGCCTAGCGCTGCTTGAACAGGCGGCGGAGGGAGCCGTGCATAAGCTTGCCTGGGTCTCGAGAAACAACAACATTAGATTGGTTCCCCCAAGGCCGCAGAGCTCTTGGACAAGATCGCACAGGGTATCCCCTCCGAGGTCCGAATGGTTTATGAACAACAAAAACCGTATAAACATACTTTCTCGGCGCCTTGCGCAGATTTCTTGGATCGGCGTTGGCCGCCCCTTGCGTGCTCCGCGCGCCGGGGAGTGGGGCCCAGCGCCGATCCAAGAACTCCTCGCGGACCTCTGTTTTTGCCGTGCCGAGTGCCTCGAGAGGTCCGCGAGCTCCCCGGCGGTGGAGTGCAGCTCGCCAGCATGGCCACGGAGCACCCGGCCGAGCTGGCCCTGGACGTCTTCCTGCAGGGCGCCAGCCTCGCTGGGCTCCGCACCCTCAGCGCCGCGGGCGTGGAGGCTCGAGGAAGACAAGCCGACAGGAGCACACAGCTTTGGGAGGTCCGTGTGAGTCGTCCGGGACGGTCTCGACACCCTGGCGCCGCCGCTGGCGGCGCGCTCCGCGCCACAGGTTGCGGTGTTGAGACCGCCCCAGGCTTCTCGGGGAGCCTGGTGAGGCCACTTGGGGCTAATCGGGGGGCCTGTTTAGGCCAGCAGGGACTACCTGGGTGGGCTGTCCGTGCGAGCCCGCAGCCTTAGCATGCGTGCTCTGCACTGTGCGCCAGTGGGATCCAGCGCCGACCCAAGACATCCGCGCGTGTCTCGGAAGGTTTCTATGGTCAGGGGCGTTTTTGCTTGGCCAGTCACGCCGCCGGCTTTTGCCCACCACGCATTGGCGCGACACGCTAGGCTCCCACAGCGTCAATGTCCCGAGCCTTTTCCAGCCTCCCGCCCCGCGGGGAGGAGCGACACGCTATCCGCGTGCAGGGCTCGACGTGTCGCCGGGGCCGCCGCTCTGACACGCTTCGCAAAATATTCAAGCCGCATGATCACGCAGTGTTCTCTTCCATCGAAGAAGAACAATACGGCATAAGCATAAACTTTCGAGCCTCCCCGCGGATTTCTCGGATCGGCGCTGGACTCCCTTCCGTAGCGCGGGGAGCGCGCCAGGGGCGGCCCCGGAGGCGCCGCAAGGGGGGGCCAGCGCAGATCCGAAAAATCCGCGCGGAGCTCCGACAGTTTATGCTGATGTTGTTCGTTGTTCCTCTCTTCTTGAGGCGCTGGGCCCGGAGCTGCTCTCGTTATCGATGCGCCAGGCGGCACTCAACGTTTCCGCAGAGATCGGGTTCACGGCCACCGCTGGCCTGGCGAGCGCGGGAGCGGCCGACGTGTCAGCCCGGCGGTTGCTCGGCGTCCGCGGGGAGTGGCTTTTTGAGGGCAGGCGCCCGCTGGAAGAGCTGCGCGACAGGCTCGAGGAAGGACACACTGAAGCCTCGAGGGTCCCACGATTCCTTGCTGTTTGGGGATCTCGTCCGGATTTCGTTGGATTTCGTCGACATCTGGACGAAATTCGAAAGACATCTGATTTGGACGACAGGGCGACGCGGGGTGATCGAAATCTGGAGGGAAACTTGTCGAAAGCATATTTATGTTAGGGTCGCGGAGGTCCACAGAGGCTCCCATGAAGGCTCACCCAGCATTTAGAGGAGGAGGAGGAGGAGGTGTCGATACCGCTGCCCGTGCTTCGCTTTCGCCTTGTTTTGGGCCTCCGTGAAGGAGGCCCTCGTCGCCACGGCCCGATTCGCCCCGCAATTCTGGTCAGATTGCACCCCAGGAGAGATCCGAGGAGTAGCGGCATCGGTATCTGCAAAACATGATGTGCCCCAAACTTGCTTGTCCGTCGCATCTACAATTTATGCATTATACATGTTGTTGTATACTCGACGAAGCACATGTGTTCGGGGGTACACTCATTCTGTAGTCAATCTCCTACCCGAGGCATGCAGAAGCCTCGACTTTCGGAAGGCCGCGCGGATTCCCTGGATCTTCGCTGGACGCCTCTGGCCTGCCGCGCGGAGCACACTGGCCGGGGGGCGCACTTTCCGCGGGCCAGGGGCGGGGTTCCAGCGCCTCTCCAAGGTCCAAGAAGTTCTCGCGGACCCCCGAAAGTGCATGTCTGTGCAGCTTCTGTTCCTCTACAGGTTCCAGCTGCATCTGTCTCTGGAGAACCTGTCTGCGGGTGCTCGGGTGGGGCTCCTGCTCGATGACGCCAGGGTTCAGGAGCTGACCCGGGGTCAAAGCTGGTACGACACCAAATGCATGAGGGGCATGGTCCAGAATGCCTCTGTCACGGGCGTCGACGTGCTCGTTACCGTGCCACGCTTTGTCTGGAACAGCAAGAGCCGGAGTGTTGGTGCCCTCGAGACCGATCTCGACGCCGCGATCAACAGCGTGTTGGGCTATCTGAACGTGCCGCAGATGCGCCCCACAGTCTCGCGGATGGTCCAGAGCGTCGCGGCGGGGAAGGTGCGGGACGTGGTCAACGCGCAGCTGCAGGGCATACTCGCCGATTCGGACGACTCGGAGTGCGATCCCAAGTACGGGTTCCAGCAGATGCAGCTCTTCTACGTCCTCGCCTTCGCCGGGGGCGTGTCCGTGCTGGCCGCCTGCGCCGCCTGGCTTCTGGGGAAGGCGTTCGTTCCTGCCGGAGGCGCCGGCCAGGGCACGCGGGCCTCCTGCCAGGGGGCCGTCATCCTACTGGCTATGGCGTCGGCGTGCCTGCAGCAGTGCGGCCTGCTGGCGCTTCCCCTCAGGGCGGCAATGCGATTCCGCAGCGGCGACCCGCGCGACGACATCTTCGGGAACGTGTTCCTCAAGTCGAAGAAATGAAAACGGCGTAGAAATCAACTTGTGGAGTTCTGCCCGAATTTCTTTGATGGGCGCTGGGTCCCCCCTGGCGTCGCCCCTGACACGCCTTGCGCGCCAGGGATGGGGGGTCCAGCGCCGATCCAAGAAATCTGCGAGGATCTCCGAAAGTTTATGGTTCTGCAGTTGTTTGTTGCTCTATCAAGGGCTTAGCGGATCCCCATCCCCATCCCCATCCCCATCCCGATCCGAACCATCTCACCACCCCAAGCGGGGATATGCCCCTCGGAACCCGAAGGGAACACCATATCCCCATCTAGAGGATAAATCGACCAGTGGGGCCCAGGCCACGCCAGTGGGGATGGGGATCGGTTGAACGAGTCTCAGGAACGTGTTCCTCATGGGCCTCGCGGACCCCATCGGCAGAGTCGACGGCTTCCTGGCCGTGGCCCTCGTGGCCGTCGGAGTCAGCGCCACCAGGGCGCTGTGCGTGGCACTGGCGGCGGCCACGGGCTTCTCGCCGAAGGCGTCGCGACTGGCTCTCCGGCTGGCGGGCTTCGGGGGCTGGGGCTTCGCCCTGACCGCCATCCTCGCCACGACCCAGGTGAGTGACGAAAGAAAACGGGACCGCCTGCGCCGACAGTCATCGCGTGAGTTGCCCACGTAGGGCTGCGCGTAAGCGCCTTCGTTTCCAGTGTGGCGTGCCACGCTCTCGGTGCTGGCGAGCTGCGGCGTAAGGCCGCGCTGCCATTCTGCGTCAGACCCGCTTCTCATCGTCGCTCAGGTGGTGGCCTTCCACATCAGCATCCTGACCTTCGGGGACAGCTCCCTGGTGCTCGGAGCCATGCTGGGTGGCTGCGTATACCTCCAGCTGCTCGGGCTGTACCTCTGCGATGCGGCCAGCGTGGCCGTCCTCAGGCAGTGCGGCGCTGACCGCCCCCTGGCAGAGGACGGGCCGGCCGCGGTAGTCCGGGGGGAGGGCGGCTTGGCTGGGCAGCCCGGGTCCCAAACTGCCGGTGCGCTTGCCGCTTCTGTGGCGCCGCCGCTGGGCTTGATGGCGTCAGGTCTGGCAGGAGTGCTGGCGGTGTTGCCCTTCCTTCCGTGGATCCCCCTGTGGGCCCAGGAGTGGGGAGGCCTCGTCGGCGAGGTCGCGACCTACCAGAGCCAAGAGGCGCACCGCGTCGTGTCTCTGGCCGACGTGCTCGCCAACCAGGGGTTCCTGGTCAACCCGGGGCCCCTGCAGGTGGGCGCACGCGTGATGCAGCTTTTCGTGCTGCTGCACACCCTGGTTGCCCCGGCGGCCCATGCCTCCCTGGCCGTCGCAGTTGGGATGCAGCTTCGAGGACGTGCCTCTGCCGAGGCCAGCTCTGAGCTGCTGTCCGTGCACCTCGTGGGCGGCCTGGAGCTCATGCGCATGTGGTCGGCGGCTGACGTCTTCGCGATCGCCGTCATGGTGAGCGTGGCCGACCTCGGGAACGAGCTGGCGATGATGCGGCAGCAGATGTGCAGCGCCGTCGAGCCGGTGCTGCCCGTCACAGGCATGACCTGCTTCGAGGTGGACTGCGTCGCGCGGCCAGGGCTCGCGGCGCTACTGGTGCTGGGGGGGCAAGTCTTTCAACACTGCTACTCCGCGTGCCTCTCCGGGGGCGCGCTCTGACCAAGATTTCGAGGCGAGTTCAGTCGTGGCGACGATGGATGAGTGGCAGCATCGGTGTTCTGGGATCCGACGTGGCGAAACACTGGAACATCGCAGAAAAGTTCGACCGCAGCCGCGTTCCCCATCTTTCTGTTGAATATTCAGAGCCGAATCGATCTATGAGGGTTTGGGGTGCCCGAAGCAGGGCAACAGCGCCCGTTGCAGAATCGATCAAACAAACCCGCGCGAACCTTCGAAAGGTTTGTGTTTATGCCGCTTGCTCTGCTTCCATTTCTTCCTTTGAGGTATGGGGGCTGGCGTCGAGGCTGCTGGCAGAGCTGAGTGCGCACAGGCCTCGCGGGCGAAACGCTTGTCCGCATCCACGGCCTCGCGGGACGGGCCCCTGCGCCGCGACGCTGCGGGTACGGGGCGTTTTTACGCGGGTGCCCCGCGCGGAGCGTACTGTTAAGACGCTGAAGTAAGGAGCACTTCGGGCTCCAGAGGGGCTCTGGTTTTCAGGCCGTTCCTTCGGACCTGGGTCGGAAAACCCGTTCGTGGCCGAGGCTCGCCGTTGCCAGAACAGCCCCCTCGTTCCATATTCAGAGTTCCTCACGGTAGCACGATGGTTGTATCCGTGCGACCGCTTATCCCGCGTATGGTAGGTTCGCGTCGTGTCGACCGGCGGCAACCCCAGCGCGAGCGTTGAAGATCGAACGCCGCCCGTGACCCAGAATCGGCCCATCGTTGCACGATCTGGCGTTTCTGAAACGGCTGATCGTTCAAGCTTGAACGATCCCTGCGGTGTCAGGAACTAACGCCGAAGTCGGCACAACACGAACCTGCCGCATCCGCGGGATCGCGCCCCAGAATTGTCTGCGGGGGTGGTGTGCAAACATCGTGTCGTCAAGGGATACCATTCTTGTACACACACACCGCTCCGCGGTCTTATGCCAGACCAGCTTGTTCGAAGGGATGAAGTACAACAAATCGCGACCCCAGCCCCAGAGTCGAGACCGCGAGGGCGAGAATACGGACATGCGTCCACCGCTGGTGCCAGGCCGCTGCGTCGCCTCCGCCTGCGCGGCGGCGGCGTGGGCGCGGCGGCGGGCGGCCCCGCGGCGTGCGACGCCGCGGCGTCGGCCGAGGTCGAGCTGGGCCGCTCCTTCGGGTGAGCAGCGACTCTTTGGCAGCCACGCCGCCCTCTCTCGCCTCCTCCTCGCTGCGGGCAAGACTTGTGCCCATATCCACTGCAGCTTGGAGTTTCGGGCTCCCTCCCCCAGAAGCCCGAGGCGCACCGGATGTGGATAACAATCTGTCCCCTGGAGGCCCGATTTCTCATCAATATCCAGTGCGCCGCAGCCCTGCGGCACCCCTTCCAAGCAAGTCCAAGGCGCACTGGACATGGATACGAATATTGCCGCACTCGTGACGTGGAGGGAGAGTGGGCAGAGCGGCGAGGACGAAGACGAGGACCTCGTCCTCGTCCTCGCCCTTCTCCGTCTTCGCTTGGGCCGTGCCTCGCGCGCCATAGTGTCCAGGCGTGTTGCTTCGCAATGCCAGCTGCTGCCGAGGGGTGCGGGGCTTGCGTGATGGACGGGGGAAGATTCGGGTGAGCAGCGGCTGGGGTTACGTTGGGCCTGTCCCTCTACAGGAGGGATATTCACATAGTCAAAAAATAGTATGGGGACGATCGTTTGACGATTCATTCGCATTTTGTCTAGTATGTTTCTTTGATATGCTTTGTTTGTTGTACAAAACCTGCCTGCAGGGGGACACGCCCGACCTAACTTTATGGATGGGGAAGATTCGGGTGAGCAGCAGCTCGGGCCGCTGGCGGTGCCTGCCGAGCCCTCGCCCGGCCTGCCGCGCGGTCGCGCGGCAGGCGGCCGCAGCCCCAGGGGCCCCCAGACGGTGTGCTGGTCGCACCGTGTGGCGACCGCAGACACGCTGACGGCGATGTACGGTAGGTTCGTTTCGTGTCGACCGGCGCCGACCTGGTCAGCGGCGTTCAATGTTGAATGCCGCGGGCGACTCAGAACCGTTCGATGTGTAACGATTTGGACGTTTCGGAAACGGCCGATCGTTCAAGGTTGAACGACCCCCGCGGTGTCAGAAACCAACGCCGAAGACGACACGACGCGGCTTTGTAGGTGGGGGTGCTTCGAGGCCGACCCGATTGCAGGAAAAAGGGTGGTGCGTGGTTTCCTGGAATTCTCCGTGTCGTCCGTGCTCGACAGATGTCGCGCGTTTGAGATGTAGGACCGTGTGGTTCGCGATGTTCTGCAATTCGTTCTGCGCGAGTTCGGCGCTGCAAAAACCAGATTCCCATGATCGCGTGGCCTTGGAGTGAGTCATTGGGTATCCGGGGTCACCGCACGGTTTTGGGACTCGGGTCGTTCTCCGAGGGCGTCTCTGGCGACCAGGGCCTCCGTGGTCCCAAGACCATGTGGCGACGGACCGCTCGGTGAGGCCGTTGGGGATTCCGACCACGCGGTCCGTCACCACACGGTTTGGGGGCCCCAGAAGCTCGAGCAGCAGGGTCCGAGCCGTGATTCAGCGGTTCTTTGGCCGCACAAGAAACCACCGCAACCGGAAGTTATGGGTGTTTCTTTAAAATGATTTTTTGTTGGTTGTTCTGTTGTCGCGGTTACTGTTGGCACGTGCTTCGATTTCACATGTATCGCGTTCTCGTGGGGTTGCTTCATTGCCACTTGCAGAGCGTCTCCCGCAGACCTTCCCTTCGACGTGCTGGCGCGAGACCGAGTGGCGTGCCTGCGCGGCGCGGCCTGTTTAACACGACGCGCGTGCGCGCAGTTCAGAGGAGTTTACATTCGTAGCCGCCTGATTGTTGCGGCACCGCGCCATATTTGTTTGCGCGGCGCGTAACGCTCTTTTCGGATGCCATTTGCGCGTGTTTTGCATGGGCGGATCGCCTTGGCGCAGCGATGCTTCGCGCGGCGTGGTTCGGCCGCTTTTGCGCGATGATGCGCCCGTGTGCGTGTGTGTTGTCAGAGCGGCTCTGCGTGACGGCGTGTCCAGTAGCGATTACCATGCCGTTAAGTTTGTTCCTCGTGGGCACGCGGGCCCCCCGCCCCTTTTCCCTTCTTCGCGGCACGCCAAATTGTTGGAGTGTCTATAAGTTTGTTTCGTTGGGCGCTTGCGCATGTGATTTTTTTGTGAGCATTGTTCATTTGTTGTCCACCTTTCGCGCGACCTCTTCTGGTTGCTTTCCCCCTCGTCCACTCGCATGATGTTTTGATGGTGTTTTATTGCGCACGTTTCAAGGTGGAGGGCCCGGTCCGCTCGTGGAGGGCGCGACATTGTTGACAAATCATACGCGTCGCGCGGTTGTGGTAGAAACCACGGCGCGTGCGTCATGCCGATCTGTTCGCGGCAAGTCCCGCGCACCGCGACCGCGCAGCACTCGGCGTGGCGAGTCTTCGAGCACCGCCACGAAAGCCATAACGCGCGACATGTCGCCGCCCATAGCCTTGCAAGGGCCGCAACATGTGACGCGCTCTTCCGCGCCGCTTCGGGGCGCACTCCTTCGTCTACGTCGTCGCCCTCCCCCTTCCCACGTCCCCCATGTTGTCACCCTCCCTTCTTCCATTTCGTTCTCCTTGTCTCATTATTGCGTCTCCTGGGGTTCTCACGTGGCACACATGGACAACATGTGGTATGTCATGGGTTACTGTCGGGTTGTCATGGGGGCCTCCTGGGACACTCTTGAGTCGTATATGGGGCTACCTGGGACATTAGGGGCCCTCTTGGGCCGTCGTGAGTTGCCTGGGGGGTATCTTGGTGCCGTCTTGGGCCGCGTTCGCCTCCATGCTGGTTTTCTTGCTTTGCCTGGGTTGGGTCTTCAGTTACCCCCAACCCCACTAGGTCTGGTACCAGACCTCCCTTCCACCTCCAACAGGTCTGGTGGGATGCCCCCCTTCCACGTCGACCAGACCTCCCAGCGGGCCCTCCTCCGGCGAGGTGGAGGGGGCCTCCACCAGACTTCCTCCCTGGTTCTCCTGGAGACCTCCCCCTGATCCCCCCGAGGGCTTGGGGAGGCCCGGGGAGGCCTTCCGGAGGCTTCCCTTGGTTTCCACAAGGTGTGGCGAGACGCTTCCCACGGCCCCTGGGAGCACCAGGCGAGGCCTCCCCCAGGCTTCAGGGACGACCAGGGGAGGTCTCTGGGAGGCTTCCCCTGGTTCACCTGGAAGCCTCCGATGAGAGTTCCCGCAGGGGGGGGGGTCTCCTGTGGGAGGCTTTCGGGAGGACCAGGGAAGCTTCCAGGAGACCTCACCTGGTCCTCCACCAAGTTTCCCCCCAGCGGCCCGGGAGGACCAGGGGAGGTTTCCAGGGGGCCTCCCCTGGTCTCCCCGGAAGTTTCCCCTTGGAGGGAGCCCTGCCAGATTTCGAAGTCTGGGGGGGGCTCCCGGACCCTGGTCCTCGGGGAGGATTCCCAGCAGGCTTGCAAGGACCAGAAAAATCTTTTGGGAGACCTCCCAGACCCCTTCTGGAAGTTTGCGGGAGGCCCCTAAGAGGACCAGGGGAGGTTCCCCGGCGGTCTCCCCCCAGATTCCAGGAGGTCGTCAGGACACCGCTAGGAGGCTTATTCTTCGGGGCCCTGAGGCCAGTGGATCACCGGATGCAGTGCAGCTACGGTGGCGACGGCAGCAGAGTCGCGTTCAGCCTCGGCGAAACATTTGCCGCGCGTTTCCAAGCTGGGTGGCTGGTTGGGGGCCTCCGACGGCCACGCCGGGACGTTTGAACTTTGGGTCTTTCCGCTCCAAGAAAACATGGTGGACGTAAGGAAACTTCTGGTTCCTTAATAAATGCCCCCCGGGGGGCCTCGATGGTCCCAAAGTGCGAGACATCTGTCGATCCACCAAATTTAATAAGGAATTCCCGGGGTCCCAAGTAAGGTCCTTACTTGGGTGCCTGGCGGTCCCAGAATTCAGGGCCTTACTTGGGTCCTCGGCGGTCACAGGTCCCACAGGTTCCACAGGTCCCACGTGTCCCAAATGTCCCACAGGACCCATAGGTCCCACGGGTCCCGCAGGTCTCGAAGGTCTCGCCGGTCCCGCAGGTCCCGCAGGTCCCACAGGCCGCACAGGTGCCACAGGTGCCACAGGTCCCGGAGGTCCCGCAGGTCCCGCAGGTCCCACAGGTCCCACAGGTCCCTCAGGCCCAACAGATCCCACCGGTCCCAAGGTCTTGCAGGTGTCACAGGTCCCGCAGGTCCCACAGGTCCCACAGGTCCTACAGGTCTTACAGGTCCCACAGGACCCACAAGTCGCAAAGAAGGTGCCAAAGGTCCCACAGGTCTCGCAGGTCCTACAGGTCCCACACGTCCCACAGGTCCCAAGGGTCCCACAGGCCTCGCGGGCCCCACAGGTCCCACAGGCCCCACAGGTCCCACATGTTTCACATGTCCCATAGGTTCCGCAGGTTCCGCAGGTCCCGCGTGTCGCGCAGGTCTCGCAGGTCCTGCAGGCCCCGCAGGCCCCGCAGGTCCCGCAGGTCCCACTGGGTCCCACAGGTCCCACAGGTCCTACAGGTCCCACAAGCCCCACAGGTCCCGCAGGCCCCACAGGATCCACAGGGTCCGTATTTCCCACAGGTCTCGCAGGTCGCGCAGGACCCGCCAGTCCCGCATACTCCATAGGCCCCGCAGGCCCCGCAGGTCCCACAGGTCCCACATGCAGGTCCCGCACGTCCCACAGGTTCCGCAGGCCCCACGGGTCTTACAGGTTTTAAAGGTCTCGCAGGTCCCGCATGTCCCGCAATTCCCACAGGTCCCGTAGGTCCCAGAGGACCCATAGGTCCAACAGGTCCCACAGGACCCGCAGGTCCCGCAGGTCCGCAGGTGCCACAGGTCCCACAGGTATGAATGACCCCACAGGTTTCACAGGTTCTCGCAGGTCCACCGGTCGCACATGTCCCGCAGGTCCCGCAGCTCTCACAGGTCCCACAGGTTCCGCAGGTCTCCCAGGTCCCTCAGGTCCCACAGGTCCCACAGGCCCCCCGGGTCCCACAGGTCCCGCAGGTCCGACAGGTCCCGCCGCCAGCACAGGTCCCACGAGTCCCACAAGTCCCGCAGGTCGCGCAGGTCCCACAAATCCCGCAGGCCCAGCATATCCCACATGTCCCACAAGTCCCACATGCCCCACATGTCCCACAGGTCCTACAAGTCCCGCAAGCCCCGCAGGCCTCGTAGGTCTGGCAAGTCCCGCAGGCCCCGCAAGTCCCAGTCCCCCCAGGTCCCACATGCCCCGAAGGCCCCACAGGTCCCACAGGCCCGATAGGGCTTACAGGTCCTACAAGGGCCACGGGGTCCGCAGGTCCCGCAGGTTCCGCAGGACCCGCAGGTCCCACAGGTTTCGCAGGTCGCGCAGGTCCCGCATGTCCCACACGTCCCACAGGCGACGCATGCCCCACAGGCCCCTCAGGCCCTACAGGTCCCACAGGCCCCACAGGTCCACCCAGCCCCTCCGGTCCCACAGGTCCCACAGGTCCCACATGTCGCGCCGGTCCCGCAGGCCCCGCAAGTTCCGCAGGTCCCACGGGGCCTACAGGTGCCACAGGCGCCACAGGTCCCACTGGTATCGCAGGTCCTGCAGGTCCCACAGGTCCTACGAGTCCCTCAGGTCCTACAGGTCCGACAGGTCAGGCAGGTGTCGCAGGTGGCGCAAGCCCCGCAGGTCCCACAGGTCCCACAGGTCTCGCAGGGACGACAAGTTTTGCAATTTCGAAGGCCCCACAGGTCCCACCAGGCTCACGCGTCCCACAGGTCCCAAGGGCCCCACAGGTCTCGCAGGTCCCTCAGGTCCCACAGCTACCGCAGCCCGCACAGCTCCCACAAGTTCCACAGGGCTCACGCTCCCAACATTTCTCCCAATTCCGGCAGGTTCCACAGGTCCCGCAGGTCCCACAGGTCACCTTTGGTGTTATTAAGATGGTTCCTGGGGTGATGTTTGCAAGGCGCAGGCGCGTGTAATTGCATGCGCTGCGCGCAGTGCAGAGTGAACCGTGAGTGCAAGTGCGAAACGCTGCCATGTAAATTTGGGATTGCGCCCGTCCTGGAATCTTTTTGTGAACTTGCGGTTGCGGTGGTTTCCATCGTGGTCATGATTCTTCCTCCATTCAGGGGCAACGCCAGGGGGTCTTCGATTGTCCCATGGGTTTTGGGAGTGCAGAAGTTTTCGACGGTTCCCATCTGGTTTCCCGTCTCGGGATGCTTTCTAGCAGCTCCGCCTCGGATCGTCCTGAACGGCCGCCGGAGGCCCGAACTACTGTCCGAAGACCACTGTGGACGGGGATGGGCACAGGTGGGTACGCATCGACCCCCAATCGCCCATTCATCGCCGACAGTGGTCCGAATGACCGCCCCGCCCGGGAACGTCTGGATTGGCTATCGGGGGTATATCGCCGATCTGTCGGTGATGTATCGCCGATCCCCGTGCTCCTTGTGCCCCCTGATCCGATTGCCCTTTATCGTCTCTCGCAGCGCAGTGGCAGGATTCGAGGCTGAATTCATGGCACCGTGCGGCTACAAGTGGGAGTGGCTTCGCCGGAGGCAACCTTTGGTGCACGACTCTCCGTGGAAACGCGCGGGGGGGGGGCAGACTTCGGCACGCGGGCCAGCGCTGTTGTCGCAGTGCATGCAGCGATCGGAACGCCGCCCACCTAGTTCACTCCTTGCCTACTTTGGGTTTCTTAATAAGCGTGGGGGGGTACCCCTTCCGACAGGGGTCAACCTCGCCTCGTCGTCGCGCCGCGACGGGGGTCGGAGCGCCTTTGGCGCGCGGTGGCTGCCCGCGACGGGGGTCGATGTGGGGCTGTCGGCGGGGGTGACGCCCCCCAAATTAACGCTTATTTTGGAGTAGGGTCACTATTTACGTGCAGTCGGACCGTGAACGGACGGATGCTGGTCCACCCTGCAGCTGGCGGGTCTTTGCCACCAGGCGTGCCCAGTCACGAGAAGCTGCCTGGAGGGCCACCGCCTGACAGCCCACGCCGACGGCCTCCAGAGAAGGCCGCGGCTGCTGGAGATCAACGACGGATGCGGCCCGTAGCTCTTTGGAGCTTCGAGTTTTAAGGCAGTCTGGACTCTCGAGGTGTGGCGCCCAGCAGCGAAGGGATTTTCCTCCTTGCCAGTTTGTCCAGCTGCCTGCGTCAAATTCTGGCACCGTGTCCAAACATCGTTCAAAGGAAGGGCAGAACTCGAAAACACGCCAGCATACACACACACACTTGTTCGAAGACCTGCGCGGACCTATGAACATGTGCGCTGATGCAGATTTGCCACGTCCGGACAATGGTTACAGTAAACAGAAAAATCGTTGAACCAGACATCGACTTGCCATCAGGTGCCCCACGGGTATTTCTCGTCCCCAGATGGCTTCATGGACCCACAGAAACTCTGGACTCCTTTGGATCCTCAACGGTCGAAGCAACATGTGCCCCAATACCACTCATAGCAATATTGCACTCCCATGTGTCTATAGTAGGTTCGTGCAGATATACCGTCTTTCAGTAATGGTTATGCCAAGCTTTACCGAAAAGACTCATCACACCCTACTTGGGACCGTTTGAGAAGAAGGAAGCGCTGCCACGCAGAAGCGGTGGCGGGGCCAACATCTTGCATGGTTGCCGCGTTACCTTCGGAGGGCGCACATTGTACATATACACCGATTTTGGCCAGGCCGATATTGTGTCCAGGATCGGTAGCTGTCTGTCTGTATGTATGTATGTGTGTATGCATGCATGCATGCATGTATGCATGCATGCATGCATGCATGCATGCATGTATGTATGTATGTATGTATTTATGTATGTATGTATGTATGCATGCATGCAGGCATGTCTATATGTCTAGTCATGTATGTTTGCAGCTATGTATGTATGTATGTGTGTACGTATGCATGAACGTATGCATGTCTGTCTGTTTGTCTGTCTGTTTGTCTGTCCGTCTGTCTGTCTGTATGCATGTAGCATGGATGGATGCAGGTATGCATGGATGCAGGTATGCATGCATGCAGGTATGCATGTACGCATGTATGCATGTCTGCATGCATATGCATGCGTATATATATATATATGTACACCTATGTATATATATATATATACACACGTGCGTGTGCCATATTATATACATATATTAAATACTTATATCACTCCCTACCTAGGCTCTGCCTAGAAGGGTTCTTACTCTCTTAGCTTAAAGGGGCCGGGCAGTGCAAAGCGCCCCGGGCGGTTCCCCCAGTCCCCTGGGAGCGGTTCCCCCCAGTCCCCTGGGAGCTTTAGCTTTAGCTTTAGCTTTAGCTTTAGCTTTAGCTTAGCTTTAGCTTAGCTTTAGCTTAGCTGTAGCTTAGCTTTAGCTTAGCGTTTCGCTTAGCGTTTCGCTTAGCGTTAGCTTAGCTTTTAGCTTAGCTTTAGCTTAGCTTTAGCTTAGCTTAGCTTAGCTTTAGCTTAGCTTTAGCTTAGCTTTAGCTTAGCTTTAGCTTTAGCTTAGCTAGCTTAGCTTTAGCTTAGCTTTAGCTTAGCTCTTAGCTTAGCTTTAGCTTAGCTTTAGCTTAGCTGAGCTTAGCTTAGCTTTAGCTTAGCTTTTAGCTTAGCTTTAGCTTAGCTTTAGCTTAGCTTTAGCTTAGCGTTACTGTTACTACTAATGCTGCTTTCCTAGGGGTTCCAACTCCTAGGTAGGGTCGCACTGGGATAATTGTTTGATCTGTAGATGCCTTCCTCGCCAAGGCAGGACAGGGGCATTCCTCGATCGTGGGCCCAGGATGGGCCTGGTCAGGATCGGTGCAGGTGTGTAGCTGGCGCCCTCCAACACCTTCTGGGGAGGTCCTGGGAGGGATCATTGGGCTCGCTCCTCGCTCCTCCTCCTCCTCCTCCTCCTCCTCCTCCTCTTCATTCCTCCTCATTTGTGCCCGTCCGGGGGGGCTTCTCTCGGTGGCCCCGGTACCGCTGCTCGTCCTGGAGAGCCCTCGTCGCCACGGCTGGTTTCGCCTCGACCCCCTGGATATCACGCACCCCGGAAAACAAGGGCGCCCTCGAGGGCGCGAAGTGACTCGCGCTTCGCGCTTCGCGGTTCGGCGCCGATTCCTCCTCATCCTCTTCTTCTCTCCTGGGGGGCGGCGCGAACGCGCGAACTTATTCGCGCTTCGCGCAGCGCGAAGCGCGAAGTGAGGCGCCCTTGGGAAGAGCTCTATGGAGGATCTGAATCGGTACCCTGTTCTGCCCCTCCCCATCCAGGGGGGCTTCGGAGGGCCTCCCTGTGGCCTCGGCGGGGTTCTCGTGTCCGTCTTGGGAGCGCTCTCTCCTGAGCCGGCTCGTGGAGACCCCTTCGGGCCCACCTGGTCGGATGCCAGGACACCTTGGAGGCCGTCCCTGGGCGGTCTTGGGCAGCCTTGGGAGGTTCGTGGGCTCTCTTGGGGCTGTCTTCGGCGATCGTCGAGCTCCTGGAGGTGCGTGACCTCTCCTGCGGGCATCTGACGCTGACAGTGGTTGTTTCAAGGCCCAACACGTCGATCACCACGTTCTCGCTGGCTTCCCAGGGCCTCGGAGGACAGCTCCTCGTGCGCCTCTTGGGTGCTTTTCCAATGTCAGCCGTTCCGCATCGACTTGGAGCCGTGATGGGGCTGTGGGGCGAACAGGAGAGCAGCGCGCAGGATGGACGATCCTTCCACGTCGCGCGGTAGAGGCGCGCCCAAAACGAATCGACGTGGCGAAGGGCCTAACCCCACTGTGCCCATGCCGAACAAACCAATCCGATCCCCTTAGCGGCTACGGGCGGCCCGATCCGACTCGATCCCGAGATTCCCACGATCCGAGGAGGCCCGATGCTGTTACGGCGCCGCTTGACATCCTGGCGCAAGCGATCCGCTTCGATTCCGACTGCGTGCTGATGCAGCTCGCTCCGACGCAGATATCGGTTCGATCTTGTTTCCCGATTGTATGCTGACTTACCCTTGCCCCATGACAGGTGCGTCTGACAGAAACAAGTCAGGATGTGCTGGAAGCAGCGAAGGCCCATGCGGGCGCGCCCACAGGTGCCGCAGGCGGAGCTCCCCATCGGGCCTACGGAGCAATCGGAGTGATGAGTCTGCCGAAATGGGCGGGGCCTCGCACGCGGGCGAGCCCACTGGGGCACCACATGCGGAGCTCCCTGTAGGGCGCGATCCGTGTGGCGGGTGCGTGTCGAAATGGGTGGGGGCCCGCACGTGAATTCTCCCGCGCTGGGCCCACAAGTCAGCTTTCTCAGGGGGCGATCGGTGACCGGTGCCGAACTGGGCGGGAGCGCGCATGCTAGCTTCAGTCCAGTGGGTGCACCAGCTTAGAAACTTGCCTCCGAAAGGGCTCCACCGAAGGCCCCAGCGGTAGGGCCCGCATGCGTCCCAAGGCCCATTTCGGCACACACATCACCCGTTTCGTTCCTATAGGGAGCTCCACCGAAGGTCCCAGCGGCAGGGCCTGCATCCCCAGGCCTATTTCGGCACACCCATCACACGTTTTTGGCGCCATAATGAGCTCCATCGAGGGCGACAGCGGCAGGGCCCGCATGCGTCCCCAGACTCATCTCGGCACACCCCTCGCACATATAGTGGCTCCATGGGAAGCTCCACCGAAGGCCCCAGCGGCAGGGCCCTCATGCGTCCCAAGGCCCATGTCGGCACCTCTCACGTGTTTCGTGGCCCCATGCGGAGCTCCACCGAAGGCCCTGGTGGCAGGGCTGGCATGCGTCCCCAGGCATTTCGGGATATCCATTACACGCTTCGTGGCACGATAGGAAGCTCCCCGTCCTTCGTCCCGCCCGCCTTGCGGTATTATTCACAGCTGCCCAGGGGTGGGCACCTCGCCAGGATAATTTACAAGGATCATGGTCATACGGACCAGACATGTAGCCGGCATTTTGGCGAGATCACGATTTCGGAATATACTGTTGGGGAATCTCTCGGACTGGGCGTTTTTTTCCACCCCTATCGATAAGGAAAGACGAGGACCAATCAACACAGGAGGGTTCGAAAGCCATGTAGAAGCGCAGTGCCCAGACACCATCGCGTCGTGAACAAAACAGGACGGGGGTTATTATTCATGAGACTCGGCTTCTGGGGCCCTTGCCAGGCTTCGGGACCGTCAATCAAATCGGCGTAGGTTGAAAAGCCTGTACCAGGGAAGGGGTCGAGGTCTCTTGGGGTCCACGTGATGAAAATTTGAGGACGTCGGGGGTTTGGGCAGACAGGTACCTGTTGCGATGGCGGATTCGCGGTCACGGAGGCGGATTCACGGGGATCCTCCGACGGACGGTGCTGGATTGGGAGTCTTGCTGACATCGTAGCCCCGCGAGTTTTCGGGGCGGCAAGTTTTTATTGATGGGCATCTCTTGTCCTTGTTCGATCAGTCCGCATCCTCCTCCTTCTCATCCCCCTTGCGCCGTTGCCCTCGCTGGCTGGCTCCAGTCCTCGCGGATGCTCCCTGGCCAGGCATTCGGCTGATTGTTTGAAGTGTTAGGGCTTAGTCGCGTGGTGGCCCCGCTTTTCTCAGGGGCAGGGGGCCGATCATCAGGAAGCAGGCCTTCCAGAAGCAAAGGAATCTGTCAAGTCGACCGTCTTAGTGCCATTCGGGTTGTTTTGATGCTCATCGAGGGTCTGCTTGGGTGATTCCGCAGATCGTGTGCTAGTTGCTTCTTGTCGACAAAACAATTTGAGTTTCTGCCAACGACGAAGACACATATACTTTCGGATGTCCTCGCGGATTTCTTTGATCGGCGCAGGACCCCCCACTTGGCGCGCGGAGCGCGCCAGGGGCGGCACCAGAGGCGCCGCCAGGAGGATCAAGCGCCATTCCAAGCAATCCGCGCGGACTCCCGACAGCTGCTGTTTGAACATAATGTCTCTTCTTCTTCTTCTTTACTCGTCGCAGTTTCGGGGGTGGCCAGTTGTCAACGCCATACTTCGGGTCGGTAGCATAGGGTAACGCCCATGGGGTCCCACCCAGTGGGTCCCACCAATAGAGTCTCACGCACAGGGCCACACTCAGAGAGTCCTCAGGACGTGTGTGAGCCCAAGGTGTGTTAGCCCCGCTCTCCTCTGCCGATGGCACGCCGCGTTTTCGGCCCTCAGCACACCGCCGGCGTCGTGTTGAAGGGCCTCGGTGGACAACACACGCGTTGGCGCTAACATACGCCATCTACGGATCATCGACATCGGGCTCACCCAGAGGACCTTGGCCAGCGCGTTCTGGAAATGGCCCCGCCTTCGGCGCGTCTCTCTCCGTGGGGGCGGCAGCCGGCGGAAGGCTGGCGAAGGATCGGCGGAGCGCGGCGGAACGCGACGCCAACATGTTTGGATTCAGTGTTTCCTCCTTCTCCTTCTCATCCTCCTTCTCCTCGACCTCCTCCTCCTCCTCGACCTCCTCCTACTCCTCCTCCTCCTCCTCCTCCTCAGTCGGCCGTATGTTGCGCACCATGGGTTGCCGTCCATGGATGCCGCAGCATGGGTTGCGCCCGGCGCCTCCTTCAGTTGCAAACCATCCGTGGCCGGCCCTCCACACTTAGCTGCAGCTGCACAGCATGCCTTACACGAGTCATTTCTTCGGGGCCCATGCGTTGGCAGCGTATGCGATCTGCTGCCCCCGTCCCCCTCCAGGTTGGCAGGGCTGCCACGTGCCCGGCTGGCTCTCTCCACTGTTCCCACGGACCCTTGCCGCTTAGGAGCGGCAATTTTCTGGGGCCGACTGGGCGTTTTATACCCGTCTCGGTGGCGCTGAGAGGCGCCACGGACCTGGTCGGACGAAAGGGCGGGTTAGGGAAAGGGGGGGTACGAAATCCGTTGCATGCAGCTGCTTTCAGCCCCGCCGCCGGGCGCTTCTCCCGATGCATGGGCGCCTGCGGCGCTGGCGAAAAACAATTTCGAGGACCGATTCGCTGAGCCCCCCCTTGCTACCCCCACTCTACCGTCCGACCCGACCAGGTCGGGCGAAGAGAACCAACATGTACACCGATCGGGGCCAGGCCCATCCTGGGCCCGGGATCGGATCTTCTGCCTCCCTAGCCACGTCGGGAGGTCGTGTGCACCGATTGTGGGCCCAGAGTCGGCCCGGAAAGGGTAGGTGCATGCGCACGCGGTCAGGAACTGTTGCTTAAAGTGTCGGGTCACCAGTTCTGGCCTACCCGTCCTCGGTCCGACACTTTAGGCCTCCCAGATGGGGTCCGAGCAGATGGGGTCGGAGAGTCGCGCCGAATCGCCGATGCATCGGCGATGTGGCTCGATGTGGAGCCCAATTTTCTCCACGCCGACGTCGCCGATGCATCGCCGGCGCATCGACGATGCGGTGCGATCCTCCGAACCCCATCTACTCCTACCCCATCTCGGAGGTGTCACAGTTCTGGCCCACGAAGGGCAGCGAGGGGGCCACGAAGGGCGACAGCGGGGCCACGAAGCGCGTGCGTATGGGGCCACGACGGGCGCGAACAAGCGGGGGTCCCGAAGGGCATACACATATGGGACCAGGAAGGGCAGCGAGGGGGCCACGAAGGGCCGTAACGGGGCCACGAAGGGCAGCGAGGGACACGCTAACCACGTCCTTGTCCCCATGCGGCAGCCTGCCGAGCTATTCCCAGCCTCGCGCCACGCGAGGCGGGGCGGCACGACCCATAGCGTGCCGCTGGGACCGCCGCCGCGACACCCCAAGCACGGGCGCCTGACTGTAGCTCTCCCGTTCCCCTCAGATCCGACGTCGACTAATTACACGTAAGAGTGACCTTTCGCTGGAGTGACCTTTTAGTCCGGGCCCAACGGGGCCTCCCGATCGCTGAATGTGATACTGTAGCTACGGCTTACGCGCCTGGCGGTGTCCCCGAAAGGACCCACCCTTCGGCCGCGCACCAAAGGTCACTCTTGCCCAGGGTCACCCTTGCGTGCAACCGATGGCGTTGCAAGAAAGTGCAGCATCGCCGAAGATCACCACTGGAGCCGCGGACCCTCTGTCTTCCTGCGCCAGGTTTTGGAGCTTCTCGGGCGGCGTGGAGGCGCGCCACGAGGGTGGTCCCGCGCCGCGCCGCCGCTCCTTGGGGCGCGCGCCGCTGCTACGGGCTGGCGGCGGGTGGGGCTCCTCTTCGTTCCCAACAGCGATCGTCGCCCTCCCAGTCGGCATCCTCGTCATCATCATCATCGTCATCTTGGGTGAGCGTTTTTTTGTTTCTCTCCGGCGTAACGCTCGCTACCCAGGCCAACCCTCCCCCCCATGTAACGCTAACGATCGTGCCGTGGGGCAGGGGGGCCTGCCCCCCCCCCCTACATGCTGGGAGCGGACCCCCCGCCGGTACGGCGCTGTGCTTACAGGCATGGCATGGTGGTTTAAAAAAAAGAAGGCATCGTGGTTTGAACGGCACGCATTGGTGCTCACAGACGTGTTGTGGCGCTCGCAGTCGTCGTCGTCGTCGTCGTCGTCGTCCTCGTCGTCGTCCTCGTCCTCATCCTCGTCCTCGTCCTCGTCCTCGTCCTCGTCTTCGTCGTCGTCGGTCGTCAGTCGTCGGTCGTCGGTCGTCGGTCGTCAGTCGTCGTCGTCGTCTTCGTTGTTTTCGTCGTCGTCGTCCAATGCAGCTGGCGATGGTTCATTACCGCAGGCTGTTTCGACGAATTCGTCCGCAAGTGCAGACTGCGGTGGCTCTCTCTCTTCCCTCTGGCCTGTGCTCGGTTGCAGCGCGATGCAGCCAACGCGCCTGATAAGGACGCTCGCCTTCTCCACGGTGCCCTTGTGTCCTTGCCTCTGCGGCCTGTCCTTCACCGCTTTCGTTGGCCAGCTTTTGCAAAACAATCCAAACTTCGGCTTTCAAGGGTCTTGCGTCCTTACCACCCGTCCATTATGCACGTACCGATTGTAGACCCAGCGCCATGGAGAAAATGAAGACTGAGCGGCCCCGCGCCTTCTCCTGCGGGCGGTGTGGTGTGCGCAGGCGCTGTGGTTCACGCAGGCGGCGTGGTGCACACTCGCACTGCGTTGCACACGGCTGCTGCGGTGTACAGGCGTTGTGGTGTACGCAAGCGCTGTGGTGCACACAGCACTGTGGTGTACACCGACGCTGTGTTGCACGCGGCTGCTGTGGTGTACACAAGCGTTGTGGTGTACGCAGGCTTTGTGGTGCACGCGTGTAGAATATTCCGGCGCTCCAGTTTTCATAGGGATCCGTTCAAGCCGTGTGTATATAAGTTTCGTTCTTTGTGGCATCCAGATGCGCCTTAATTTAATCGCTTCGCTCATTCCGCCGGCCCATATTGTCGCACCGTTGTGGGCTAGCCGAGTTTTGGGGCCTCTTGGGGGCCGTTTTTGGGCCTCTTGGGGCCTCTTTTGGGCCTCTTGGGCGCCTCTTGGGGCGTCTTGGGGGCCTCTTGGGGGCCTCTTGGGGCCTTTTTGGGGCCTCCTGGGCGCCTTCTGGGGCGGAGGGCTCGATTTTTCAGTTCTCGGTTCCCCTCTTGAGCCCCTCTTGGGCCCGTCTTGGGGCCTCTTGGTCCGTCTTGGGCGGCACTTGGGCCGTCTTGGGGGCCCTCCTGGGCCGTTCCGGGGCCGTCTTGGGAGCCTCGTGGGCCGTCTTGGAGCGGTCTTGGGGGCCTCTTGGGCCGTCTTGGAGCGTCCGGAAGCCGAAAAAGCCAGAACGCAAAAACACAGAAAAAACAATAAAAATCAACGATTTTGGGCCTCTTGGGGCCCTCTTCGGAGGCCTCTTGGAAGGCCCTTGGGGCGTCTTGGAGGCCTCTTGGGCTGTCTTGGGGCCCTGTTGGGCGTCTTCGGGCGATCTTTGGCCGTCTCGGGGCCCTCTTGGACCGTCTTGGAGGCTTCTTGGGGACCTCTTGGCCCGTCCTGGGGCCCTGTAACAGGGCTCCGGCATCTCTGGCCCGACCTTGCCGGGACCTTGCCGGGGACTTGCCGGGACCTTGCCGGGGACTTGCCGGGACCTTGCCGGGGTACTTTTCGTCCGGGGACCCCCAGGGGCCGCCCCGCGCGCGCGAACTAGAAATACTGTTAACCAGGTACCGGAGATCTTAGCACGCCCTGGCCCGTTGGGCCGGCGAATTTCCAGAGGGATTTCTTTATCAAACAAAGGACTTTCTGTAGAATCCAGAGGCGTTCCGCTTTCCGTAGCGATTTTTTCAAATGCTATATAAAAATTGGGTCGTGTGGAATCCAGAAGCGTTCCGTTTTCCATAGGGCTTCCTTACATAATCCTATAATAAACAATGGTTGATTGTAGGATCCTATTATCATCAACGGTTGTTGCAGTATACACAGGCACTGCGGTGTGCATGGGCGACGTGGTGCTGCAGTGCACGTGGCTGTAGTGGTGTACGGAGGCATTGTGATGTGTACACAGGTGGCGCTGTGTTGCACGCAGGTATTGGGCATTGTCGTGTACACATGCAGTTGATGCGCTGGTGGCGCGGATGCACCTTGGCGGGGGCACGCCGCCGTAACTGTTAATTACCCTCTCGCCTTCCCCCCCCTCCCCCCCGGGTAACGGCTGCTACCCTGGAGAGATAACAGAATTGTCACTGGTCCTCCTTCATCCTTATTCCCTATGTAGCTAAGGCCTTTCTGTCGCACCCCAGACGTGCCAGTAGGGCGGGCCAGGCCAGGATCCTGAAGCGTGACATTTATGACATGTGTAAGGGTGGAGCGCGGGTGGTTTTCAAAATGTGGTTCCAGTCCCAGCGCCGCGCACATTCGTCCTCAAAGCTTGCACGAGCTTCACAGATGGAGGGCGAGTGGCTTTCAATGTTTGGCTCTCGCTTTAGCACCGCACAGTTTGGTTCTGAACGTTTTCAAGAGGTTAACGGAGGAAGGGCGGATCCTTTGCAAAATGTGGCTCCCGCCCCAGCGCCGCTCACAATCGCTGCGAAAGTTAGCAGCAGATTCAAGAATTCGTATTGTCGACGCCCCAGGACGGGTGCCCTGGCACGATTTGGGACTGCAAAACCCAGGGACGGTGTTCTGGCACGATTTGGGCTAGCCAGCACGCCACGGTCATGTTGATTCGCGGCACTGAATTTGCAGGAGTGATGTCGTGGCACGATTGAAGGTTCTCAGTTGGTTGTATTCCAATGGGGCATTTCCTGCAGTGAGCATACATTATTGTAGAGACCTCTGAACATCGTAGTCTGTAACATCGTCGATGCGTCGTGGGTGTACGCTGGGCCTCCTCCTCTGCGTCGTCCTCGTTCGAGTCGTCACTCGCGAAATTGAACCCTTCCGAAGCCGTACGGTGGTCATCGTCATCCTCGCCCCCCACTCGTCCTTGCCCCCCTCCATCCTCGTTGTCCTCGTTGTCCTGTTCCTCCTCCGCCTCCATCCTCGTCCCCCTCCTCTCGCCCCGCCGCTTCTGCCATCTCTGCATATCACTCCTCCTCTCCTACTCTCCCTTTTACCCCCTCCTCTCCCCTGCCCTCCCGCCTCGCTCTTGATCTCACTGCTTGATGATACTGTGCGGGGCGCGCGCGCGCGCTGAACGGGCACCTTCCCTGTTAAAGAATGTCGTGCGGGGCGGGCCACGCGTGCGCGTGCTCCCCAACGCCCCATGAACACCATTGCCCTGGCGCCCGCATGGGGTCGTGATCTTGCTTGGCCTTTCCTACGGACTGGCTATGCAGCAGGCGCGCCGAAGTAGAAGCTTGCCTGCCCGCGGATGCTCCACGAACATTTCTTACGTCGGGTACCTCACAAAGCGCAGAGTCGACGCAGGATCAGCCTTTCATGTAGCCCGATTAAAGCAATATGTCGTATCTTATGTGCCTGATGTAACATTTATGCGTTCGCTCGCGTGACGGAAATTTCCGAGACTGGGGTTAAGGGCGGGGGGGGGAGGGCGGGGGGCGGGGGGTATGGTCGTTTTCAGAAACAGTGTGGTCGCCCACTCTTGCCCTCCCCCCACCCCCCTACTCCCTCGCACGCCCTCCCCTACCCTTCTTCTCTTCCCCCGCGCACCCTCTCCTCTCTTCTCCCCTCCCACACCCTCCTTCTTTCCCTTCCCCCCCTTCTGCCCTCGCACGCCCTCTTCTAATTTTCCCTCTTCCCTACCCGTCCTCCCATCCTGTCGCACGCCCTCCCTTCTTTTTTGTTTCTCAGTGCCCTACGCTGGTACCCCTCCTGTTGATCTCCCGTTGGTCTCAGAAGCACCGTCACTGCAGAAGCAATGAGGCCGCAAAAACAGTGCGGGTGGCAAGGGAGACTACCGAGGCTGGTCCTTGGAGACCCACCTCTCGGCAGTCCAAACCAAAGGCACCGACCGACCAACCTGAGATTGTAGAGGCCTCCAGCCGGTGCCGCCGATCCGGGACGATCCCGCTGTCACAAGGACGCTTTCGCCCCAGCGCGCTTGTTCAAACGTGAGTGGTTTGGAAACAGCTTGGAGGCATTGCGTGGGCTTCTTGAGGGGCCTCTGCGACGCATCTTCGAGGCTTCCTGGGGGGCCGTCTTGGAGGTGATTGTTGAGCCTCTTGTGGGCCTTTTGGGGCTTCTTGGGGGGCATGCAGGAGGTATCCTGGAGGCCTCCTGGGGGTGTGTAGGAAGTAATGTTTAACCTATTGGGAGCGCTTTTGGGTGCCTTTGTGGGGCCTCTTGAGGGCCACTTGGAGCCTCTCGGGGTTTCTTGGGGACTCCTAAAGCCATTTTGGTGCCTCCTGGGCGCCTCTTGGGCCGTCTTGGGCCCTTCTGGGGCCGTCATGGGACCCTCTTGGGCGCTTCTTGGGCACGTCCTGGGGCCCGCTTGGGCTGTCTTGGGGGCCTCCTTGGCCGTCTTGGGCCCTTCTTGGGCCGACTTGGGGCCCTCTTGAGAGCATCTGGGCCTGTTTTGAGGGTCTCTTGGGCCGTGTTGGGCACAGCGACGGCCGAAGACGCGACAATGCCAAAAATATACGTTTACCTACGGGAATGGGCAAGACGTTCCGTCTTTGGGCACTCTTAGGAGGTGTCGGGAGGGTACTTTGGAGGTTTCTCGAGCCGTTTGAGGAACATATTGAGTGTCTTGGAGCGATGTTTCGGCCACTCAGGGCCCCCTTGGGCCGTCTGGGCGGCCGCTGGGTTTTACCTGACAGCGAAGACTGATAGGTTTCTAGTGGGCTCAAAAGAGAGCATCTTGACTCCCCAGGGGGTTCTGGGCGGATGCCGGGGCGAATCCAGGGACTCCCCGGGACTCCCCAGGTGGTTTTGGGCGGGTGCCGGGGAGGATCCGGGGACTGCCCAGAACACAAGTTCCAGGCCACATTCTGAATGCCCGGAGCCAACTGTAGGCCACTTCGTGTTCTTCGTGTTCCCAGAACACCACTCCCTGGCCACATTCTGAATGCCCGGAGCCAATTGTAGGCCACTTCGTGTTCTTCGTGTTCCCAGACCACCATTCCCAGGCCACATTTTGAATGCCTGGAGCCAACTGTAGGCCACTTCGTGTTCTTCGTGTTCCCAGAACACCGTTCCCAGGCCACATGTTGAATACCTGGAGCCAATTGTAAGCCACTTCGTGTTCTTCGTGCTCCCAGACTTTAAACGGAGAAGGTTAAAGGCGAGGTATAAATCGAGCATGTACCGCTGCCGTGCCTGGTTCAAGCCGGGCCCGGCCAAATATATGACTGTGCCTCACCGAGGCGCACGACTGGTATCTGAGATCGGAAAATACTTTTTCCATTGAAGATGCCTCTTCTATCCTTTACTCCAGATCCCATGCTTCGTCTCGCTCTCTTGCTCATGCGATATGAGCCAAAGCCTGGGATATGGCAACGCTTAAAGCGTAACACATACCTAAGCTTACCAGCTTGTTTTCGACTTGGTAGCGGAGCTGGCTACACTCTCGTGTGGCTGGCTCTCGCTCTGATACCTGTAATCCACGGCACAACTTGGTGGACTACTACTACGGTGGAATACCATGTTGCGCCGGCTCTGCGAGGAGCGGAGCCAGTCCGCGATCGAGCTAGCGGGGCAACCCGCGAACTCGAGACGCTCTCTCCTACTTCACTGCGCTACTTCACTCTCGACTTCCACCAGATGCCAATCGGCAACTCGATCGAGAACGTGGTCACCCTGCGGGGCTACCCGCAGCGGGGCCACCTGCATCCCGTGCCAGTCAGGCGCCTCACGGCTACTACGCCAGAGCCTGACAAACCACAGCCTAAACCAATCACCGAAGCCGAAATGCACATGCACTTGGATTAAGATAACTATCTTCGGCATTCTGTGGGTAATAATGGGATGTGCTGTGGGATACATGCGGCAGGGGATGGACGACACGCGTACTACTGGCCCTTCATGGGACCCTGCCGGTACTACGCCTTTTCGCGAATACGTTCGCGAAGTACATGCATGGATAAACGTAACGAGCGGCAATATGACGCCACCACAACAAGCTGCAGCACTACAACGAGGCCTTCAAGGTCTTGCTCGTCGTATCGCCATGCAGGTCCCCTCCCAGATCATCAACTATGGTGTAACTGTCAATGGACAGCCAACGGATGCAGTCACGTATATACTGTACCTACTGAGCACCAAATTTGAAAATCTGGAAGATGAGCGCCAGCTCAACTCTGGCACTGCCCTTATCGACTTTCGCGTCGAAAGGGGCGAGCGAATCGACTCAGTGTTAGCTCGATTCGAGATGGCCCGTGACGAGGCTAACTCTGTTGGCTTTGTCATCCCCAACTTTCAGATCCTAACGCTGATTCTTTTCAGAGCGTTAGGCGTTGGCGCGTCACGAGCCCAACACCTGCTGGAGCCTTTTAATCATCAGATGCCCAGAACACAAGCAGACTATGACAGGCTGCTGACCAGGATGAGGAACTACGGACATGTTGCCGAGCGCTCTCCTGGCAACATTGCGGGTATCTTCACAGGGCACCACTCACATGCAGGTGTCTACGCCACGACTGCGGGGTCACCCGCTGGTCCTGGCGAGCCAAGTCCCTGGGCTGACCCAGCCGATATGCCCAACGAGGCCACTGCCTTCTTAGGGCAGACCGGCCAGGCATCGGCAGAGGCAGCTGAGGCGAACGCCTGGTCGAACTACTCGCCAGGCGCCGCCTGCACTGCAAGCCCGCCCTCGGGCACAACCCTCTGGGGCCAAGCGGAGTCATCCGCTCAAGGGTCTCAGCCACCCTCACCGTTTGAATCTGGCACTGACACAGACACCTCATCTGACGATGAGCACAATGGCATAGTCTCTGCTGGTAATGACTATCCAGCGGATGACACTCACCTTTCTGAACAACAAAGAGCGGAAGCCGCTTTTATGGCTTATCGCAAATCAAAACGCCGTTGGAGGCGCTTTATGAAGAAACCAGTCAGAAAAGTGAGACGTGCAGTACGCCGACATTTCAAACGATATGGAAAGGGTCGTGGCAAAGGGGGTCGCAGACGCCGTATGCATGGTAGGGGTATTACTGCTTTCCTCACGTCCTTAACTGATATAGTCTTTGAGGAAGTTCTTATCGGAGGCAAAGGTCGGGGTCACAGGCGGACCTCCGGTAAGGGAAAAGGGCGGAGGGGCAACCCTAGGGGCGCTTCTGGCAATACTATGAAGTGTCATACATGCGGCAGCACAGAGCACTTGCGCGATCAATGCCCGAAAGGGAAAGGAAAGGGATCCGTACATTTGGCTCAAAATTCTTTTATGGATGACATAGACTACATTGACTACGAGTTTTACGTCAATCCAGAAGCGGCTCCCGCCGCGGGCTCCTCCACATACTACGTGATGGCCCGCTACGCTGAAGTGACCGTAGCCCTGGAAGACTACGCAGTGACCCTCTTCGACGAGTTCCACGGCTGGGACGAAGTCGACGAGGTCGCGTTCAATGCTTGGTTCGGTCTTCCAGCGGGGCCACCCGCCGACGACGAGATCTCCGAAGCGGAGACCGTCCCGGCGACCGAGGAAGAGCTCACCGCCGCGCTGGCACCGCAGGTGATTGGCATGCCGTTGCCGCCAGATCTTCCGCGAGCTGGCTCGGAAGCGGGAGACGCTGATGACGAAATGCGGGGCCATCCCGCGTATTCTGACTCCGAAGAGGCCGAAGAGGACTATAAGGACATGCTCCAAGAGCAGGTCGCAGAAGCAATCCGGCTCCTGAGTGCGCCAGCACATCAGCAGATAACCATGAACGACCTGCTGTCGCGCCCAGGGGCCGCACGGCTGCGTCCATACCTGGATTCGGACATGCCGGCACCTCAGATGCTGACAGCACTCCAGGCTCTAGCGGGGTCACCCGCCGAAGTGACGCCAGCCGCAGCAGCGGGGCCACCCGCTTGGTCTATGGATGTATTTATGCAGGGCTGCGACCAGATGGACCTCAACGACCTCACGATGGAGCAGCTAAACGACATCGGGTACTTCCGAAGCCCGTATCAGCACGTATTCATGGTCCAGGACAGCTCAGAGGATTCGGAGGACATGCGCTATGCAAAGAGGGACAGACGACCATCGCCTCCCCGAGACTCAGAGCATGACGATCAAAGGCCCATGGAACGTGGTAGTGCGTCAGCGGGGCCAGCCCGCAGGAGGAGCCGTTCAGCTCCCCGACGCCCTACACATGATGCATCGGGCTACCCGTACAGTACGGAGCACTCCGTAGGTGTATCCGCTCAGTACGTGCCGGAGTGGTACATCAATTGGTACCCCGGCTACTCGATGGACGTGATCCGCCACTGGTATTCTAAGGAGTACTGCACCAAACGGGACGACTCTGGCATGATAATACGTACCAAGGGTGGCAAGACTAAAACGCCAGAGGCTTGGGACAAAAGGGCTAAGAAACAGGAGATAATCAACGAACGCAAGACATACAGGAAACAAGTATGTCAATGCGAGCCCTTCAAAGGTCACATGCGCAGCTGTCCAGTGGACCGCCCCTCCAGGAGTCCTCATCACGGTGAGACCCCGTGGAATTGGTCTCATGGAGATGACGCTGGCAACGTCCATGATCCTAATAAGGAGGTCCCTGGAGGAGGAAAGCGCATCACTGAAGCCGATCGCGTCCCTATGACCGAGGAGATTGCCAACACTGTCAGGGAAAATTGGGTACAGCTTCCCAATGACCATCGCCTCAAGGAATGGAACCGCCGATTCCATAAAGAGGCGGGGTCACCCGCAGAATCCAGCACAGAGGCGGGGTCACCCGCAGAATCCAGCAAAGAAGCGGGGTCACCCGCAGACGCGGCGCCAGCCGCTGGGTCCGCGGACGAAGATTGGATAGCTGTTGCATCTGCTGCCGGATCCGCCGCCGGCACGGACCAAACCGAACTGAATGAAGAATGGGCGGCGGAAGACGGCTCAGAGAATCCATTCCCTGATGGGTGCGCCTGCTGGTACTACAGCTCCTCGGCACAGAAGTGGTTTTGCACAAGGGTCATTCACCGCCACGAAAATGGCAAGTACAAGCTGGCCATAAAAGGCACTGCCGACATCGACCATATGAGGCAGATCATCCATGATCATGGCCAGCCAGAAGGCCCTCCTAAGGACCCTCCTGGTCCACAACCAGGTAAGGGCAGCAGACCACCTCCAAGACCTGAAGCCGACTCCTCTTCTTCACCGACTCCTGCGAAGAGACACCCGTCCAAGAGCCCCGAAGACACACAGGAGCGTGCGAAGGCCAGAGGGATCGCCAAGAAGGGCGACCCTGAGCAGGGAGAACCTATCGGCCCGTCCGTGACGGAGAGGAGGAAGGCTTTTGCTGGACCATCGACCCCGATGCCACCGGCTGCCCAAGGCGATGTCAAGGACGAAGTTCGCAATCAGCCTAAGGCAGCCTTCCGAGGTGACTGGACTCCAACTCTGCATCAGCCGCGCCTTGCACCACGACCAGGTTCGGCGCGAATGAAAGCACAGCCGAAGCCCGAAGCTGGGATGAGGTCGGTGCGGGCAGAAGCAGCCGCCAAAGCTAAGGAGGACAAGGGCTCTGCGGGGCCACCCGCTAAAGCGGCGCCAGCTGCAGCAGCGGGGACACCCGCAGAAAGCACTCTGTCAAGAGAAGAACGCTTCAGAGCCCTCAAAGAATTTGGCGACCGACAGAAACAAGCCGACGATGCAGTGGCTGACCAAGGTCACCCGCACCCTGGCGCGGAGTCATCCGCTGGAGCTGCCTCGTCAGCCGCAGGTTCTGCAGGGCCACCCATTAAAGCGGCGCCAGCTGCATTAGCGGGGCCACCCGTTAGAGCGTCGCCAGCTGCGTTAGCGGGGCCACCCGCGCGCTGGCAGCCAGTAATGTCTGTTCTTAGGAACATCCCTCTGGGAGCCATGGAATATTGGCAAGGCATTGAAGGCAAAGGCCCGAAGCGCACCATAAACCCACGAGTCACTCGAGACGATACAGACCGATACGAGGTCATTAATTGCCCCGATCGTCGTAACTTCGAGCGCCGCAACGACTGGGAACGTGAACAACAAGCCGTGGGAAATATGTTGCGAGACAGGCCGCCATTGCGCGTCGCGCAGCATAAGGCAGAGCTCATGAAGGTCATGGAGAGGTTCGGCATGGATCCGACTCTGCCGCGCGATGGGCAAATGACCAAGGTGTCAACATGGTACTCTACAGCCCTACGCCATAGTCCGTATTGGAAGGACGGATTCAGCCGACACTTCGAAAAGATTAGCACTTTCGATCCATACGATGGCTGGGTTGTTGTTGACGATCTGCTGACAAACTGGACTGAAAATGATCAGTGGAAAGGCTATCGTGAAATGCACGAGGTGCTGATCAAGGGCAGGCCCCACACGTCATACGTGTATTGGGTGCTGCTAAACTGCTGTGAGATGATTGACCAACACGGCATGCAGAAGGGCAGGCTCCAGATGAAGTGCGTTGATGACAGCATGCTGCTGCCTCCCAGGTTTCGACCAACGGCACGCAGGCCACAGTACTTCATCAGAGCCACGAACGGCCACAGCAGTCCAGGCATCCACTGTCCCGAGTCGCTGTACAAGCCGATCACAACATGGATGAAAAAACCAGACGACCCAGTATATTTCATCCACGGGACACAGTGGGAGTATGTCAAGGACATCCTTGCTAATGGCCTGTCATGCCTCGCACAGGACAACCCGAAGAGGAAGGGGGGGCGCCAATTTGTACACGCTTGCCCCCATACCCTCCCGCGACAAAACCCTAGTAAAACAATGCGTGCATACCGTCCCGACTCGGAAGGTTCTCATCATTTCTGCAGCAATCAACAAGATGCAGTCCATTTGTTAACTCCCTATGGAGGTCACAAATGACATACGTCAATGAACACGGGCCACGACGGCCGTATACTGCCCGATCATATCCTCCAGATTGTGAGCATTGCGAAATATCGGGTCGGTGAAGCTTGGAGCAATCCGCTGGCGTATGACAAATCGCGGAGGCGGGGCCAACCCGCAGACAGGATTCGCACCGATGACTACCTGCCACTTAAACTATGTGACAAAACTCTGGGTGTAATGGAAGATCACGCCATGTACCTAAAGGGATGGTCTAAGACGGACGGTCGCCCATTCAACTTGATCATGACCGAGCAAGATGTTGCTCCACGACCGTGCGACACACAGACGGTCCTTATGATAAATGCCCAGGAAGACGAGGTCATGCCTGAGGCGGGGCCACCCGCAGGTGCGGGGACACCCGCGGTAGACACCTCGGACGGTTCATGGCAACAAGTGGTCACACCAGTAGCAACGGTAGCATCTCCTTGGAGGCCGGACCAGCAGACATGGGTCCAGGCCCTCAACAGCTACCTGTCACCAGCCGACGTTTCTGGACTGACCGATCAGCTATATCGTGCTGACCCGTGGGCAGTGCATACAGGTATCCAAGACGCACAGCAGAGGAACCTGCGCACTCCTGCGGGGCCACCATGCGCCCTAGGACCACAGCCACAACGCCCTCCGCAGCAGGCTGGAGGTGCGAGGTTTGTCCCTATGGGCGGCTCCGATGGTGGCTCGCCGTTCCGGACTCCGCCGTCTGAAACGAGCGAGAACAGCTTGTGGCAAAGACTCCAGGCGATTCGCGGGAATCCGGCGCTCGCAGCAGCACTCCAGGCGACCACTCCCTTAGGCACTCCGAGGGGTAGTGAAGGAGGAGTGGCTGCGGGGACACCCGCCGAGCGAACGCCTGCGGAGCCACCCGCACATTCGGGGCCACCCGCTGACGGACAGCAAGGTTCAGACTATGAACGTCGGGCAGCCAACTTAAGAGCACAGGCTACCTTTCTGCAGCAACAAGCTGATAGAGTGCCCAGCCTGTTGCGGAACCGCAACATAGATGTTACGAATCATGGCGACTTTCGGCCTCTCTGGAGCTGGACTTCTGAAGATGCTCAAATGCTGATCCCACGAATCCATATCGACAGGTGTTTATTCCAGGAATAGCATCACACCCAATATATGGATGGGACAATCATGGACCAGCAGAGGCACAGGCCATGGACTCTCCAGTCATTAACACCCCTAGTACGACGCGCAGAATAATAACACTCCAAAGATATGCTGGGACACCTGAACGTATACACTCGAATCTTGCATGAGATTTTTACGTTGCGTTTACACGAGCGGTCGATGCGCAGTCTATGCCGCACTACGCCTACATGCCCACGCCGACGGACCCCGAGACCGTAGTTCAGCCAGCTGGTCTCGCGGTGCCAGCCGCTATGGGCAACATGCCAGACTACATCCGCGACGTGCACAACACACAGCAAGCGATACTGGCATCAAGGCAGCAGGCTCGGGACAACACCAGGCTGCGCCAACAACGCGCGATCCAGAGAAGGATTGAGCGTGAGACCCAAGCGGGGACACCCGCAGAAGCGGGGCCACCCGCTGAACGGCCAGACAGACGGCCGCCAACCCGACCCAAAAATCGGGTGGCGAAAAACCACTTTTCGAGCGCCCACTCTCGAACAACGCCATGACGGTTCCTGTCCATACATTACAGACTAACAACAAACTAAACTACTTCTCACAATTGAGCCCAAACCCAGCATGGACCAACTTACTAGATGTGCACAAACATGAAGGCGACTAACTGGTCGGTGTGGGCACACATCATACATCTTTCAAACGAATATATAAAGCTTGGTATCGAGTTTTGCACATAAAATCCTCACGTCCGCAATCATCGGCCAGGTGCGCCGAACGAGGCCCCCTGCGCTGTATGTCGTGGGCCGGGCATAGTTATAGCACATTTCCCGTATGCTGGACAGCGCGACGCTGAGTCAGAACAAGCGCGCCAGCAGGAAAGATACGTGGCAGATGCCCGGGAAATGCGTCGGCTACGGGAAGCAGTGGAGGCACTAGAGGCTCGAGCCGCACAATCGGCGGAGCCATCCGCACGTGCCCCAGCTGCACAGGCATGCCCCTGGCCAGCGCCAAATCAAGTCATTTCAGAATGCCAATCCTTCATACGCTTCGAGCGCAATGAGTAGCACAAACGCGGGCACCAATGTCTGAAGCGAGCTCCTCGACCCGCTAACAACCCTCTGGCCCACCCGCAAATGTGACCTCCAAATCAGGTTCCTGAGGCAAGGAGGCCAACAACATGATCGGAGTGGCAGAGAGCGGAGGCCTTGTGGCGAATGCCAAACCGGATCAAACCAGGAAACCACTGCGAAGTTCATAGAACGCCCTGCAGCGCCAGGAGGCCTATCAATGCTATGAGAGCGCAGAGGCATCCCAGTTCCATACTCCATACATGATCGATACAGAGGGGCTGACCTACGCACGTGACGACACGGACACGCTGCCACCAGGAGGTGAATGGATGTCCACGCTATCTGCGAATTATTGGGTCCTTGAGCAGGAACCAATTACCGTGGAGGAGCGCCGCCAGTATGAGCAGATGTGGTGCACCGAGCTGACCATGAGTCAATGGGTTCTTGAACAGCACCTGTTGAAGGGTACACTCGGATCGCAAATCACGTACCACACCAATGACCATGGGACAATCGCTCTGGCAGCGCGCAATGGGACATTCTTTCCCGACGAAGATGGTATGCCCTGCATCTGGTTTATGCTAGACATTGGTTCCAATGTGAACATCATTGGATCCAATGCGGCGCGAACCTTCCAGGAGATTATGGCCAGGTACAATTACCGACCTGCCATATGCACCCTGAGCAAGACCCTCTACATCAATGGTGTTGGTGAGGGCGCTGCGATATGTCGGAAGATGGGCAACTTCAAGATCGGGGTACAATATGCCAATGAGGCAAGCCCCCGTATTGAGGAGTATGCCTCAACATCGCAGAAGGCTCGGGTGCCAATCTCCCAGCCATCTGGGGCCTAGGAGCCATGGAAGCACGTGATACGATCATCGTGCTGAAGCCAGGCTACCAGAAGGTTATCTTCCCCAGCGGTGACTACACCCTGAAGCTGGGAAGAGGCGCCAAGGTCCTGAAGGCGAAGAAAACTCCCTCGGGACATCTCGCGATTCCCTGCGGTTTGTATGACGGGGCTAAAAGCCAGACGGTCACGAACACCTTCACAATCCGCAGTAGTCGAGATGGCTATACCGAGACGGAGAACGGAGAGGACCCCGTCAGTGCGGGGCTACCCGCCGAAGCAACAGCGGGGCCACCCGCGACGGGACATACCCCACTACCAGTCACGACCTATACTATAACATAGACGCAGCCGAACAATTCGACAAGCAGCTCCTTGAAGACACCGACCGGACCCGCTTGAATCGTGGACAGGACGCTGAAACAGCAGCTTGGTGGAGGCCATCAGATGTCCCGACGGGAAACCTTGCCACATATGATGATTCCTTAAGAGTCTAATATATCTGGGCAAGATCCAGTGAGGCGTTGAATATATGGGACAACCTGAGGAACCCAAGCGGGGGCCAACCCGCAGTCGACCCCTCCACCACCAAGGCAACAACGTCGAGGTCGCGATGGATCTGCGGGCCAACCCCCGTGTAGAATCGTAGAGCGTAAAAGCCAACACCATCGACACCATGGCGACCATCCGCAACAGCATGCTCCCGAGTCAGACGGCAACGTGGTCACACGACCGCCGCTGACGGGGCAGGCGGGCGCGCCGGCGGCGCTCGCTTGCGAAGAGAAGCCGAATGCCGGCCTCCTCGCTACATACGTTGGCCGCGCTGAGGCCCGAGAGGAAAAATATCATTCAAAATGTCTTGTCATCGAAGATATTCGCACAGCTTGCGCTGAACTCCGAACCCGTTGATATATATGCGACCGGATTACCCATAATGAGGTAATGACTTCAACTGGAACACAGTATTTGGGAAATTTGTTGGCAGGAGACTACAATATGTTGTGGGTGCCACACCCTCTGATTGGTACGTTCGTACTCCAGGAAAGAGGGCGGGACCACACTATCAACGTATACAAAATCTCCTGATCAAAGCGCGTGCTCTGAGAATGCAGATTGTTATCCTGGGGCCACCCGGGTATTTCTGGAAACAGGGTCCGATCAAAGATGTTATCGAAGATTTGAAGCTAAGCATTATACGAATGAGACTCTGTCAATTCGGTATCAAGTTTGACCGCTCCAGTAAATATCCCAGTGGTTCTTATACACAAGTTGCTACATCTTGTCCTCATATACCGATAAACTTATGGAGATGTACTTGTGGCTCACACAAAGAGCATGATTTGGATTGGTATGGCCAAGATCAGCAACGTGCCGAGTTCCGGCATAAAACCTTGGCTATCATCACAGCACGCTTCCTTGATCAACTCAATAAAGCCAACGTGATTAGGAATGAGCGGAGTGCGGTACACCTCAGTGTGTGTACGCGCGTTGACAAAAAGGTAAGACACTACGTTCAATGTCCACAAAAGTGCCCTCAATGGGACCATGTTGTTCGTAGAGTCACGACCGACCTGGACACGAATAAGATCGTTCAAGATATCAAAATCCAGGATCAGCCGACTGGGTACACTTATGTAGCTCCATTACCTGATGGGGTTACAAACATCAGTACTCGGTTATACTGGGAGCCTCCGGCTCCAGTTCTTCACGGCGATGGTGAGTCGCGAAGGCCACGCCCAAAGCGTGTGACGATCGTCGACGACGATCGGTCTCCTCCCCCTTCGATTGAGCGTTGCCAAACGCGACCCACCATTTTCTCTGAAATTCCGCCATTTCCTGACTTAACAGCGGACCCTTCCGCAGCGGATCCCTCCGCAGCGGATCTCTCCGCGGAAACTGCGCTGCCCGCTGATGCCAGGATAAAACAGAAAGAAAAGCAGAAAGCTGACAAAGAAGCCGGCATCAAACCGAAGAAAATCCCAAAGAAAGTGGAAGACGGTAACGACGACTGTGGAGAGGACCTCAAAGGGCTTGACTGCTCCACATATTTCAACGACGTTCCTCTTGACGACTCGGACTCGGACAGCGAATCAGAGGACATCTTCATGATGTTACCGGCGGGGCAACCCGCTGACTCACATGCTGATGTCTTCTCGATGGTCCAGTCATTATGCCACGGCAGAAACAATCAAGTGGACATGCTTGAATTATGTGGGGGCAAGGGTGGTATATCCATATTAGCCTTCAAGAGAGGACTCTCGTCGGGCGGGAACCTTGATAGGATATCAATGGTTGACCTTGGAAACGCAGAAGTACAAAGGGCGGTCCTCCACTACCTCAAGACTTGCTTTGTCAAGATCACGATTCTGCAGCCAAGCTGCAGAACTACTGGAGTTCCTTCATACTTCAATGCGCAGGTCAATCATGACACGTGGCTTAAACACCACAAGGAGGACCTGCCCCATATCACGTTCTGTGGAACAGTCGCTCTATTGCAAGACGACCTAAGACGTTTCTTTCTCAGGGAACAACCAATGGGCACGTGGGTGGATGAGATCCAGCCATGGAAGGAACTGGCACAACGCAAGGTCACTTGCCAAACGATTATTGATCAGTGCACGACTGGTCTCAAAGATTCATTTGGACAATACATCCGCAAGCCAACACAGATGATGGCAAACAAAGAAGAGTTGTTTGCACCTTTCAGAGGCAAGCGTTGTCCAGGTAATCATGTGCACGCCAATGCTTGTAATAAAGAACTAGCAAGGGCGGCACAGTATACCTACAGACTGCAGTCACTGATCGTTGATGCGGTGCAAATCGCCAAAGACCTGTTTGCTTACGGTCGCGATCCATTCGCGAATCGCGAACGCAGCTATGCGTTCGTAACAAACAGTGCTGGCTACGACATGGACGACCCAACAATCCGGAGACACCCAAACGGAGAAATCTGGCGACCACCACCTGGCGGTCTTGGGTGCCCTGGCTGTGTGGACAACAACTACAAGCAAACACCAAAGCACAGCAGGGATCCGAAGATGTGTCGGTGGTATGATGTTGAACCGTATTACTGGGACTGTCCAAGCTGTAAGAAGGAATATCAGAAGAGCAATCCTCACCACACCAAGATATCTGGCCAATGCAGATTCGCCGAAAAATGGAAGCTGCCAGATAACTTTGGCCAGCCGCGCCCGGCGGGGCAAGCCGCTCCAGCGGCGCCAGCCGCGGAAGCGGCTCCAGCCGCAGAAGCGGCGCCAGCCGCAAAAGCGGCGCCGGCCGCGAGAGCGCGCATAATATGAAACGCTCCCTCTAGGCCCGCCAGACACCGTGAGTGTCGATCCAAACCGCAGGCGCCAATGCAGCCCATGACATCACCAGATAACCTAAGAGTGGCTAATAGTAGCAAAACACTGCGCTGGCAATATCTCCTAACGAACATCCACACCGAATACCCTGCTCAATAGTGCAGCAAGGCGCGGACGCATGGAAGGAGGTGATCCTCCACCGCCGCCGCAGCCTCCTGTAGAGCCGAGGCCAAGGCCAAGGCTTCCTGATTGGACTCGTTTCGATGTTCAGCTCAGCCTTCAAAACCTGCGCAGCTTTGACCCAGCTGTAGTGCAGCGAGAACTCCGCAAGCTTCACTTGAGATGGTTTCATGCCAAGGAACCAAAGATGCGGATGATTCTAGCTAAGGTCGGTTTGGGCGAAACCCGTTTGAGTCTGCTTAAGGGCATTTGCGACTCGTGTAGAGAATGTCGTGCCTGGGACAAACCAGGCAACACGGCGATGCCATCTGTGTCACTGCCAGGACATTTCAACGAGGAAGTCGAATGTGATCTTTTCTTTTACAAACAGGAACATATTGTTTTTCACATCATCGACCGTTGTATTCGTTGGGCAGCTGGTACAGAGATCCCCGATAAGACTATGCACATTGTTCTCGATGCCTATCACGCAACTTGGATGCAGCATGGCCCTGCCAAAGTCTTATACTCCGACGGGGAAGGAGCACTGAATAACGATACAGCAAAGGCCATCCTTAAATCCAAGGGAACAGAGCTTCGTATCCGAGCGCGTGGCCAACACGCCACGACTATCGAAGCTAGGAACGGCATCCTGCGACACCTCATACACGTGATGGGAGAAGAATTGAATAGATTGAATATTCCTCTGAATTTCATTCGTCTTTTACATGAAGCCATGTTTGCCAGCAATGCATTTACCTTCTACAACGGAGTTTCTCCGTATAATGCGTTATATGGCAGACAACCAGCTATGCTTCCCGATTTCCCTGTCTTGGATCATGATCAATCCGCTGAATCATCAGATCACTCAAGGGAGGAGACAATCAGGAGGGTTAGTCTGGAGGCAATCACGCAGGCCACTGCGGTTGCCAAGACGAACAGGGCTCTCCGTACGAAGACTACAGCTACGGGTGAATTTCACTACAAAGAGGGAGATCTCGTGGACTATCATCGCCCGACCACCACGAAAGACGACTGGGGTGGATGGAGTGGTCCATACCCGGTCATCCGCAACGAACCTGACCGAGGCCAGGTCATCGTGAAGGTCGGTAGCCGCGAAGTGCGAGTACAGTATCCTGACACAAGACACACGCTGTACATCGAAGCACTTATGGTCCGCGAGATAGGATCGGACAATACGGCCCTTCGGACAGTATTGGCCTTTATTGCCGGTCTGCCAGCGGGGAAACCCGCCATGACTTTCGGATATTTACCAGCGAAACAGGGCCGGCTGCAGATGTCTGCTGCGAGCCGGCTTTCGCCTAAGGTGCACTTGGCTCTTCAGTACCTCATGCGCAACTATTTTCGTATTGAAAACGTTGTTGCTGTACGACTTGCCAAGAGCCTGACGAAGTTGCCTGCTGCACCCTATGCAGACAGCTGTACACTAGTGCACTATGATAATGATGTGACCCCTGGTTTTCACTACTATGAAGCTGATGGCACTGCCTTGAACATCTATGACATCACAGGATCTGCACACTCACGCATCATCCAGTGTCTTAAATCCAGGAAGTCGTCTGCTGGATTTGACCGAGACCTCACTAAGTTTGAGGAACTCGCTGATGGTCCACCACCAAGCGAGTCACTTCCAGCAGCTGCTCCTGAGGAGCCTCCTACGGATAACGATGGTCGGCTCCCGACCATCATAGAGGAAACAGAAGAAGATCTGGATGCTTTTGTCTTGAAGTCGTGGTATGCTGAACTGATGGATGACAGAACACTCCTTGAAGCTGACTCAGAGGAAGTCATGCATACAGTTCCTACATACATGACAGACACACAGTGTGTATTAGTCTCTACGACCTGTGAAGATGTGCAAGGCCACTTGCCGGAGCGGGGGCACCCGCCAGGATACGACATGGACACTTCTTACTACGTTCCTTTATGCTCCACGGATCCGGATAGCAAATATGATCTGGACTCCGATGAGCACGGGAAGTACATCGAGCTCTGCTTCACTGCAGACATGTCCAAAGTCGTCCTGTCCGGGCAGCAACACCGATTGTTGGATGACAGCAGCGTCACAACTATGCGAGTATACGTTAGCGCTGCCTCCAAACGTGCCGTGGTCGTCAAGGAAGACGATCTACTCACGAAGGCCGACATCCAAGCAAATCCGGTCAAAGTTTCCAAAGCCCTCTACACAGAACTGAAGACTTGGCTTGACAACAAATGCTTCCAGATGACTGACTTAAGCAAGGCGTCTAACATCATGACATCACGCTACGTATACAAATGGAAGTTTGTCAAGAACGAAAAGGGCGAAATGGAAAGGACGATCAGGTTACGCTTGGTACTCCGTGGCTTCATGGACCTAGAAGCCTTTGATGTCGAAACCTTCTCTGGCACGGCAAGGAGGTCAAGCCAGAGACTGCTCGCAAGTTCTGCTGCATGCAACAAAGCTTGGATCATCGCGTCCCTGGACATCAACATGGCTTTCTTGAAGGGACTGACCTATAGCGAGCTCGCCGCGGCAACGGGCGAGAAAGAGCGTGTGGCGTGCTTCACACTACCTCCTGGGTCAGCAGCTGTCCTTCGCACACTGCCAGGCTTTGAGTCATATGACGAATCAAAGCATTGTCTTCGGTGTCTGAAGCCGGGGGCGGGCACGAAGGATGCTCCCAGGGCATTCTCGTTGAAGCTCAGGTCCATCACTAGGAGCTTTGGGCTACAGCCTACTTCATACGACGAAGAGTTCGGGATGAGCCCAAACCTCTTGACAGCCAAACACGTTGATGACATCAATATGACGGGGAAGGAAGATGCTATTGACAAGTATGTCAAGTGTGTTGAAGATACGTTGGGAAAGTGCAAACTGAACAAGCACACATACACAAACTGTGCCGTTCGGTACAACAAGACCGATGATGGGAGCGTCACTCTTGATCAGGACGAATACATCAAACAGCTTCGTCCTATCACACATCCAGAACTCACAGGAGCTGATCCTGAGAGCAAAGCGACAAAGACGATTTCTGATATGTTCGTCAGTCTTCGTGGCGCTCTAGCCAATGCGTTGATCACGCAGGTATGGCTGATGGTCTATGTTGTCTCACTACAACGTATCCAGGAACCGACAAACATCCAGGTACGACGACTAAACGCGGTTACCTGGAAACTACAGGCAGGTCCGAAGAAGATCGTGTATCAAGCTATGACCCCAACAGGAGAAGTCGACCTGCATAGCGATTCTGGCTATCGTCGTCTCAACGGAGATGAAGACGACGAAGTCAAAGGCTACGGTATCCGCGGGGCAAACCTGCTGAGGCGTGGCCACACGCAAGCGGGGAAACCCGTCGTGCACCTGGTGGACGCATACTGCAAGTCTCATCGACTGCAGGTGCTTTCGAGCTACTCTGCGGAAACACTGGCAGCAGCCCACAACTTGGAAGACTGCTACCCGACCATTGTAACGCTCCACGAGCTACACTCGGGACCATTGACCCCCACACAGTTAAAGAACATATTGGAAATGGGTGGTCTATGTATCAAAGCCACTCTGACTATTGATGCCGAGTCTGTCTTCAAGTCTTTGTCTAGCAAAGATCTGAAGAAGCCCACAGAATGTACTCTGCTTGGGCACATTAGCTGGATCCGCCAGATGATGGAGCGCGGAATCGTTGAAAGCGTTCAATGGTGTGACACTCGGGATATGACTGCCGATGGTCATACCAAAGGTAGTATTGACCGCGCGTTGCTCCTACAAGTAATGGCCGGCCAGCAATCCTTCAAGCACGAGCTGAAGAAACATACTCCGTATAGGGCGGGCAGGTCGTCTCAGGGCGGCCCTGCCTCCCGAGCTAGCGGGGAAACCCGCGTACAGGTGCGCTCGAGTAGCGAGGAAACTCGCCGGTAGCGAGGCCACTCGCGCGCCCTTGCCTTGTAGGCAGCCGCTGTTGCCTAGCACTGTTTTCCGCATAATGTAGAAGTGCGGTGCCTGCTCGTCTCCTCCCCTCCGACTTTAAACGGAGAAGGTTAAAGGCGAGGTATATATCGAGCATGCACCGCTGCCGTGCCTGGCTGAAGCCGGGCCCGGCCAAATATATGACTGTGCCTCACCGAGGCGCACGACTGGTATCTGAGATCGGAAAATACCTTTTCCATTGAAGATGCCCCTTCTATCCTTTACTCCAGATCCCATGCTTCGTCTCGCTCTCTTGCTCATGCGATATGAGCCAAAGCCTGGGATATGGCAA